>CAUYUJ010000641.1:0-10000 GCA_963575745.1 Prorocentrum cordatum
GGCCTCCTTTGGGCCTCTTGGGGGTCTCCTGGGGCCTCTTGAGGGGCCTCCTTGGGGCCTCCTGGCGGCTCTTGGGGCGGAAAGCTCGAGCTTGCGGTTCGTGGTCCCCCTCTGGGCCCCCTCTTGGGCCCGTCTTGGGGCCCTCTTGGGCCATCTTGGGCGCCTCTTGGGCCGTCTTGGGGCCCTCTTGGGCTGTCCTGGGGCCCTCTTGGAAGGTTCTTGGGCCGTCTTGGGGCGGTCTTGGGCGCCTCTTGGGCCGTCCTGTAACGTCGGAAAGCCCAAAAGACAACTTTGTTGAACATGTACGTTTTACGAAGGGAATGGGCAAATTTTTGCGTCTAGGGGACCTCTTGGGACGCATGTTGGAGGCTTCTTGGGGCGTCTTGGGGGCGTCCTTGGACGTCTGGGGTCTCCTGGGGCCTCTTGAGGGGCCTCCTGGGGGCCTCCTGGCGGCCTCTTGGGGCGGAAGGCTCGAGCTTGCGGTTCGTGTTCCCCCTCTGGGCCCCCTCTTGGGCCCGTCTTGGGGCCCTCTTGGGCCATCTTGGGCGCCTCTTGGGCCGTCTTGGGGCCCTCTTGGGCTGTCCTGGGGCCCTCTAGGAAGCTTCTTGGGCCGTCTTGGGGCGGTCTTGGGCGCCTCTTGGGCCGTCCTGTAACGTCGGAAAGCCCAAAAGGCGACTTTGTGAAACATGTACGTTTTACGAAGGGAATGGGCCAATTCTTGCGTCTAGGGGCCCTCTTGGGACGCATGTTGGAGGCTTCTTGGGGCCTCTTGGGGGCGTACTTGGACGTCTGGGGTCTCCTGGGGCCTCTTGAGGGGCCTCCTGGGGGCCTCCTGGCGGCCTCTTGGGGCGGAAGGCTCGAGCTTGCGGTTCGTGGTCCCCCTCTGGGCCCCTCTTGGGCCCGTCTTGGGGCCCTCTTGGGCCATCTTGGGCGCCTCTTGGGCCGTCTTGGGGCCCTCTTGGGCTGTCCTGGGGCCCACTTGGAAGCTTCTTGGGCCGTCTTGGGGCGGTCTTGGGCGCCTCTTGGGCCGTCCTGTAACGTCGGAAAGCCCAAAAGAGAACTTTGTTGAAAATGTACGTTTTACGAAGGGAATGGGCCAATTTTTGCGTCTAGGGGCCCTCTTTGGACGCATGTTGGAGGCTTCTTGGGGCCTCTTGGGGGCGTCCTTGGACGTCTGGAGGCCATCTTCAGCATCTCGGAGCCCTCTTGGAGGCCTCTTGGAAGTTTCTTGGGCCGTCTTGGGCGCTCCTGGGGCAGTCTTGTCTGACCGGGGAGGCCTCCGGCAAGCCCCGACGAGCCTCCGGGCCCCCCGGAGCCCACATTTGTGGTCGAGGTCCCGGCCCCGGGCCCCCGGACCCGGTGCGCCGTTATATGTATATGTGTGTATATATATACTATATATTACGCATACATAAACCAACACATAATACATATATATATATATGTATAAAAATATGTATAAGTATGTGTATATGTATGTAAAAATGTGCATGTATATATATACGTGTTCATACATACATACATACATACATACATACATACATACGTACGTACGTACGTACGTACATACATACATACATACATACATACATACATACCATACCATACCATACCATACATACATACATACATACATACACACACATACATACATACATACATACATACATGCATACAAACATACATACATACATACATACATACATAGATACATACATACATACATACATACATACATACGTACATACATACCTGCCTGCATGCATGCATGCATGCATGCATGCATACATACATACATACATACATGCACATACATACATACATACATTTCGGAGGGCTCTGGGGCTGTGTATTGGCCGTGTTGGGCCCATCTGGGGCCACGTTCGGGCCGTCAGGGCCGCCTTGGGGCCTCCCGCTCCCGCGGTGGGGCCCAGCATGGGCCTGTCCTGGGGCTCTCTTGGGCCGTCTGAGGCTCGTCCCAGGCAATTTTCGGGCTCCCTTGGGCAATCTTGGGGCTCTGTTGGAGGTCTTTTCGGCGGTTTGGGGGCGTCGTCGGCTGTCGTAGAGCGCCGGGAGGTCGAAAACGCGAGACACCAAAAAACATTTCAAAAACCAACGGAAATCAGGGATTTGAGCCTCTTCGGGCTCTCGGGATGCTTCTCGGAGCTCTCTTGAGGCCTCTTGGAGGCCTCTTGGGCTGTGTATTTGCGGTCTCGAACCCATCCTGGACCACGTTAAGGCTATCTGGGCTGTCTTGGAAGGGCTTGTCGAAGTCCCCGAGGGCTTCTGGGAGCTCTCTGGGACAGTCAGGGAGCTCCAGGGCCGCTCCGGGGTGCTCTGGGAGCGGACTGGGGAACCCTGGTCCTCCCATGCCCTGTCGTGGTCGCGGCCCCGGTCGCCCGGGCCTCGTGCACGGGGATATCTACATCTCTCTCTCTCTCTCTCTCTCTCTCTCTCTCTATATATATATGTATGTACGTATATATATGTATACACATCGACATATACATATACGTCTGCATATACATATACATTTCCATATGCATCTACATCTACATCTACATCTACATCTACATCTACATCTACATCTACATCTACATAGGACATACATGTAAATATAGATGTACATATTAATTTACATATACATCTACATATACATATACGTATACGTATACAATACATATACATGCCCATGTGTAAATACATATACAAATGCAGATACATCTACGTATACATATACGCATACATACACATATACATAAACATAAGCATATGCACATACGCATACCTAAACCTATACATATACATACACATATACATATACTTATGCATACGCATATGCATGCATCTATATTTAAAAATAAAATCATACCTATACAAATGCATATGCCTATGTACAGATGCACATATACACAACAGTTTGCATATATATATATATATATATATATACATATTCACGTGCATTTCATGTACATGTACATGTATATATACATATACCTATACACATACATGCACATCAACATGTGCATACACAGATACGTGTACATATACATGTATATATATACATGTACATATACATGTACATATGCATATATATATACACATATACAAACATACATATGAATATGTATATGCACATACATATACATTTACATATACATGTACAAACGCATATACACATACATGTGCATATACGAGAGAGCGTGATCCACCGCCGCTTTACTGTGGAAAATTGCCAACCTTTTCCTCCGGAACCCAGGGGTCTCCCCCCCCCCTCCGAAAATCCCCCCCCCCTGCTGTATCGGGGCCCTCTGGAGCGCGTCCTGGGCCGTATTGGGGCGGTCTCGGGAGCTTCTGAGATCGTCAAGCACGGACCGACAGCGAAAACAAGCAAAATGTTGAAAATATACGTTTTACAAAAAGAATGGGGCTATTTTGGCCCCTTGGGGCTCTCTTTGGGGCCCTATTGGGGGTCGCTTGGGGTGTCTTGGGGGCTTCTGAAGCCACCTTGAAGGCCATGTTGGGCGTCTGGGAGCGACCTTCGGTCGTCCCGGGTCTGTTCTGGAGCCTCTTGGGGCCTCCTTGGCGCCTTCTGGCGGCCTTCTGTGAGGCCCCGGGGCTCCCCGAGGGCCCCGGGGCCCACATTTGCGGTCGTCCTGGGCCCTTCGTGGGCCGTCCTGGAGCTCTCTGGGGCTGTATTGGGGCCCTCTGGGGCGCGTCCTCCGCCAGACCGACAGCGAAAACAAGCAATATGTTAAACATATATACGTTTTACAAAGGGAATGGGGTTATTTTGGCCCCTTGGGGCTCTCTTTGGGGCCCTATTGGGGGTCGCTTGGGGTGTCTTGGGGGCTTCTGAAGCCGCCTTGGAGGCCATGTTGGGCGTCTGGGAGCGACCTTCGGGCGTCCCGGGTCTGTTCTGGAGCCTTTCGGGCCTCCTTGGTGCCTTCTGGCGGTCTTCTGTGAGGCCCCGGGGCTCCCCGAGGGCCCCGGAGCCCACATTTGTGGTAGCGGCGCCGGCCCGGGGCGCACGGACCTGGTGCGCCGTCATATGAATAAATACGTATGATGTTTTACCATGCGTATACATACACATACGTGAGATGTTACACCATGCATATGCATACACATACGTAGATGTGATACCATGCATATGCATACACATACGTAAGCATTGACACACACTGCATGTACATGCACGCACGTAAGATGCTGTACCATGCATGTAGATACATGTACGTATGATATGAGGTCACAGATGTTCATAGATATACGTGTGCTGTGGTCTCAGACATACAGATATACAACCATGCCCCCCTAGCTGAATATGATACCTATGTGTGAATCATACGGGGCGCGCATGGGTTAACATCACACATGCATAGGGCGGTGTGTCCCGACAGGCGGCTCCACAGCCGGACAATTGTTTCAAGGGTTTTGTTTCTAGTTGTGTTTCAAGTTTTGTTTCTGGGGCGTTTCGGATTTTGTCTCTGGGCCCTGGCCTGGTTTTGTTTCTGGGCCCTGGCCAAGAGTGCCCAAGAGGCCCCCCCCGGAGGCCCCAAGAGAACAGAGTTGTGAGGATGCCTCAGGCGGTAGTGGCCAGACCACCTGCTCAGGGCATCTCGCAACTCAGAGTGGCGAGGGTCTCAGGCGGAAGTGGCCAGACCACCTTGGGGCAATGTATCTCCGAGGTCAGAGGTCAGTGCATCTCGGAACCCAGAGTGGAGAGGATGTCTCAGGCGAACGTGCCCGGACCACCATGGGGCAGGGCACCTCCGAGGTCAGAGATCGCAGGATGTCTCAGGCGAGATCGGAGTGAACACCTCACCTCAGGGCGTCTCGGAACCCAGAAATGCGAGCGTGTCTCAAGCGAATGTGCCCGGACCACCGTGGGGCAGGGCACCTCCGAGGTCAGAGTTTCGAGGATGTCTCAGGCGAAAGTGGTCTGACCAACTCAGGTCAGGACGTCTCGGAACCCAGAGCTTTGAGGATGTCTCAGGCGAACCGGGCCTCCTCCTGCGCGTCCTCCTCTTCCTCCTCCTCCTCCTCCTCCTCCTCCTGCTCTTCCTCCTCCTGCTCCTCCTCCTCCTCCTCCTCCTCCTCCTCCTCTTCCTCCTCCTCCTCCTCTTCTGCCTGGATGCTGCGCCGGTTGCGAACGCCTGCTCCTCCACGAAATTAGTCCTCATCCGCCTCCCCTTGCCCATGTCCCTCCCCGCCTCCTCGCTCTTTCTCCCTCTCCTCCTCCTCCTCCTCCCCTCCTCCTCCTCCTCCTCCACCTCCTCCTCCTCCTCCTCCTCCTCCTCCTCATCCTCCTCCTCCTCGTCCTACTCCCCCCCTGTCCTGTCTTCATCCTCCCACTCCTCCTCCCTGCTCCTCCTCTCCGCTGGCCGAGCCGGGCCGGGCCGGGCCGAGCCGAGCCGGCGGAGGAATAGTCTGATTATGGAAGGGAGGGGGAAGAGAACGAACGAGAAAGGCAACGTCACACAAAACTTGCATCAAAAGGAGCGTTGCAAAAAAAATGCAACCACAAAATGTCAGGGATAGCCTGATTATGGAAGGGAGGGGGGAGAGAACGAGCAGGAGGAGGAGGAGGAGGAGGAGGAGGATATGGATGAGGTGTTTTTTCGAACGGCCGAAACGGTCCTCCCGGTCCCCTCCACCTCCTACTCCTTCTGGTTCTACCCTCGCCTCGGATTGCGCTGGACGCCTGCCCGACGTTCACTCCTCCTCCTTCTCCTCCTCCTCATCCTCCCTCCTCCTTCCCGGGTGCCCGGGGGATGCCCGGATGCCCCGGTGCCGGGGTGCCTGCAGTGCCTGGGTGCCCGGGTGCCCCGGTGCCCAGGTGCCCGACAGGGGGTCTTCCGTGCGGGTCTTCCGTGCGGCGACAGTTCTCTCGCTGTTGAAGGATGCGAATCCAAGGGCGCAGTTGTACGACCGAATGTGCTGCATGAGGTGGTCGTGGGAAAGACCCGGACGAAGGAGCTGAGCAATTTCGGCCGGAGCGGGAGGCAGTAGGGGGATGCCAGCCAGGGCTCCGTACCTGGAGCAAAAAGTCAAATAAAAATACAAATAAAATAAATAAATAAGAAAGATAAAACTAAAAGCCAAAAAAAGATCGCAAACACAATAAAAACAAACACACGCACAGAAGTCGCAAACCCACGCACGGCCCACGACCGCCGAACTGGCGGGCGCGGGGCTCCAGCGCCCTCCGCACTCCCAGCCTGTGCCGCCCCCGTATATATATATCCGCCCAAATCCCCACCAACCCCATCTCCACCCCGCGTATATATGTCCCTCCCGCGCCGAAGTCCTTTCTGCGTGCTGCTGGGCAACGCGCGCGTTCGGCGAAGACGTGCAGAGCCCCGCACGTTGCGCAAGCTCCTTGAAAGTGGCCGGTCGGAGAGAGCGACGCTTTCGGAACGCGGTCGCTGCATCATTCGTCTGTCGACCACCAGCCGGCGCGGTGGCCGGTGCGTACGCCAAGAGAGTCCCAGGCACGGGTTCTGCGAACCAGTTCCGATGCGCTGCGCAGGCGGGCGGACAGCTGGACGAGTTCGGAAGTGCTGCGCGGGTGGACTTGAGGCGACACCACGGCACGGAACATTTCGGCGAGTCACGTGCTCGGAGGTACATGCGGACGGCTGCCCCCACCTGCTTGCGGAGTGCTTGCAACGGATCGCTACGTGGACGGGCGTGTGGGACACCAGAAGACCCCGACGTCGGAGGATGATGGGGCCCAGCGGCGGCGGTGGCTACCGCGGCATGTCGGACGTGGTCGGGGCAGTATCCGGTGGCGTACATTGCTTTCGTCAACTTTCTGTCGCACAGTGGGAAGGAACATGTGGGTTTAAAGCAACGTTCGCACATGCCGTTGTTGTGCGGCACTGCGCGTCGCGCGCCATGGCGGGCGGGGGCGCGGCAGCCGGCCTTTCCGGGCCCCTGGCAAGGGGGCCCCGCGAGGCAACAGTGCCTACATTCCACCACGGTGCCGAGAGGGCCCACGCGAAAAGCGCACCCAATGGCACGATTGCTACATGGCTTCCCTTTCCGAGTGCACGCGATGCAGAAGCCGTCGGACGACTTCCGTTAAGCTACACCGTTGCACCCAGACGAGCTACAAGGGCGTTCGGCTTGCTCGTAGGATCGTTTGGAGAGGGATGGTAGTGGTTGCGGTGTGGACAGCCCACACGTTCGACATAGGCCTGCTGAACGAGGGGTGGAACGGCGGTCGCACCTACGCGTCGCGCATGGGAAACAGGACGAAGTGCAAACACAACACAAAGTGTCCTCTGGCGACTCGACTACGTTCGTACACGCGGGCGTGCGGCAAAAGTGGAGCAGGGCGGGCGGTTGGCAAACGAGGCAATGCTGTCCGTGTTGTCGAAGGACGCGGAAGTTGCAGGTGGCCGTAGCGTAAGGAAAGACCCCGACGATGCACATGGGGCATTGCGCGCCCGTTCGAAATGTGTTGTCTTGCACCGCTGGCGCCCCGCACTTCGGAGCGCTACATCGCGAGGGCGTAGATGCAAGCGCCGTCGAAGACTGCGCTGGAGCGGCTAGAGAAGGGCTGGCGGCTGGGCTGGCTCCGCCACAGTGGGCGCACAGATCTGGAGTTCCGGGCGCTCCTCGGCGCGAGAAGCACACTGTGCACGGTCGACGTCCGGCTTGGCCTGGGACGCAAGTACTGCGGGCTGCATCGCTCCGTTCCTCCTGGCAGCCAGGCGATGCGCAGGCGAATTGCCGACCAGGGTTGTAGGGGCAAGAATGGTTGTTGTGATGGTTAACGCATTGCGGAAGCCGGCCTGATGCATTTTTGACCTTTTGCCGGACGTGGGAAGGACACCCCAGCACCGCGAAGCGACAGGGCAGGGAGCCTTCAGAGCAAGGAAAGCGCGGGCCAGATGATTTGTTGGTTGCCAGAAGGCGGCAGCCGACGCGGGCGTTCCTACACAAGTTCCACTCACGCGTGGTATTGCGGCATGGGTCGGAATTGTGCGTCGCACAGAAAGTAGGCGTGACATGTGTTTTTGGCCGTCGGAAGGGTGGAGCTACAGGAGCCTCGCGCTGGGGGCGGGCACACCGTGCATCTGCCGAAAGGCACCGCTTGCAAAATCTCTGACGTTCTCGTTTGTTGGTGCCTTCGACTGGGATCTGAGCTTGGAGTCCACTGCAAATTGGATAGTTATGACACGTGTGTCGCGGCCTCTCAGTAACAGCTGGAGCCATGACCACGAATACAGAGGTGCAGGGGGCGGCGGCTCGACCCGCGATATGGATGGCAGCCTGCAATGCCGTAAAAGTAAGCAGGAGAATACTGACTGGTGACTGCGGAGGCAGCAGCATCATGTCTTCAGCCGATATGGGGTACGGGGTCGGTGGAGCAGGACGCGGAAGTGCAACTCGGAGACCTTGTTGGAAGCTCCGGGAACAGCCTCGGCGCTGACCTGGGCCCCGTCATGGCTCCATGGATGGGCCAATGGTTGTGCACGGACACGGAAAAAGCGCTGAAGGAACTTGCCCGAGACGGCTTATGGCACCCTTCGCTCTTGGAAGCGTAAATGTTAAGGGCTGGTTACGTCACTGCTCCCCGACCTCCTCTCCTCCTCGTCCTCCTCCTCCTCCTCATCATCATCAGCCTCCTCCATGTCCTCCCCGCTCTCTTCAATCTGCCGCTCCTTCTCTTCCTACACCTCGTTCTCGTCCTTCCTCACCTCTAGTCACTCCCCAGTCCTCCTCATCCTTCGCTCCCCTTCCATCCTTGTCATCAGCATCCCTCGCCACCATTACTTACGCCTCCTCATCGTCATAATGTATGGTGTGGCTCTCGCGTGGCCATCATTGGGCTGTCTTGGGGCCTCGCATGACCCTCTCGGGGTCAGTTTTTTGAGGCGTACTGGAAGTCTCTGGGGCGTATTGGGGGGAGTTGTTGGGCCTCTTGGGAGCCTCCGGGGAGCCTTTTGGGGGGCGCTTGGGTGGCCTCGGGGGGCTTCTTGCGGCCTCGTGGGGCCCTCTTGGGGACCGCTGGGCTCGCTTAGGCAGTCTTCAGGCCATGGCGGGGCCCTCCTGGGGCCGTCTTGGGCGACTCCTGCGCCGTCCTGGGGCGCTCTTGGACCGTCTTGGGACGCCTTTGGGGGCGTCTTGGGCCGTCTTGGGCCCGGCTTAAGGGTCTCTTGGGCCGTCCTGGGGCTCTCTTGGGGGCCTCTTGGGCCGTCTTGGAGCGTCGGAAAGCAAAAAAAACAAGAACGCGAAAAACATCGAAAGATCCACTGACAAATCAGCGTTTGTGGCCTCTTGGGGTTCTCTTGGGAGGCGTCTTGGAGGCCGCTTGGGGCGTGTTGGTGGCCGCTGGGCTCGTCTGGAGGCCATGCTGGCGCGTGTTGGAGGCTCGCTGGCCTTGTAGGCAGTCGTCAGGCCATGTCGGGGCCCTCCTGGGGCTTTCTTGAGCGGCTCCTGGGTTGTCTTGGGGCTCACTTGGGCCATCTTGGGACGCCTTTGGGGCCCTCTTGGGTTGTCTTGGGGCCGGCTCAGGGGCCTCTGGGGCCGTCCTGGGCTGTCTTGGGTGCCTCTTGGGCCGTCTGGCAGCGTCGGAAAACAGAAAAAGCGAGAAGGCAAAACAAATAGAAAAAACAATGAATAATCAACGTTTGTGGCCTCTTGGGGCTCCTTGGGAGGCCTCTTGGAGGCCGCTTGGGGCGTGTTGGTGGCTTCTGGCCTCGTTTGGAGGCCATGCTGGCGCGTGTTGGAGGTCCGCTGGGCTCGCTTAGGCAGTCTTCAGGCCGTGGCGGGGCCCTCCTGGAGCTGTCTTGGGCGGCTCCTGGGCCGTCCTGGGGGCCTTTTGGGCCGTCTCGGGACGCCTTTGGGGGCTTCTTGGGCCGTCCTGGGGCCAGCTTAGGGGCCTCTTGGGCTGTCCTGGGGCTCTCTTGGGGGCCTCTTGGGCCGTCTTGGAGCGTCGGAAAGCTGGAAAAGCGAGAAGACAATAAACATTGAAAAAAACCAA
>CAUYUJ010000641.1:15000-35000 GCA_963575745.1 Prorocentrum cordatum
GCAAGGACCCACAAGGCATTAGGAAAACGTGCATTCTTAACACGATCGTCTGTTTCGTCTTGACAACTTCTAAGACTGCCCGAGGGACCCCCCAGATCGCCACAACACGGCCCATGAGGCCCTGAGACGATCCCAGGAGCCCCCAAGACGGCCCAAGAGAGCACCCATGAGGGCCCCAAGAGAGCCCAAGAGGGGGAATACAAATCTTTCGAGCCTCTCCCCCCAAGATGGCCCCAAGAGCCCCTCAGACGCCCCCGAGGCGCCCCAAAGAGGCCCCAAAGAGGCCTCCAAGAGGCCCCCAAGAGGCCACCAAGAGGCCCACGAGAGGCCCACAAAAACTTTCCAGGTGCATCCAAGAGCCCTCCAAGAGGCCCCTGACAGGCGTCCCAAGAGACCTTTAGATTCATCCAAGAAGCTCCTGGCCCACAGCCCAGGCACAGAGGCGGGTTGGGCCGACGGCCACTCGATCACTCCCGAGATCGTCCCAAGCCCTGACTCTTTCTGCGGGTCGGCGGAATGGCGAAAGGCCACTCGAATCATTCGAAGCTCCGTCAACGACCATGTGGTCGAATGCCTCGGCATAATATTAAACAGCATGCTTGCGGTGGTATCAAACGTGCTCCTGCCAAAGGATACGTTACTACAATAGCGGTACCCAATACTTGTAGCGCAAAGCGATATGCACACGCTGCTTTCCACGCCAGCACACACGCTGGGCACAGATCCCACGATAATGTTCTTGCGGTAAGGCACAGATCCCAAGAGGCTCTGGCCTGAGAGCTGATAAATGGAATTCGCCAGACATGGGCGCTCAACGAGCGCGACCATTTCTAACGAGCACATCCAACTGTTGCCCTCCTGCACCATGCCCAGCAAATCAGAGACCACAACATTGCTAGCGCCGTAAAAAGAAACACCTTGGAATGTTGCTCCAACTGTGGGATACCCCCCCGAGACGGCCCCAAAAACGCTCGAACATAATGACAGTTTAATATATATATATATATATATATATATATATATATATTCCTCTTTCGTGTTCATCATCATCCTTCTACTCCTCCGCCTTCTCCTCTTGTTCCTCCTCGCCCTCTCTCCTTTTCGCCCTGTCCCCCCCCCTCCTCCACCCTGCCACTCAACGTCCTCCACTTTCTCACCGTCGCCCCCTCCTCCCCCTCGCCCCTCCTCCTCCCCGGCCTCCAGGAATGGCTGCAGAGTCTTGATCGTGTTCTCGGAGAACTCCTTCGTTGCCTCTTCCCGCCCAGGGGGTGGCGGCTGGCGCAGACCAAGCCAGGCGTCCAGGACGGGAGATGGGAGGGGTGAGGCAGACGACTGAGAGGAGGACGAGGAGGAGGACGAGGAAGAGGAGGACCAGATTGAAGCGGAAGTAGACCAACGACTTTGCAATCCACCCTCCAATCCCAAGTACCCTCCTCACAAATCCCTGGTGGCATGTTTTGTCACTGAGCGAAAGCGCCCCCCCTGAACGACGAGAGCCCCACGGGCCCGCACTCCAGGCGGGAAGTCCTTTTTGAAAGAAAGTCATGTGCATCCTTCGGGCGATCAGGAATGCGACAAGGTGAGGCTGGAAAGCTGAAGGAAGTGCCCAGCGACGGCTCCACTTTGTAAAGGACTTACCCTTATCCCGTGCAACTGCCACTGCTCATCCCGTATTGCTGCTACCGTGGTCATGGAGACCAACGAAGCTTCAATGAAGAGCACAATTCTGAAAACGAACAGCCCTCCATCAGTGTACCTGTTTACACGCGTGGCAGCATGTGCGAACAATCTCAAGCGATTAGATCATCTCGATATGAGCCGCCCTCCATCCGTGCAACTCTTGGAGGTTGCTAAAACGAGCGCGCGCGGTGCAAAGGGGAGGGGCCCCTTCAGAAAACAATTCGCCCTCCATCCGTTTGACTACTCGAAGAGATTACGAAGTGTGTGTGTGTGTGCGCGGCGCTCAGACGAGAGCCGCATGTTGACAACGATACGCAGTCTGGCACATGCTTGAGGCAAGCGTGCGCGACGCCAAGATGAGAGGCCAACTTTAAAAGCAGCTCGTCCACCATACGCGTAACACTTTAAATGGGCAAACTTCTGATTCGCAAACGGTGAAAACGCCTCAGGCGAGACGCCCGGCCTGCTCTAAGGCCACATCTGTTGATGCGACAGGTAGGAGGTCATTGAAAAGAAGAGAGAGAGACATGGACATGGGAGACCTAGAGAAGGAGAATGGGGAGCGCGAGTGTGGAGAGCACGAGAGAGCGAGAACGCAGGGCCCCGAATACGAAGCGGGGGCCCTGCCTTCGAGCTGCCCCCCCCCCCTCTGGAAAAATGGGGGGCCGAAGCTACCCCCCCCCTCCCCCCCTATTCGGGGCCCGGGCAAGCCCACGCCCCCCTTTCCAAAGCGGGGCAAAGCGGGGGGCCGTCCGAAGCTACACCCAGAGGAAAGAGAACGATGCACATACACGGATTCTGGCCAGGCCCATCCTGAGCCCAGGATCGGTGCATGCGCCCTCTTACCTTGGCCAAGAAGGTATATGCAGCGATCCTGGGTCAAGGATGGACGTTGTCAGGATCGGTGCATGCGCAGAGTTCTCTTCGCCCCCACATTCATCCAGATTCTGTGGTTGGGGGGCGCCTGGCTCCAGGGGAGGGGATGGGAAGCTACCCCCCCCTCCTTGCCTTTTCGGAGTCCAGGGCAAGGTCGGGCCCCCCTTTCCGGGGGGGGGGGGGGGGAGGCTTCCGAGGCCACCTCCCCCCTCCCCTCCTGTCGTTGGCATTCCCAGCCGGGCCGCCCCAGGCTGAAGGGGGGACTTCGAAGCTACCTTCCCGTTTGGTTTTCGGCACCCCTTTGGCGCCCTTTTGGTTTTCGGCGCCCCCTTGGTTTTCGGCGCCCTGTTTGGCATTCCGCGCCCCTTCGGAATCCCACCAGCCCTCTGGGCGTCGGTGGTTTAGAGCGTTTCTTCTTCCACCCCTCCTTCTTCCCCTTCGGGGAGGGGTTTACCCCTCCCCCTACCCCCTCCCCACTGACCTGGACAGGGGGGGCCGCGACGCGTTCGTTGGAGCCTCCAAGATGAGCCCAGACGACTCCAAGATGGCCTCAGGGAGCCCAAGATCGCCTCCAAGATTGTTCAAGATAGCGCAAGATGCCTCAAGATGGTTCCGAAGATGCTCCAAGACGCTCCAAGACAGCCCCAAGACGGCTCTAAGTGTCCACTAGAGCTCCCCTCGGATGCCCCCAAGAAGCCAAAATGTGTCAAAATCCTAAGGAAAATCAATGTTTTTGGCGTTCTCGCGCTTTCGCTTCCGATGCCCACCCGAGGCGTCAAGATAGCTCCAAGATGGCTCAATATAGCTCCAAAAAGGGCCCAAGAAAGCCCGAAGACGGCGCAAAGAGCGCCCAAGAGCGCTCCAAGAGCCCTCCAAGAGCGGTTCAGGAGGCGATTTTAGAGGCTTTCCAGGAGCGACGCTAATTAGTGATTCCGCTTTCTTTGACAGATCCCCTCCAATATGGGCTCTACCAGCGCCTCTGAGGCCTCCAACAGCGCTTCAAGAACGCCCCAAGAGACGCCCAAGAGGCCTCCAGGAGGCTCACAAGATTAAAATAAAAAACAAAAAAAAAAGACGAAAAGAAAAAAAAAATAAAAACTAAACAAAAAAAAAAAGAAAAAAAACAAAAAAAAAAACAAAAAAAAAAAAAGAAAAAAAAAAAAAAAAAAAAAAAAAAAAAAAAAACAAAAACCCCCATACACTCCGCCCCCCCCACCAAACCCCACCCCTCCAACCCCGCACCCCTACAGTCACCAAAACACACGGCCAGATGGGCCACGACGGCATCCGAAAGAGCTTCGGGGAGCCCAAGATAGCCTCCAATATGGCTGAAAATTGCGCAACTTGCCTCAAGATGGTTCCGAAGATGTTCCAAGACGCCCCAAGACTGCTCCAAGACGATTCCAAGCGGCTGCCTCCAGATAGCGCAACCTGCCTCAAGATGGCACCGAAGATGTTCCAAGACGCTCCAACACCGTCCCAAGACGATTCCAAATGGCCATATGAGGTCTCCAGGATCCTCCTCCCCCCGCGTCCACCCATTCCTCCTCCTCCTGCGTCCTCCCCTCCCGCTTCTTCCTCCTCTTCTTTCTAATCCTTCCAATATTTGTTATAATCCCACCAGCCCTCTGGGCGTCGGTGGTTTAGAGCGTTTCCTCTTCCACCCCTCCTTCTTCCCCTTCGGGGAGGGGTTTACCCCTCCCCCTACCCCCTCCCCACTGACCTGGACAGGGGGGGCCGCGGGTAGTTAGAGCGTCCAAGAACGACCCCTGGGAGGGCTAAAATTCGACACCCCTCACGAGGATCGTGCCCCCCAGGGGGGCGACGCTAAAAATGCTTCCCCCTTCTGCGATCGATGTCCTCCAAGAGGGCCTCAAGAGACGTCTCGGACTCTCCTCTTGCGCCCTGCGCGCGGGCGGGCGGAGCGCCGCCCGCCCGCCCGCGAGGCCCAAGAGCCCACCAAAACGTTCGAAGATACCTCCAAGACGCCACCAGGGAAGAGGAAGAGGCGGAGGAGGAGGAGGAGGAGGAGGAGGAGGAGGAGGAGGAGAGCCGTCTCGATCGAGCATTTGCTTAGAGAGCGGCTCACATCATTCACCTGACCCAACTCCCCGTTTTTCTTCCCATGGTTGTTCTTGCTCGTCTCCGGTGGATTCAGCGCCAGGTGGCCACTCGGCGTGTCCACATTTCCATCGGCGAGGCCAAGGACCCCGTCAAGATGAAGTACAAGATAGTGCTGTCTCCGGAGCGTGCGCCTCCTGGTCCTGCACACTCGCTGGTGGTTAGCTCGGTCATCGAGGACCTCATCAGCTCCCTCGGCACTCTGTCTGCCACAGATCGTGGCCATGCACATAGCGACGGTACCTCAGTTGTGCAGATTTGGCTGGACAAACCACAGCTTCGTCGCGATGATCCTGTTCTCCCTCCGCGTGCCGAAGAAGACGATGGGGCAAAGGCCCCAGCACCTCGTGCTGCGCCCGCTGCGCTGCCGAAGGACGAGCAGCCGGAGGAGGAGGAGGAGTTCGGCAAGCGCTCAGCACCTCGGCGCCGGCGCGGCACGCCCATGCCGAGCAGAGCTCCCTCGGTAGGGGCAAGCTCGTGTCACTCGGCGGAGAGGCCTGCTGCAACCACTGTGGTTGTGGAGGACGTGAAGACCAGCGCAGACGGGAAGACCGGTGCAGCTGGTGTAGCCGCGCCGCCTTCTGCGACAGCGCGCTCTTCCGCTCCAGTGCGGCATGCCGATGAGCCGACTCCAGTGCCGGAAACGCCCGAGGCCATGGTTTCGGCAGCTGTGACAGATGAAGGAGCTTTCATGCAGCAGCCTCCCGCGGTCTCAGGCCAGACGCCTGCTAGCAACGTGGTGGATATGCAGGCCCTAGTTCGACAGTTCCAGGCACTTAGACAACAGTTGCCGCCCGTGTTGCCTCAAAGCTGGGAGATGGCACGCGACCCTGCGAGCGGCGTGACGTACTTCTTCAATCGTGTGACAGGTGAGACTAGTTGGCTGCCACCGCATATGTAGCGTGCATCATGTCTCAGTGTAGCATTTCGCATTTTGCAGTGTATACCCTGTCGGCCAGACACAGTTTGAGGGGAAGCCATTCGACACATGCTTGAAGCTTCTGCACACACTGGCCAGGTAGCTGTGTAGACTGGACGGTTTCGGCAGCCGGTCGCGGCTCGTAAATCTTGTGTTTGGCCCTGGTTCGGCCCTGGTGGGCCTGGCGCTATTTCTCGGACACCCTGAGCCCAAGCTCCCCCCCTGCGGGCCCTCCTCCTCTTCTTCTCTCTTCCTCTCTTGCGTCCCCCCCTCTTGGGGGGGTGCGTGGGCTTAGGGATCGTCCTCTCTGCGTGGCTCGTGGTCTGGGGAGTCCTCGTCGCCGCCGTCTCCATCCCGCTGAATCTCTGCTCAATCCCAAAATCATGGGCTTCGAACCTCTGCCCTAAACCCGAGATGAAGAAGAGGAGGAGGAGGAGGAGGAGGAGGAGGAAGGGAGGAGGAGGAGAAGGCGGAGGAGAACGAGGAAGAGGGGGAGGAGAACAGCTGCCGATCATCGGCGCTCTTCGTTCGAGTGCCTGGTGTAGGATAGGCTGGTGGGGATATTTTTTTTACCTAACAGCGAAGACTGATAGGCTTCTAATATTAAACATAAAAATAACACATTTTATATACTAAATTAAATGCTGAGAAAATGGATAGGCTCAAAAACGAGCATCATGACACCTCAGCGGGGGTCGGGGCGGACCCTGGGCGGCTGCCGTCCGAAGCCCAAAAATCGCTTAGGACATCCTCGCAAAATTGCTCTTGCGCTGCTAAACTCCATTCCGCGTACAATTTGGAAGCCGAGCTAACCTGTAAGCCATCGTGGTCTTCGAGTTCCCAAAAAAACTCCATTTCCGGCTACATTTGGATGCCCCGGAGCCAACTGTAGTCCACTTCGTGGTCTTCGAGTTCCCAGAATTCCATTTCCCCGGGCCACATTTGGAATGCCCGGAGCCAACTGTAAACGCCCCAAAAAGGAAATGTCGTGCTCTTCGACCTCCCAGACCTCCATTCCCGGGCCACATTCTGAATGCCCGGAGCCAACTGTAGGCCACTTCGTGCTCTTCGACTTCCCAGAACTCCATTCCCGGGCCACATTTTGAATGCCCGGAGCCAACTGTAGGCCACTTCGTGGTCTTCGACTTCCCAGAACTCCATTCCCGGGCCACATTTTGAATGCCCGGAGCCAACTGTAGGCCACTTCGTGCTCTTCGAGTTCCCAGAACTTAATTCCCCCCGGGCCGACATTTTTGAATGCGGAGGCAGGCTGAGCTTGATGCTGAGGCAGCTGAGGCTGAAAACAGGCGAGGCGAGAACGAGGCTGAAGGCAGACTGAGGCCGAGGCTGAAGCCAGGCTGAGGCTGAGGCTGAAGCAGGCTGAGGCTGAGGCTGAGGCAGGCTGAGGCTGAGGCAGAGGCAGGCTGAGGCTGAGGCAGGCTGAGGCCGAGGCCGAGGCTGCAGGCAGACTGAGGCCGAGGCTGAAGCAGGCTGAGGCTGAGGCTGAGGCAGGCTGAGGCTGAGGCTGAGGCAGGCTGAGGCTGAGGCAGGCTGAGGCTGAGGCTGAGGCTGATGCAGGCTGAGGCTGAGGCAGGCTGAGGCTGAGGCCGAGGCCGACGGCAGACTGAGGCTGAGGCTGAAGCAGACTGAGGCTGAGGCTGAGGCAGGCTGAGGCTAGGCTGAAGCAGGCTGATGCTGAGGCAGGCTGAGGCTGAGGCTGAGGCTGATGCAGGCTGAGGCTGAGGCAGGCTGAGGCTGAGGCCGAGGCTGAAGGCAGACTGAGGCTGAGGCTGAAGCAGGCTGAGGCTGAGGATGAGGCAGGCTGAGGCTGAGGCTGAGGCAGGCTGAGGCTGAGGCAGGCTGAGGCTGAGGCTGAGGCTGAGGCAGGCTGAGGCTGAGGCAGGCTGAGGCTGAGGCCGAGGCTGAAGGCAGACTGAGGCTGAGGCTGAAGCAGGCTGAGGCTGAGGCTGAGGCAGGCTGAGGCTGAGGCTGAGGCTGATGATGAGGCAGGCTGAGGCTGAGGCTGAGGCTGATGCAGGCTGAGGCTGAGGCAGGCTGAGGCTGAGGCCGAGGCTGAAGGCAGACTGAGGCTGAGGCTGAAGCAGGCTGAGGCTGAGGCTGAGGCAGGCTGAGGCTGAGGCTGAGGCAGGCTGAGGCTGAGGCTGTGACTGCGACTGCCGTTGCCACTGTGACTTGCATCGCGAATGCGACTGCGACTGCGAGAGCAGCAGAATTCTACAACTGGATTATCATGTGAATCTTAAGGGGAATGCTTCCAGATATGCCCCTACACATCGCTGTTAGGTTGTTTTGCCGGGATATTTTTTACGGCCGCAGGCGGAAGCGCACAGCGGCGAGCAGTCACGGTCGGGCCGCGGCCGTGGCGAAATTCCCGAGCGCGCGCGAAGCCGCGGCTCAGGCGGCGGGAGCGGCAACCCAGGGCGTCTGAGAAGCCAGCGACGTGCAACCCCAGGGAGTCGGAAGGTCAGTCGCCTGAGACAAACGTGCAAGCTGCGACCCAGGGAGTCAGCGAAGTCAACCGTGAGGCGAGCCAAGCGCAGCCAAAATGGCGCGCAGTACGTCCCGTCGCGCCCGAGTAAGAAGGACCGCGTGGTAGGGACTACCACCGTGCAGGAAGGTCACCCAGGGAACCTGACGGGTGATCAGGCAGTACTGGTGACGTCGTCCAGCAAGGGAGGCTCTGACGGCGCCAGCGAACTGTCGCAACATCAGAAAACGCATCCACGCAAAGGATCTAGGCCAGAGTAGCCAGAGAGGACCCAACCACGGCGGAGCGATGCGCCTGCGTACAGAAACCAGCAAACTGGTCAGGACGCAAGAGGGTACACATAAGCACAGCGAGAACGCAGGGCTCAAGAGTGACGTGCACCGAACAACTATGTGACGTAGCGCCAGGCGGCTAACACAACCATGCGTGTGCGCTCGATAGGACAGCAACCGTCGTATACCCAAGACGGCGAATCCATCACAGTCACAGAGTCCCAGGGAGTACCGCACACCGGAATGTGCGGGAGAGCAACGTGGGCCGAACCTTCATACTCCGAAACCGAGCAGCACGAGGTAGACGCGTGTCAACGGTGAGCGGAGCTGATCGGGTGAGACCGTCGGTCCAGTCAGTGAGGCAGCCAGCCAGGTGTGCCTCCCGCCCATGGCGTAACAAACCGCGGCGATGGGCCGCCCATCCAACCGTGTCACGTTACTCACAGGAAAGAAATAAGACGGCTGAAGGCCGTTGTAACTTGAAAGTCCTAGGGAGTGAGCGCAGATCCGGGGACGGGGCGGAAACCGCCAGGTCGTCGACCGCGAACGCTGCGCGCCAGGCAGGCCTGGCAGTGAAAACAGCTACAGTAAGGCCCGGGGCCACTATGGCCACACGCAACACGAGGAAGCGGTGTGGCCGGTGTTGCTGGCACACGTACTCGGGTCCAAAGGCAGGAAGTGCGTGCACCAGGAGGGGCGGCGGAATGCCGCAAGCGGGTCCGAAGACCAAAGCACGGCTGAAGGCCGTCGTCTGATACAGAATCCCAGGGTACAGGTACGCTCAGGTGTGAGCCCCAATCGGTCTCAGGGCAGCTTAGCTGGGCACGGGACCAATCGGGCCACTGGTGAGAAACACTACAACGGGGCCAGGGGCCAAGTAGGGTCTGCAGGCTACGCTCCCATACGCAGCGAGGCAGATGGTATTGCTGGCCGGCACACTTGGGTCCAAAGGCAGGAAGTGTGCGGGCCAGGGAGAGTGGGCAGCCTGGCTGCCACGCAGTTGAGGGAGAAGTAAGGCAGCTGAAGGCTGCGCGTAGTGTGTAGTGAGTTGTCGCTCAGGATGTATAGAAGCTGGGTGAAGGGGGGAGTGGGCTCAGTCTCTCCATCGGTGTCTCTTTTCGTCTCGGTCGTCGGGTCTGCCTCCCCCTCGCTTGCCACCCGTCTGCCAGCGATCGTCACGCCAGCCTTCACTCCAGTCGCTCTGCCAGCTACCCCAGGTGTCCCAGGAGCTCGTAGCACGGTCCCGCCAGCTGCTCTGCTGGTGGTTGCCTTTGCCCCTGCCGTCGGGTCTGGTGCGTCGCAGGTAGTTGGCCCGCAGTTTGTCCCAGTCAATGCGATAGCCATACCTTGCGTCCATCAGGTAGGCGTTGTACCCGCAGCCCTTCCAGTCGTCAAAGAAGTTGATGATGGTCGTATCCGTGTGCAGTCTCGGGTCTGATTTGGGCCCCCTGGATCCAGGGAGCCAAATGCGCTGCGTGTGCGCGGTCCACAGCGCGCAGAAAACTGCACCCAACTCCGACTGGTACCTGGCGAGGCGTCTGGCGGGTGTCTCGTCGCTACGCTCCAAGTCCACCGTGCCCAGCCAGACCTGATACATGGGTCCCCCATGTGAGTCGGTCAACAGGTTGAGCGCATCGCGCTCCGTCGAGCCTGTTGGGCGAGGGTAGGTGGGTCTATATCCAGGGGGACCTGTGGGGTACTCAGTGGAGGGCGCTCGGTCCGCACGTCACCCCTGTCGCGGGCGCTTTCCTCGTCCTCAGATCTCCTGGCAACACTGGTGCTGTGGTCGGGATTCGCCGGGCCATCCCCGGCGGCAGCCGGTTCACGTTCGGAGGTGGTTTCAGAACTGTCTGTCGATGGGCTCCGCCGAGGCGAAATGCCGCCTGGGCCATTGTCGTCGACCTCCGTGGCCGAGTCCGAGCAGGATACAGGAGGAGGGGGCTCACCTTCTCCGTAGTCGGGTGACTCCACCTTCTCCGTAGGGGGGATCACGCCCTCCCCGCTCTCATCCTTGACCGTGTGGTCGGGCGGGTCTGGGAGGCCAAGACGGGAGTCGTTGTCTCTCGTACCCAGGGACTTGTCTGTGTCGGCCGCCGTAGGGGCGTCAGGCCTGTCCTCATTCATGGTCTGCACGACTGGCGGAGGTGACTCGGCCAGGGAAGTGATGGACGCGGAGACGAGGGCATCGGCACTGAGGCTGAATAGAAAGCTCGTCAGCGTGCCCATTTCGTGTCTGATGGGACTAAGGCCACTTGCCGGGGCCAGGGTCGTGGCGTACCTCACCCAGGCCTCCCTATGCTTCTCGCCGTTGGTGAGGTGGGCGACGACCCGCGCCGCGGCCACACGCTTGCCCTCCCAGCGCTGGTTGGGCGGGACGCAGTTCCCAGGAATGCATTGGCCGTACACCGCCCAGAGAAACTCAGTCAGACGTCCGTCCGGCCATGAGTTTTCATCACAACTATGCTCTGGGATGCTGCTGTCGCGGTTGGTAGAGCAGAACTGTCTCCAGGTGAAGTCCAGCCCAGGGTGGAAATCACGGAGGTAGGTCACGAGCTGTCGCTGTGCGGACAGTCCTCCACTGCCTGGTCCGTCCCTGGGGTCGTTTGGGCTCAGCGTGAGGTTGTTGACGTCCCTGTTGTCCAGGAGCGGGCCCTGCGGTACTGGCAGATCTGGCAGGAGCTCCATGAGCTGTGCTAGGGACCTGGGAGCTCGCTCAGCTGCGGCGGCCGCACCACTCGCGGCGGTAGACCCAGGGAGGTTGCTCGCTCCGGCCTTGGCGAAGCGATCCTGCGCCTTGGCGTCCGCACCTAGCCACGGGAGAGAGTCCCATATGTCCACTGATACCTCAGCTCCGATCTGGCTACTGAGCGTAAAAAGGACAGGGCCCTCGGCTGGGTATAGCGCTCTAAAATCCCGATCCAGGATGCGGTCCAGGGTAGCAGGGCCGATGTTCCATACAGGGACCAGGCAGCGTCGACAGCACCAGGTGGCGTTCCACTTGCGCTCCCACCAGGCTATGGCTCGTTTGTCGATGGGAGGCAGCCCGGCCTGCTCAGGCACCCCTATCCCTTCCGCTGGCTTCCATATGAAGCAGCCCAGGGGCGGGGCTCCTGCTTTCCAGACGAGGAGGGGAGCCCCCGGGGGACATGTGTCGCACCGAGCAAAGTATCTCTGGCTCTGGGCAGCTATGAGGCCGAACCGCTCGTCTCGGATTCGCAAGATGGGAATGGTGGTGTTGGCACGCTCAGGGATCTTCATGCCCATCGGCGTCATGATGAGGTCCGCTAGCGTTCTGGTGCCCGCCTGGGGGCTGCATCCGTAGCCGAGCGGGAGGTGGCCCAGGGAGGGGAGAGCATCCGCCTTGTCGTTGCTAGAGGAGCCTGGCCTGTGCTGCTCGTGCTCCTTGACCTTGTCGGCAATTGTCGCCCCTGTCGGAGCTGGGATGCCCTGGTCCTCCAGGTGCCGTATCCAGCAGGTCTCGCAGTGCCATCCCATGTTTGCGCCGTTGAGGTAGGCCTGGGGCCTATTCTGTGCGACCATCTGGCGCGTGTCGTCAGAGATCCATGTGCCATCGGTGGAGCGTTGCTGGTCCCTCCCGCACCTGTCGCACCTGAACCTGCCGTTTTTCTGCTCGGGGGCGAGCCTTTCATCAGGAATGTAAGGAAGGTCCTGTTTGGTGCCAGGGGCGGGGGTGGCTGGCCAAGGGGCGCTGAGGTCAGTACTGGACAAGGCGAATCCGCCGCCAATGTATGCAAGCCCCGCACGTCGATCGTCGGCACCCAGGGAGGCGTCGGCCCCCGCCAAGGCGAGGTGCAGCGCGCACACCGAGCGGCGGTGTTTACCCAGGGAGGTCAGAGTAGCGGCCGGGACGATCCTCTCGAGGACGAGCATCGGCGCCTTCAGCTGGAAATCCTGCCTGTCAAACTCACTCCAGGTCTGCGGGCAGCCGGCCGCCCGCGCATCCGGGCGGTGGTGCGCCACCGCCACGAGCTTGGAGATGTGGGGCAAGATTGCCTCGATGCGGCCATGGAGGTCGGCTAGGTCGTCCAACGTGAGGCTCCAGGTTCGTGCAAAATCGTGCCGAAAGCCTTGATGGGCCTCTTGCCATGGGACACAGAATCCCAGGATGGCTTCGATTACGTCCCCGGTTTGTTCTGCGTGAGAGAATGGCCACAGGAAAACGCGCGGCTCGCGAAGCATGAGCATCATGACGACCAAGAGCGACCGGGCTTTGCAGGATTCCATAGGGAGGTCGTCGGTGTCCATGATTCCCTTACAGGTCCCGTCCTGCTTGGAGCCGTCGGACGCGCCACGGAGGATGTCCTGCAGCCCTGCCATTCCAGGGTGCTTCCTGTGCCTGCAGCAGTCCTTAGTAGAAGTGCTCCAAGCCTTGGGACCTGCCGGAAGAGCCCCTTGGGGGTACACTGGCAGGGGGTGCCCAGGCGGAGTGTCCACGCCATTGCGGCCCAGAGCATGTCGTAGACAAGGTTGGTGGCGTCTAGTCCCAGGGACATGTCGAACAGGAAACCCAAGTGCGACCACGCCTTGCGGTCGAGTTTGCCTGGCTGTCGCGGTGTATCGGCCAGTGAAAACTCGCGCGGGCGCAGTCCAGACATCAGGTAGATGAGGACATGGAAAGCAAGCGTCGAGAGAATATCGTTGAGGCCGCCCGAGATAAGCTTCCCAAGGGAGTCCCAGTCGAAATGCTCGTCCAGGGGGGTGTTGTAGCGCTCGGCGAAACCGATGGCCTGGGCGTCACGTGCTATCTTTCTGGCCGCATCCAGCTCATTTTGTCCACTCTCCCCCTTTGCGTCGCAGCTCCAGGCAATAGGTGGAGGTACCCAGGAGGCGAGGTCGCGCAGCGGGTCGAAGCTCTCGTCTACGACCAGGGAACCCCTGTGGCCCGCGGGAGCATTGCCACGAAAGCGAACCCAGAGGCGGGTCAGGCGCCCGTATTCGGAGAGCACGCGCAGCTGGGACCAGGTGGCGTTGGCGAACATGCGCCCGTCTCCCAAGATCAGGATGTCCCTCTTGGCCCTGGTAATCGCCACATTCAGGCGTTCGGCGTCATCGACAAAGCCCCAGTTGCGGTTCCCGTTGCTCCTGGTCGTTAGTACGATAACGATGTCAGCCCCCCCCCTGGCTGGAGTCTATGGCGGTGAGCTTGAGCGCCCCGCTCTTCATGTGCTCGCCCGCGACCTGCCGGAGCCCAGGGAAAGAGGTGCCGATGGCTGTTTGGGCATTGCGGTCCTCTCGAAAGACTGATTCCCACCGTTGCACGTCCACCTTGTGGCCTTGAGGGGGGAGTCCAGGGCCAGGGGTCTCTTGTTCCTCACGAGCAACGCCGCCTTTCCCTTTGCCTGCCTTTCCCTTCCTGCCACCTTTTGAGTTTCGCAGGACGCCGGAGAGATGGCGGGGGCCCTGCGGCCAGCCATCTGCGAGGATAGCCGTCTGGAGCTGGTAGCCGACCACGATTCTGACGGAGGTGCCATTTCGGAGCTCGGGCAGAAGTGCCCGCGCGATGTCCACGGCCTGTGCGGCTTCGTGGAGGTTGGCGCACCCTGGTTGGAGGTTAGACGTAACTTCCCAGGAGGGTGTGTCAACCAGCAGGAAGCGGTGCTTGTCTCCGTTTGGCGGCGGGTCCAATTGCTCAAGGGTCGTGCGGAGATCGTTCTCGTCGGAACCGGTGAGAGACGCCAGCTTTGTCAGTCGCCCGGGTTCCCAGGGTGTGATGTCTCTCCATGGGGTGCCTTCAACAATGGGCCTATCCCTGAGCGGGTCCATGATACCGGAGGTCATGCCCTTGCCGTAGTAGGCTGCGTTCGGAAGCCGAGTAGCTGCGGGCGCATGCGGTAGCATATCGAAAGGTGGACCACGGCCGTGTCTTGGCCGCGGAGTGCGTGGAACATCCTGTCGAAAATGCTAACACAGAGTCCCAGGTCATTCGCGAACTTGGAGAGCACCGCAGGGGCAACTGGTTCGGGTCACCCACTAGGACCGCGCCGCTGTTGATCAGGTTTACCATGGACATGAGCGCGTGGAGCTCCGTGGCCTGTCCAGCCTCGTCAATCACCAGGAGAACGATGTGGGGGCTGTCCTTTTGTCCCAGGGCCTCGGCTGCCTCGTGCGTGGACATGATTACCTTGGCGTCTCGTAGCAGGTTCGTCTTGTAGGGCCTGAACTCCTGGCTTTTGTCCCCGTCCTGGCACGGGAATTCCCCATGGGCGTTTCTGTAGTGGCCCTCGGGCGTCAAGTCGACGAGTGCCTCGTTGACCCGCTCCTTTCTTGCTAGGCGCACGAACTTCCCAGGAAATCCCGTGTCCGGATCCAGGCGTTGCTGACGCTGTGCTTCGGCCATCGCTAGAGCTGGTTGGTCCACCGCTGCGCTGGAGCCGGCGGCCAGCGCAACTGCCTGCCCCGGGCGCAAGCAGCTTCCCCACATGTCCAGGCAAGCTACAGAGAAGATGGTCTTGCCTGTCCCAGGGGGTCCGTGCACTAGTACGGCGTGGTGGCGCAGGGTGGCCAGAAGGGCCTTGGTCGCGTCGCTGTTCGGCTTGCGTTTGCCCACCCTGTCGCGGAAGGTATCCGGGCTGGGAGTGGGGCGCGCCCTCTGGGAGACAGAGCCTGTCGCGTCCGAAATGTCGTCGTCGGAGAAAGCCTTCAATCCCAGGGGAAGCGGAGGTGCCGATGGTAGAAGGCCGCATTGGACAGCCTGCACGCGGTCAGCGTCGGGAACTTCGCAGCCCAGGGCGGCGGCGGCTCCGGCCCTCAGGCCCAGGCCCAAAGAGCGGGCGTGTCCCAGGTCGTTGACCGCAAGTCGATCCGCGCGCGGGGCGTGTGCGAAGGCTAGGAGAAAGGTCAGCGGTGACAGCTGGTGGGCAAACAGGTCCGTAGGGTTCTGTCGGAGGTGGTAGATCTGGTCAAAAGCCCAGCACTGCCGTCAGAACTGGATGTCGGAAGGGGCCTCGTCTACTCGATACCAGCGGGCATCTTCGCCTTGGGGCCGCTGCGCCTTGGTCTCGTTTTCGTGGAAAGGCCCCCCCTTCACACTATTGCGCAGCACTATGCACCTGTCGGAGGGGTACCTGGCAGACGTGCCGAGGCCGAGCGCTCGAGCGTCTCTGGGGTGGACGGGGCCTCCCAGGGAGGGGGGTCACCAGACCGCGACGTCTGTGATCTTGTCAACAATGGGGCCCGTGACGGAAATATACAGCCCCCTGCCGCCCTCGCCCCCTTCCTGGATCCTGGATGCAACCTTGCATTTAGAAGGCCACTCCAGCAAGTAGAGCTCCTTGCCCTCTGGTAGGTCCATCGCGCTTCGTAGCCGAAAGGCGTCTAGGTCGTCCAGCTCCGTGTCGGCGTCGATCCTAGTGATGCGGGCGTCGAGAGCACAGTTAACTTTCCTGGCCAGGTCCTCTCGCGTGGAGTCTTGTCCATCGTCCACCGCCTCGACAGAGGCTTGGCTTTCAACCCAGGCGGTCCCCCTAAGCGTCTGTCCTCGATCCTGGAGAGAGTAGGGCCACTGGGAGGGGAGTCGAACGGCGCCCGTCAGCTCCCCGAGTGCCGCCTTGGGGTGGACTCGGGAAAGCGGGGAGTCCAGTGATACAGAGTAGAGGCTGGCCACTTCGGCCGCCGCCTGCAAAACCAACGAATCGTCAAGACCTGCCGGGCTTGTTGGTGATAAGGCGTCCTCCTCGGAAAGCACCGCTCTGCGCTGCTGAACGGGCGGGCCCCAGGCGGGCGGAGGGTGGGGCGGCGGGGGCGGGGGTGGAAGTCCGACCGAGGCGTCAGTAGCCTGCCCAGGTGCAGGCGGGGGCCCGATGGACGACTTCGCACGCGTCCTGGCCTCGTCGCCGTGGTCGGGCTGTCGGAGGCCTGTCCTTGTAGCCTGACGTCTGTCCATCAGGTGCGTCCGCACCTGCTCTGGGTCGGACCTGGTACCTCCAGGGCAGTTGTACGTCGGCGCGTCGTCCCAGAGAGGGTAAGTGGCGGGCACGTGCAGCGCGTCTTCTGGGATCGAGAGACCCGGGAACAAACGTACACCTTCCTGGGAAACCCTGGGTTTGACTGGTCTCCAGCCGAGCCAGGGCTTGCACAATAGACGCATGGTGATTTGCGTCCCAGGAACCACCCGTGCAGCTGCTCCACATATTCCCAGGAGTGACAAAAAGGTTCGGGTCAGGCCAACCGTCTTGGCAACGCGCGACCGACATCTCGTAGTGCTTGTCACTGAGGATGTGCTCTGTGTCGTCCACGGGCTCTTGGCAGATTTCGCACCAGTGGCGCCACCCACCGTTGAAGTAGACCCAACGCATCCAGGGACAGAAACGGGCCAGGAAGACGCGTGTGCCCATGCGTACCGGCGGCCCGTCCTCTCTGTACGGCAAACAGGAGGGCCAACGTCGGATGGGGCCTTGGTTGTTCTTGGGCATGGTCCCAGGGTGTCGCGTCGGTCCCAGGGCGGCAGCTGAAGGCTGCTGGCTGTCGCTGCGGCAGCTGAAGGCTGCGAGCTGTCGTGACCTTAGTGTGTCGGTGCGGGGGCGATCAATGGAGAGGAGGGGGAGGAGGATTTTCCAGAGCGACAACGAAACGGGCAACCTGGTCCAGGTCACAAAGGTCGACACCAGCGGCGGGGAAAAGGGGAGGAGTGGGGCGATGGGTACCGTCCCAAACGACCCAGGAGGTGACCGCCATTCACCGGCATGTCGGAGGGCGTCGGCCCAACAGACCCCAAGAGTCGCCAGGCGGTCGGCCGCTTGGTTCAGGCGGCGTCGTACCGCCTGCCATGTGGGGATACGCGAAGCGTCAAGAATTTAGCGCCCCTTTTTGTTTTCGGCGCCCCTCTGGTCTTCGGCGCCCCTCTAACCGTCGGCGCCTCATTTGGTTTTCGGCGCACCTTTGGTTCTCGGCGCACCTTGGGTTTTCCGCGGCCCCTTTGGTTTTCGGCGAGCCGTTAGTTTGCGGCGCCCCATTGGTCCCCCCATGGTTTCCGGCGCCCTTTTAGACGGCCTTTCGTTTTTCAGCGCCCCCACTGGTTTTCGGCGCCCTCTCGGTCATCGGCGCCCCCTTGGTTCCCCGTGCCCTTTTGGCTTCCGGCGCTCATTTGGTTTTCGGCCGACCGTCGGTCATCGGCGCGCCCTTATTGGCTTTCGGCGCCCATTTTGACTTCGGCGCGCCCTTCTGGCTTGCGGCGCACCTCTGGTTTCCGGCTCCCCCACGGTTTTTGGCGCCCCGTGCGTTTTCGGGGCCGCTTGGTTTTCAGCGCCCCTTTTAGTTTTCGGCACCCCTTTGGTGATTGGCGCCCTCTTGGTCTTCGGCGCACCTTTGGCCTTCGGCGCCCTTCCTGCTTCCAGCGCCCTTTTGACTTTCGGCGCCCCGTCGGCCCCCAGCGCCCCTTCGTTTTTCGGCGCCCCCTTGTTATCGGCCCCTTCCGATTCCCGGAGAATCCGGGGTTTCCGGCGCCTTTCTGGTTTTCGGCGCCCTCTTGGATTTTGGCGCCGCTTTGATTTTCCTCGCCCTTTTGGTTTTTGGCGCTCCTTCGGATTTCGGCGCCTCGCAAGTTTTCGGCACCTCTTTGGTTTTCGGCGCTTCTTTGGTGCGCGGCGCCATGCGCGTCACAGCGCGCAACAAATTGCATCTTCGGGCCCCCGCCCTGACCGCCCCCCCCGCCCCGGCCCCCTCGGTCGGGGCCACGAAGGGCTGCAACGGGGCCACGAAGGGCAGCGAGGGGGCCACGAAGGGCTGCAACGGGGGCACGAAGGGCAGCGAGGAGGCCACGAAGGGCTGCAACGGGGCTTCACGAAGGGCAGCGAGATACCGATTCCTAAGTAATCTGTGAGGGAGTCCTGAGCGTGAGCGCAACTCCTGGGTACATGAGTGCACGGAAGTCTCCAGCGAGAGCGCGACTCCAGAGCGCCGAGAGAGCGATTCCTGAATGAATTGTAAGGAAGTCCAAAGCGAGAACACGATTCCTGAAGAAAATGCGAGGAAGTCTCAGGCGGGAACGGGGGTCGTGGCTAACTTGTGAGGAAATCTCAGGCGGGAGCCGTTGTTGTTGTAACCCGGGGGCCAGGGGCACAGTTCGAGGAGGAAGACTTTCCCTGATAAAAACAGGAAGTGCGAGCGCCGGGAGGGGCACTTCAATTGAAACAGTACCATGTGCACTGGTGGAGGAATCAACAATACTTATTCTTCAGTAAGGAGAGCTCAACAACAACAACAACAACAACAAGAGCAACAACAGCAACCGCAACAGCAACAGCAACAGCAACCACAACAGCAGCAGCAATAACCGCTACAACAACAACACCAGCAGCAACAACAACAACAATCATTTTAAGACTGTTCGCTCTTATCTGCTCGCGTGTCATTCAATATGCATACCCCAAACCCTGGATACCCGCCCTCTTCGTTTTCGATCGTACCCCCTTCTGGGGGTATATTCATTCCCCGCCACGAAGGGCAGCAACGGGGCCACGAAGGGCAGCGAGCGAAGGCGACCGCGGAACCAGTACGAGCAGCGAGGGGCATCGAAGGCGTGCGAAGGGCAGCGAACGGCGACTGCAGTCCCTAACGGGCTGGTCGGGCGGGCAGGCCGAGACGGGCGGGTCGAGCGGGCGGGTCGTTGAAGCGTACATTCTCCTTGAACCGCCAGGCAATGTGTAGCGGAAGCGCGATTCCTGAATGTCGAGGAGCGGCATCTGAATAAACTGTGAAGAGGTATCAAGCGGGAGCCGCGATTCGGTGGTAGGTTGAAAGGAACTCCCAAGCGAGAGCGCGACTCTTCAATACATTGTGAAGAAGTATCAAGCGGGAGCCGCGATCCGGTGGTAAATTGCACCGAAGTCCCAAGCGAGAGAGCGATTCTTCAACACATTGTGTGGAAGTATCAGGCGGGAGCCGTTGTTGTTGCTGTAAACCGGGGGCCAACGACACAGTTTGACCCTCAAGACTTTCCCTGATATAAAAAACCGGGTGCGAGCCCCGGAAGGGCACTTCAATTGAAAAAATCAATGTGCACCGGACGGGGAAGATCACCAATACTTATTCTTCAGAAGTGAGAGCTCAAGCACAACAACAACAACAATTACTAGCACGTGGGGACACTCCGTTCTCACCAGTGCCAGGGTTTTCATACGACACCCGCCAATACCCCCACTTTGTGGGGGGGCCGGTTCAAGCTCTACCACATTTCCAAACGACTCTTCGCCACCACCCACACCCAGCTTCCCGCCCTATGACGTTCGGACACTTCACTTCGTGGCCTGCGGACGACCGTGGCTACTACACTGGCGCATGGGTACAGTGACTTGTTGTGGTAACATTTTCTGGACGCTAGCTTAGTATACGACTTTTCCCCCTGTTCCAACACTGGACACCTGTAGCGTGCGCGCGCGAAGAAAAAACGAATGTGTCCCGCATGGTATTCTTTGACAGGGATGATGGCCCTGGCAGGTGCGCAACCGTTGTTGGAGAAGTTCGAACCACGTGAAAAAGTTGCTCGCAAAAGCCCGTTTGACAGAAATGTTTAAAAAGTGTTGGGTTTCCTACAAATCCGCAAGAGCGCGCGGGATGAAATTTTGACACTTTTGTTTTGAAAAACCATTGGTTTTTTGATGTTTTT
>CAUYUJ010000641.1:40000-105000 GCA_963575745.1 Prorocentrum cordatum
ACTCCCCCTGCTCCTCCAACCCCCCTCCTTTGCCACAGTTTGCATGCGTTGAGGGTGGTCCATCGAGGGGCGTTCCCGCAGGGATCGGCCACGTGTGAACCTCTGCTTGCATGCTCGGATGGTGGATACCTGCGGCGCCAAGTGCTTGCGAGACGGAGATGCGACCCGCGCTCCACCCTCGGCTAAAGTGGAACCACCCCCCTTTCTTACGCGCCCCGATTTCGTCCCCGGGAAGTAAAGGCGGGTGCAAGGGGGGCTTCGACACGCACCGCTTCATCCAGGATGGCGGCGAGGGTATGTTCTCCCCCACTCCCCCGTCCTCATGCGCTCCCCCTCCCCATGCTCATCCTCTCCTCCTGCCGCTCCGACCCCGTCACTGGCCGCCCTCCATGTGCGCCCCATCCCCGGCGCCTGCCGAGGACGGCGGCGAGGGTGTCCTTGTTATCCTCCCACAGCTCCTCCAGGTTGTGCCGGGCCAGGAGACTGCGTGGGGGGACGATTGCCAGGACGGGGAGCGGAAGGGGGGGGGAGAGGAGAGGGGGAAGAGGAGGAGGTGGAGGATGCGGAGGAGCAGGACTGGAAGAGGAGCAGAAGGGGGAAAAAAGATGAGGATGGAAAGGGCAGGAGGGGGCGACGGGCACGGGGAAGGAAGGAGGAGAGAGGAGGAAGGAGGAAGGAGGAGGGGAAGCGGGGAGATAGCGGCGAAGGAGGGGGAAGGGAAAGGCAGCAGCGGCAGAAACAGGAAGAGGATGAGAGGGAGAGGTGGAGGAGCACCAGGAGGAGCAGGAAGAGGGGGGAGGAGGGGGAGGAGGAGGAGCAGGTGTAGGAGGAAGAGGAGAGAGCGGGAGAGGACAGAAGGCGGAGGAGAAAAGGGACGCGCTGCAGGCAGGCCGTCCCCTGTGGCGCGTGCTGCCCTTCGGTGGCGCCGCCCGCCTCTGGGTATCACCCATGCGGTGGCGCAAGCGGCAGGCAGGCCGGCCCCTGTGACGAGTGCTGCCCTCGGTGGCGCCGCCCGCCTCTGAGTATCACCCATGCGGTGGCGCAAGCGGCATGTGGCGTGGAGGTGCTCTTCGTGTCAGGTTCTGTCGAGGAGGAAGAGGAGGAGGAGGAGGAGAAGAAGAAGGAGAGGGCCTAGGACCTAGGAGGAGGAGGAGGAGGAGGAAGAGGAGGAGGAGGAAGAGGAGGAGGAGGGGTAGGGTAGAGTTGAAGTGAAGAGGGGGGGGGGGGCATTTCTGCTGCGGACCAGGTGCCGTGGGCAGCCAGTGCAGTAGAGAGAGCAGTCGAAGACCCGCCCTCAGAGTACAGCCAGACCCAGGACAGAAGAAGACCGCTCAAGAACACGAGACCCTCCACTGGCCAAACCGAGGAACAGTCGAGGGTACCCTCCCCCACTTTGTGCAAGGAACATCCAGCAAACACGAACAATTTCAGGGTACCCTCTCCGAGCCGAGCCGACCTCGATCTCATACCTCAGACCGACCCCAGCACCCACTACAATGGAAGCCGTTCAGCAAGCGTATCCAGGGAGAGAGTCGAACAGGGCAGGACGATTCAGCGAACGCCCAGGACTGTTCAGTAAACGCCCGTTGTGAGGATCGGGGTGGTCCCTCTTCCCTCCCAGAGGATCGGGGGGGGCGAAGGGGTAGGATGGCAGAGGGTACAGTAGAGAATCAGCTCAGGTCGCTTGCTTTCCTGGTGCCTCCTGGCGCCGGGAGGCCCATGTATCGAGGAATGGGCCCGGCGGCAGGGCGGAGACCAGCTGCATGCAGCAGATGTCGTATCCCCCCCTTTTCGAGTAGGGGATCGACTACAGAATGGATTCACCCCGAAATGGATTTCCTCGTCGGATCTACAAAGAGACATAGCACTGTTCATGGGTTCGACGAACAAAACAATGCTGGGGCAAATCATTTCTGTAGTCGATCCCTTACTCGGCCTTTCCTGAGCATCGTTTGACCGATCCCCATCCCCAGCGGCGTGGCCTTGGCCCCACTGGCCGATTTACCCCCCTAGATGGGGATACAGGCCACTCCCTGCGGGCGGGTTTCGAGGGGTGTGTCCCCAACTGGGGTGGTAACTTGGTGGGGGTCTCGAAGGGGATGAGGATGGGGATGGGGTCGGATGATGGATACTGATTCCCGAAAGGAGCAGCCCACGGCTCGGAGACAGCCGCTCTGGGCCCCCGCGCAGACCTCCCGGGTCAGCGCCAGGCCCGCCCCCCCCCCCCGCACCCGCACGCCCTGCCACGGGCGCGCTCCGCCGCCGCAGGCGATGCCGAGGAGCGGCACGAGACTGACTACCTACCAGACCACCCCAACAAAACCCGAAGGCCCGAATTTCGGGTTGGGGGGGTACGGGCTTCCTATGTGTTTTTCCCATGTTCCCCGATCCCCCCCCCCACTGGAAATGGAGGGCAAATCGGGACCTTCGGGTTGGGTCGGGGTGGTTTGGCGGGCGGTGAGAGAAGAGGGACGAGAGGCAAGATGAAGGGGCCCTGGGACACACAGATAAATACACACAAATTCGCCGGCCCAACTGGCCAGAGGCGTGCTAAGATCTCCGGTAACTGCTAAGTAATACTTCTACTTCGCGCGCGCGGGGCGGCCCCTGGGGGTCCCCGGACGAAAAGTACCCCGGGCGATCCCCGGCAGGGTCGGGTCAGAGATGGCGTTCCTCCTGGGCGCCGCCCCCGTGGCCCTCCAGAGAGCCCCAAGAAGGGCCACGAGGCCGCCAAGAGCCCTCAAAGATGGTTCAAGAGTGCTCCGAGATGCCACACGATCGTTCCAAGACGCCCAAGATGGCCCCCAGACGCCCCAAGGGGCCTCCAAGAGCACTCCCCAGAGGGCCCCAAGAGGGCCCCAAGAGGCAAAAATCAGTACTTTTCCATAGGTTTTGGGCAGATTTTGGCGTGTCCATCTTTTCGGCTTCCCGACGCCCCAAGACGGCCCAAGAGGCCCCCAAGATCGCCCCAAGAGGGCCCAAGAAGCTCCCAAGAAGGCCCCAAGATGGCCCAAGAGGGCTCCAAGACGGCCCCAGAGGCATCCAAGACGGCCCAAGAGGGGCCCAAGAGGGCCCCAAGCGATGCCCCAAAGGGGGAACACAAAACAAAACTTCGAGCCCTCGGCCTTAAGAAGCCCCCAGGAGGCCTCAAGAGGCCCCTGAGAGGCCCCAAAAGCCCCCAAGAGGCCCTCAGGAGGCCCCCAAGCGACGCTGAAGAGGCCCCCCAGCGGCCCCAAGAGGCTCAGTCATGCGAAATGGGCCGGCGGAATGAGCGAAGCGATTTAATTAAAAATATTCCCCATATTTTCTGGGTGTTTGTCTTCCCCCCATTTCCCATATTTTCCCATGTTTTCTGGGGAGTCGACGATTAATTGTGTCTGTGTGTTTCTCTCCCTCCTGACAAGAGCCCGCACACCGAGAGCGCCCGCGAGGGGACTGGGCGGGTCGGGCGCCGGAACGCCCCGGAGGGTGCCGAAGAACTGGCGGTGCTCCGAGAAAAGAAAGTGGCGGTTCGGCTTCCTCCTCCTCCTCCTCCTCCTCCTCCTCCTCCTCCTCCTCCTGCTCCTGCTCCTGCTCCTCCTCCCCCCCATCATCCTCCTCCTTCTCCTCCTCCTCCCCCCGCTCTCCCCCAGGGCTGGTGCCGAGGGGCGGCGAGCGGCACCGGCAGGAGCTGCTCGCGCATGCCCCGCCCGCGGCGCGCGCGGCCAGGCGCTCCTCGGTGCCTGCGCGCCGCTCGAGGCTGCTTGGCTGACTGCCTGCCAGACCACCCCAACCCAGCCCGAAGGCCCGAGTTTCGGGTTGGGCGGGGTAAGGGTTCCACATCTGCTTTCTCGATGTTTCCCGATCTCCCCCCCACTGGAGATCGAGGGCAAATCTGAGCCTGCGGGTTGGGTCGGGGTGGCTTGGTGGGTTGTGATTGACTTCCGCAGGGGTGGCACGAGCAGGCCAGCCCATGGCAGAAGAGAGAAGACTACCTAGGCTTGGCCTGCTCCCATCGTACTCGAGGACCCATCCCAGAAATGACTTCGAGCACCCAGAAAGGTATAGAAGAAGTGTCGAACGAGTCTCGCCTCCCAGGGCCCGACACGTGAAAAGCCTCCAGTCTCGGTGCTTCCTTGGTGCTCGAAGCTCTTTTTGGTGATCCAGGCTCAAGTAGGTTGGGACATCGTAAACCTCGGCACAACCTGGCAGGTTCGCGCGGATTTCGTGGGGCGGCGCTGGACGCTGGAGCAGCCCCTCCCCGCACCCTTCCTGGGCGCGCGGCCGCGCGCCAGGCGCCCTAGCCACAGAGGCTGAGTCTTACTGTCTGCGCTCGCTCACCAAGCCCTGCACTGCGGGCTACACTTAGGTCGGGCATGTCCTCCTACAGGCGGATTTTGGACGAAAAATAATAAAAAATCAAAAAAACAAACATGACCAGAACATGCTCAAAAAATTGTCCCCTGAGTATTTCTTGAGTATTGCTAAATATTCCTCCTGCAGAGCGCCCGATTTCAGGCTACACGGCAGCCGAACTTTCGCCATGCCCCCGCACCCCGATCTCGACCACGAGCCAGCGTCTGGAAGGACGGCTGCGTCGTCCCAGGACATCAGCCACCCAAGGAGCTGGCCCTACGCTCCCCATGGCGGAGGCTGGTGCCCCGGCCGCCGATCCTCCTCGGTGCCAACTGCCTACCAAGCCACCCCGACCCATCCCGAAGACCCGAATTTGACCCCAATTTCGGGATCGGGGGGGTATGGGGCCCGTGTTTTTTTCAGTGTTCCCCGACCCCCCCAACACTGGATATGGAGGGCTAATTGAGCCCTTCGGGTTGGGTTGGGGTGGTTTGGTGGGTGGTGAGGCGCCCCGGGAAGGGCTGCGCGTGCACTCCCGGCGGGCCTGGCCGGCGACGAGGACCAGCACAGGTCGGCCTCGGCGCCCCGACGGCGGCACCGACCAAAACTCGGGGGCGCGCAGACATGGATCAGCGATCCGTGGACTTGGCGCGCGGTCGCCAAATCCCTGGATCGGGGGAGGTGCCCTCACCAAAATGCGGCTGGTGGCACCTCGCTCCGCGGCGGCAATCCGCGATTTCCTGTGGAAGCGGAAGCCGTCGCTGATCCACGCCCCCTCAATCCATGCTTGCGATCGCCTGAAAAACTGCCGCCCAAAAGCCATGCAAGAGCTTGAGGGTGACGACGGGGCCAGGGTGAGGATTCTGCCCAGACGGCGACTCGCAGTGAACAGGCCGGCCACACAGGCAGCGCGTGGCCGCTGCCACGCCCGAGCCAGAGCGGCGGCGCCGAGGCCTGCGACTGCACCCCGAGCAGCGCAGAAGCTGCCCGCGGAGCTCCCCCCTCCGAGCCGGCCGCGCGCACCCGAGGCCGCTCCCCGCTCGGCCCCTGCCGCCGATCCCCGGCCGGCGCGGGGCGCACCAAGGGGGGCACAGCGGGAGGCTCGGAGGGGGCAAGGCTACGTAGGAAGCGGCTGCTCCTCAGAAGGCGCCCGCCCTGCATCTGCAGGCGAGAGGCCCGCGCCTGCGGAGCAGCAGGGCGCTTCTGAGGAGCCTTCCCCCCTCCGAGCCTCCCCCCCTCTGCGCATGGCTGAGGGTGCCCGCGAAGGTTGCTGTTCCCATCATACTGAAGGGCCAGAGCACACAGAAAAGTATCGAAACAGTGTCTGCCCGACACGCTGGCGCAGTGTCGAACGAGTACCGCCTGCCAGGGCCCGACGCGTGAAAACCCTCCTGCTTCGATGGCTCTCTTGGTGCTCGAAACTCTTCCTCGTGGTCCAGGCTACAGGAGGTCGGAACACCATACCGCCAGGGGTGCGAGCAGCTCCGCGGGCGCCGGCGCCCTCCCTGCCGACCCGTGGCCTCGCCCGCCGCGGCCCGCCGCGGCGGCGGCCCGCCGCGGCGCACGGCCGTGTGCCGCGCGCGCGCGGAGCCGCTGGGGGCCGTCCGCGCGGCGGGCCCCTCTGCGCGCTCCGCGCGCTCTTCGCCCGCCGCCCTCCTGGCGCCCACCTGCGACCCAGATCGAGCAGGCGGGCCAAGTTCGGGGCTCCTTCGTTGCCGGGGGGGAGGAGGAGGAGGAGGAGGAGGAGGAGGAGGAGGAGGAGGAGGAGGAGGAGGAGGAGGAGGAGGAGGAGGAGGAGGAGGAGGAGGAGGAGGCTCCCGGGCTCGGCTTTGCCCACGGTGGCGCGCTGCGCCCTGCGAGCGGCACGCGCCGCTGGCGCCCGCTCGCGCCCCGCCGTGCGCGGTGCGGCGCCAGCTGGCCCAGGGCCAAAATCGGGCCGCCTCCGGGCTGACCGCCGTGGCGCCGTCGCAGAACTGGGGCGGAGTTCGCCAGCCAGCCCGTCAGCCACGGCAGTGCAAGGCGCCCTCGTCCGCCTCACCACTCCGCGCCACGGGGAGGAAGCCCTGCGTGTGCTGAGCAGTTTGGTTCGGCTGTGGCAGGGATCTCAGGGGCTCAGCGACAAGCGCTCTACAGTGCGAGTGCGACGCCCCAACAGACCTACTGGAGAGATCGCGCGGCCTTCCTCACCCCCCCCCTCCTCCCTCCCTTCCCCCCCCTCCCTTTCCCCTCCTCCTCCCTCACCCCCCCTCCCTCGCTCCCCGGCCCTCCACCCTCACCCCTCACCGCAATGCTCCGATCAGTCGCCGGCCCCTGGGGCTCTCGAGCCCTTCCCCCGAACAAGTTTTCAGCCCGAGCCGTTGCCTGAAGCTCCTCAAGCCCGTGTCCCCGGCCGCCGGAGGCTGCGATGACAGCCTCCGGCGCGACTTTCCCAAGTCGCTGGAGGCCTGGCTTCCCCCGGCCCCGCTGGGCCCCTTGATCTTCCTCTTCGCTACCCGTGGTCGCCGATCGGACAACAGCCTCCAGCGCGACGACCTGTCCGAGTGGCCCGAGCTCTGGGCCCCCCCCCGGCCCGCTGGGCCTCTTGATCTTCCGCTCCGCCACGTCCGCGGGCTCATAATAGTCGATCAGGAACCCCAGCACCTTGTCGGGCACCGCGTCGAGGTCGAACTGGGGAGGGGCTGGGCTCGCGCGGGCCCGCCCCGCGGCCTCCCTCCTCCCTCCCCCCTTCCCACGCCAAGTCCCTGACGTGTCCGCTGGCCCCCTTGTGGGGCCATCGGGCTGCGTGGCGGAGGCGCTCTGCTTCCTGCGCCAATACCAGTTTTCAGCCTCTACTGTACGTGTTACTGTCCGCACGAGGGGGGGACCGAAAACCAGTCTTTACCTTCCCACCCCGAAACTCTCAGACTTCCCTGGGAAGTCCGAAAACACGTAGACATACTCGAGATTCGCGTCCCCGACGCCGCGCTCCATCCTAGGTTACCCAAGATTCGTGCCGCTGAGGCCATAACCCTTCGTAAATGAATCCAGGCTCGCGCTCCCGAGGCCACATTCCATAGGAAATTGCGCCATCTTGGCCAATCGTAAGGCCATCTTGAGCCGTCTTGAAACCCTTTGGGCAGTCTTGGGGCTCTCCTGGCGGCCTCAGAAACCGTCTTTGGGCGATGTTTTGGGCCTCTTGTGCCGTCTAGAGGCCCCCAGGGGGGCCTCGTGGGCTGTCTTGGCGCGAACTCGGAAGCTGTCAGAGCCGCCTTGGGTCGCCCTTTGGCCGAAGAAGCGAACCCAAAAATCAATCAAAAACCAGAGCAAACTCTGTGTGTCGTGCCTCCTCACGCCCTCGGGTGTCCTCGTGGGGGGCATATTGAGGCATCATGGGAGCCCCATGAGCCGTCTTGAAGCCGTATAGAGCCGTCTTGGAACGCGCTTCAGAAGCGGTGAGGTCTCGTGATCCCTCGTGGGCAGGCTTGGAAGCCATCTTGGACCGTCTTGGGCGATCGTGAAGCCTCTAGAAGCCTCTTGGGAGGAAACCAAGACCATTGGACCTGCTCGGCATGGGGACGAATAGCGGTTGTACTTTGCGAGGGCGCGAGATCGATTGCATTGCGTCTTGAGGCCGAAAAACTCATTAATCCAGAAGCCGCATTAAAGTGATCATTTGTTTTTTGGCCCCCCCTCTGTCACAGAGGGGGTCTGAGATGCCCCCCCTCTGTCACAGAGGGGGTCTGAGATGCCCCCCCCTCTGTCACGGAGGACCTCGTTCTGGGTGCTCTTCTGCCACGGGAGCTCCCGATACGATTGGAGACGATAAAATGTGATAGCGGGATGGGGGATTGGAGGGGGAGGGAGAAGAAAACGATGAATGAGAGGAGGCAACGACAGCACCGATGAAAGCACCGTTTCTTTTTCCTTCTCCGCTCGGGCAGCGGTCGCCGAGCACGACGGCGCGCGCGAGTCGCCGCCGCTCACGATGCATTGGCAAGGCCTCCGCTGCTGCGGAGGGTCGACGTTCGGCCGATGAGGCCTCCCTCCGCTGCTGCGGAGGGGCGGCTCCTGTGCGATGGTTCAACTAAGCTTTTCCCAGGGATTGGTTTCGGGGGGGGGTTCGACCCACCTCCAAGTCGTGGTCGCGACCTCCCAGTGCCCCTGGCCGCTACTCCACCCACTGTGGCTGCTCCACCAGTCACTGGGGCGTTGGTCGCTGCCGAATGCAACTTGCATGTCGCGCCAGGCGGAGTCGACCATGCGGTCCTGCAGCGAGGAAGCCTCGCCGCTCGGCTGTTGCCACTCGCGCTCCTCGCCCTCCTTGGTGCGCCACCACTCATCCCTGCGCCACTCCTCGTCTGTTGGTTGCTGCCGTGGCGTTTGTGGCCTCCGCTGCTGCGGGGGCTCTGGCGGCTCGTGGCCGAGGGCAGCGATCGCGTCCGAGATGTAGATGGCGGCGCCGCGCTGCCCTCGCTGCTCCAGCGGCGCAGGCCCTGGAGATGGGCACTGCGGGGTCGGCTGCCACCTGGGGGGTGATAAATAATTATTTCTATATCCCCTCCCTGTCAACTCCCGCCCCTTCCCGACACTCATTTCCTTATGTCATCCCTCGTCCTGCTCAGCCTATTCCTCATTCCCTCTCCTCCCTCCTGCCCTCCCCGTGCTCCACCGCCCCTCTCCCCCCCTCCCCCTTTCAACCCCCCGCCGCGACCTTCCATCGCCAGCCGCGGGCATGTCGCGGCCGTCGTCCGCGCTTTCGTCTGCCCATCTTGGTGGGCGCCACGCCTGTTGGGCGCGCTCGTCTTGCTCGTCCCTCTCGCTGTGCTGCTCTGGTGCCTGGCGCTCGGGTCCGTGCTGCTCGGGCGGCAGCGGCGCCCTGAGCGCAGCTGCCAGCTGTTTCTGGGCGCGCCTGTCTTTCTTCTCTTTGGCTCTCTCCTGCTTCCTCCCCGGCGAACGCACGCTGGCCATGCGCATTTGGAACAGGAGAGGGTAGTGGGCGCCGCCGTGCCAGCGCCCCTCCACCTCCACGGTCTCTGGCGGGAACGTCTTCTGCAACGCGCGGAAGAGGGTCACCTCGCGATTACTAGAGAAGCGGTGGTCCCCTCTAGCCTCAGCCTCGGCGCGCCTCAGTTTCTCACTCTCCTTCTCTTGGATCTTGCGTTGGCATTCCTCTGACTGAGTCAGTAAATCCTGGAGGTGCTCGCGGGCGTCTTTTTTCGGGTAGTAGCAAGAGTAAGGCATCCCAGGGCCTCCGTTCTGGCTGTGGTGCCAGTACGTCGGCTGCGATGATGGGCTGGTGGCGGCCCCCGCTGCTGCGGGGGCCTCTGCCTTGCTTCTGTTACGGTACCCGATCTCACCGATCACCGACTTGCGTGCGAAGAGCAACCCCGCCTCGTCTCTGTCGCGCACGGCGCTCAGCGGCCAGCACAGGGTGTACTCGCCAGGCCTGTTGAGAACGAAGATGCCGCAGCTGTCCAAGCACGGAGTGCCGTCCAATCCGCGCCAGAAGTACGCTGCTGCCGTCTCCAATCGCATGCCTAGACCCCGAAGACTCGGCAGCGTCTGTGTGAGCGCCATGTTGAAATCCCCACAAAGGATGTCAACGCTGTTGTCCTGCAAGATGGTCGCCAACCTCGGCCACCACGTCTTGTGAGCCTCGTTGAAGCCTCTGGAATTTTTCGCCGTGTCGCGGTGGAGGTGCACCGCGCACACCCGCACTTTCGAGCCGAAGTGGGCGTAGGTTTGATCGAAGTAGAGCTCAACCACCATGATCCTCGAGAACGCTTCCATCTTGCGCCCTCTTGCTGTTCTGTAGTGGCCGTCGACACTCCTTTCCCAGTGGAGCAGCCGCATTTCGTAACACAGATTTGCGCGCGCAGCGATGCACAAGGACTTGTCCTCACGCCCGCGCAGGGTCAAGTATTCGTACTCTGGTCGATTCTGGAGCTGTTGGCAATCGCCAACACTCGCAGCACGACTTCCTCTTGCTGTCGCCATCGCTGCTGCGGGGGCGACAAAAGGCCCACCGCTGCTGCTGCTTTGGCCCTCCGCTGCTGACGCCCCGCTGCTGCGGGGGCGTCCGCCTGCAGCGGCGGTGGTCTCCCTGGCCGCTGTAGGATTGACTCCATCTGCTCCTCACATTCCGCAAAGCACGCCACGAGAGCAGGGCAATGCCGCAGCTGCAACTCAAGTCTCCGCCGCTGGTCCGCGTGGTTGGTCTCGCTCGGCATGGAACCCCAGTTCCCGAACAGGACGGAAAGGTTGCCCACGTTGTCGTTCCGTGGCCTGTTCACGTCAGCCGCTCTTCTTTCGCAGAAGAATGTTGGCGGGACGGTGCCGCGAAGAACGCATTCGCGCCGCTCGACGTCGTTGGGCGGCCTGCAGCCCCTAAATTCCTGAGGCTCTTCGTCATCGCTCGGATCCACCACGGAGTCGCCTGGGCGGGTGCGTATCGTAGAAACTTCTGATCGCGCCGCCGCTGCTGAGCTTGAGACGCCAGGCGGCGCAGCCCCCGCTGCTGCGGGGGTGCCCTCTGGCACAAGGGCCCAAGGACCCTTCCAGGGTTCTGCCTGACCACCTACAGGTCGCCAAACCTTCCCAGATTTCGCTGTGAACACTGCCGTCAGTCGGCCCCGAGGCCCCGCTGCTGCGGGGCCCAATGGGCTGCTGCTGCTGCTGGCGGCCGCGGCCATCGCTCCCTGCCCCCGCGTTGCAGGGGGGGCGGCCGTCACAGCCGAACTCCTGGGGCCGAAACGGCGGTGGAAGGAGGGGGACGGGGCGAAGAGGAGGAAGACGGGGCGGATAGGGAAGGAAAGGGCGGGCAGAGAGAGAGGGAGAGAGAGAGAGGAGAGACAGGGAGATAGTGAGAGAGGGAGAGAGAGAGAGAGAGAGAGAGAGGGAGAGAGAGAGAGAGAGAGAGAGAGAGAGAGAGAGAGAGAGAGAGAGAGAGAGACGGACGACGATAACGAGAGAGAGAGAGAGAGAGAGAGAGAGGGATAGAGAGAGGAATGATATAATGACCAGGAGAGATCAGGGAGAAGGAGGGGGGAGAGCAGGAGGAGGGGCGGAGTGATCGACGCCCGCGTGGTTTTCTCCCCCTGCCTGCTCTCCCCCTCCTCTCACCTCCTCCCCCGTCCCCCCTCCTCCCTGTTTCTTCTGCGCAAGGCCTGCGCTACGTCCGCGCGCGCACGCGGCACCTCAGTCGCAGGCAGGTGGGAGAGCAGTGGCTGCTGCCCGAACTCACACCCCGCGCCTCGCCGCTGCTGCGGCGGGCCGCGCCTCTCAGAGGCCCCCAGCTGCAGGGAGCGCAAGCGCCAGGGAGCCAGACAGACGGCGTCGCGTCTCACTGTGCACAAACATGCTGAAAGCTCTCGGGTTGCCCCCCAAGTACTCGTCTATGACGTTCTGCAACCATGTGGCAAACGTCTCCGGCCACTTTCCACCGAAGTCCTCCATGCCAGCGGCGTCCCATTCCCGCCGAAACCAGTCAAAATCTGACCGCTGAGCTGCAGAAAGCCCAGAACCCAAAATCGCAAGGCGATTCAGCGCGTCGCACCTCGACGTTCGACCCGCCACGCCTCCGCAGCTGCGAAGGCCCGCGCCCAGCTCGGATAACCCGACATGCTTCATCCTGTGTTTGATATCTATGGCTGCCTCTGCGTCTAAGAGTTTGGCTTGCTGTGTCCTCAGCAGCTTGCGCGCTTTCTTTACGTCGTCCCCCAGGCGGGTTAGCTCTTCTCTGCGCCGCGCCTCGACATCCCGCTGTCGTTTCTCGTTTCTGAGCGTCGCCTCGCGGGCGCCCTCGCATGCTGCGAGGGCTCGCTGAACCCCAGGATCTTCCTTCGACACTTCACGCACTCGCCTCCGTTCTTTCCGTAATTGCGTCTCCATGAACGTGGCCCCCGCGATGTCGCCCCAGCTGCGCAACTCCTCAGCGATCGACGAATACGTTCTCATCAATTCAGACGTCTGCTCCGCAGTTTCCATACGAGACGTCGACAGGCCAGGCGGTGCCTCCAGCGCGCTCTCCCCCGCCGCTGCTGCGGTGAGACTTTGATTGGCCCATTCGTAGTCAAACTCGCCAGCGGCGCTCCACCCGTCGTCGCCCTCGCTCCCATCATCTTCATCTCCTTCGAGGGCGTCGACGGAATTGCCACCCTCAGTGCCCCCGCTGCTGCGGAGACCCTCGGCTGCGTCTTCCGCCCCCTCCATGCCATGCCAAATCTTGTCGCCCTCGTCCAGAGCCGCGTCGTCTCCAAGGTTTGCGAACACGTCGTCGCAGTGGCCGCGTCGAGGGTGCGGGAGGACCAATCGCATGATGTCTTTGTAAGTCCATCTCAAGCGCCCCGCCTGTACCTCTTCTTCGACCTCCGCTACTGCGGCGGCGACCTTCTTACGCATCCCCAACTTTCTCCAGAAATGGCCTGCCTCCTTGCATATGCGCGCGTCCAAGTCCGCATCCCACAGATTTGCCTTGAAACCAGTTTCCCAGTACCCGTCTGCCGCAGCCAAGTGAAGACTCATTTGGGACATCACTTCCACCATCAAGTCAATGCATTCTAACTTGTCCAGCTGTGGGACGCACTGGCCCAGCCTCATGGCTCTCAGCAGCGCGGCTCCTTCTCTCTTCATGTACTCGCGCTTGGCGTGTTGATTCAGATGTGTGTCCACAGTTTGGAGGATTGGGGTTACGCCGCCCCCGTGCGGGATGAACACGTACCCTCGAGACCAACATAGCTTACTCACAAGCGGGGACAAGTGAGGGCCATGATCATCCGCCATCATAATTCTCCACTCCCGCTGCTGCGGAGGCTCTGGCAGATGAGGGAGGTGGCGGTCCAGGTACGCGAGCACGCACGGTGTCCGGTAAGACCCCTTGGTGCTGGTGGTCGCCGACACCCATCTGCCGAACCCTCGGCGCCGAAGGTGTTCGAGCAGGCGCGGCCTCAACTTCTCTCCTCCCCCCTCCGCCTTGAACATGCACTCCATCGGTGGGGGGCCTTCTCTCCGCAGTCGATCCGTGTCGCTCATTGTCATGAAATTGGCAGTCCACCGCCCCCGCACCGCGCCGTGGCACTCCACCAGTGGCACTTCGACCCCCGCTACTGCGAGGGTCCTCACGCCAGCTGATCCTGTTTCATTGTGGTGGAAAGGCGACTGGTCGAAGTTCTCCATCTCGGGATCCTGCTCGTTGAGTAGCACGCACGCGGCGCGCGCCCTAAACACGTTCAGCCAGCCTCGCTCGAGGCGCTCTTCCAAGACGGGCAGCGGGCACTTGTACTTCCTGTTCGGGTACCGCATGCTGAGGCCGTATTCCTTGCGCCAGGAGGCCCACCAGCGCGACCTCAACTCCACGGCGGCGGGTCGCTGCCCGATCCGCAGCTGCTGCGTGACGTACTCGCTCATGAGCTCCAACGCTTTGGTCTGGAGCATGCTTTGCGTGAACCTTGCTATCTTCGCTGGCTCTCTTTGGGTACTTCGCAGTCCACTTTTGATCATCTTCCAATCCACACTGTGCCGAATGGAACTCCACCATTCAAACAGAGCTTGCCGCAACCAAGGGCATTTTCGAGCTGGGCCCTGTCCCTGTTGTGGTATCCTTTTCCGCCCTTTCCACTTCAGGAGGCGCCCCTGCCCGTGCTGCTTCTCGTGTCCCCGCGGCTGCCGAACAGCCTCCGCTACTGCGGAGGCGTATTTCGACGACAGAAAAGCCTTGTGCCAGCGCCGCACAACGTGCGTGCGCTTCCTGAGAGGGAGACGGGACATGGAACCGCAGTCCCACGCATCCATGAATGAACGCGCCCCTCCATACGGAAAGCGGTCTCCAGGCGTCCAGCCTAAAGAGCGCATGTGCTCGTCGAAAGCACCCGCTATCTCCATCCTCGAGCACAGGAGCGACGGGGCCACCGCGCGCTTCTTGTTCTGGGCGGGGGCTTTGCGCTCGCAGCCGCGGTTCCTGCACCTCAAGAGCTGCTCCTCCCGCTCTGCGGGCATCAACTCCCGAGCTACGTCCAGGGCGCGCGCAGCGTCTGTCAGTCCTGTCCACCATTGGATGGCTTGCACGAGCTCCTGACAGACAGCCTCGGCGTCGACTTCCACCACGGCCAAGTCCTCAGGTGGCGCCGCCGCTGCTGCGGCGGCAACGCCCTGTGCTCTCGGAGGGGCGGCGTGGCCAGGCTGCGGGACAAGTTCTTCGTCGTCTAAGGCGCTCTGCAGGCGACGAAGCTCCTGGACGTCATCCTGCGTGACTTCTTGTGTCAGGACCATCGCGTCGAGGAACCACGCCAGCCGCACCCTTTGCACGATGTAGTCCGCGATGTCCTGGCGGGCGGGCATGGAGGAGGGGCAAGGAGACTCGGCGGGGAGGGCACGAGGGGAGAGAAGGGCGGGATGGGAGAGGCATGAAGGCAGAATGGGGAGACAAGGAGGGGAAGAGCATGTGGGGGCAGCAGAGATGGAAGCGAAGGATCAGGGTGGTCGGAGAGAGCAACTGTCCTGGCGGAGCTCCCTGCGAGACTCTCGCGTGGAAACCTCCTGGGTCATCTGCAACATGCAATCCAAACCGCAGTCCCCGTCTGCGACTGTGGACACGACGAACACACCGAGAGCCGAATAGAAACCGTCCACCGTCGAAGCATCTCCCGTGAAATCCACAAAGTCGGTGGAGACGCCTGCGATAAAATGATTGCATCGAAACAAAGGATACTCCTCCGACACGGGGGCCCAGTCCGGTGGCCCCGAGTCTCGGGGGACGGCGCAACACGCGATCGCGTCCACCGCAGGCTCGCGGGTTAACTCCTCTAGTTTCCACGGCGGCAAGACAGCTTTGCAAAGGTCGACTCTGTTGCGTCCTTCCCACGCGTAGACGCGCACCTTCCGCAACAGCGCAAAGATTACGAAAGCAGAATATCCTATCCACTCTCGGCCTCCCCCCGGCCTTCCGCGAATACTGCGCGACAGCTTCATCAATTTCTCGAAGCACCTCTGGCCTTGTTCTGAAAGTGCCCCTGCAGGCGCCCCCGCTGCTGCGGGGGCGCCTGCAGGGGCAACCGCAGCGCCTGCTGTCGCGGCTGTCTGTTCACAGGCGGTAACTGCCGCAACTTCCGCCCCTGGAAGCACGGGTTCCGCTACGTCGCGAACAGCAAGCGGGGCGGGTTGGGGGAAAGCGACAGGGGCAACCTCCTTTGCTGAGAGAGCTGCTGTTGCCGCGGAGTCCTTCAAGACAGACTCCACTGCGGAAGCGGCCTCGGCGATTGCGTCGGCGCCAGGCGCGCCAGCAGGACCTACGGACGCCTCCGCTGTGGCGGGCTCTGCAGAAGGGCACGCGCACGGCGCCGCCGCCACTTCAGGAGGAGGCACGCACGCTTCCGCTGACGCACCCGCTGCTGCGGGGCCGTCAGAAGAGCCCACATACGGCTCCGCTGCCACTTCAGCAGGGGCCACGCACGCCTCCGCTGACGGCCCCGCTGCTGCGGGGCCTTCAGCAGGGCCCACCGACGGCTCCGCTGCCGCTTCAGCAGGGGCCTCGCACGCCTCGGCCGGCGCCTCCGCTGCTGCGGGGGCTCCCGCTCCTGCGGGCCACCCGCCCGCGCATTGCACTAAATGCCAGGGCGCTTGCAAGTCTGACCACTTATTGTAGTCCACGGAACCGTCCGCCAGACGATGGTCGCTGGGACACGGCCACTGCGAGCAGAAATGAATCTTCTTACACATGCGTCTGCCAGAGTCATAATGGCAAGCCGCGCCGCTGCTGCGGCGCATAACGTACCCGAATCCGAATATTGTCCCCTTTAGTTTCCGTGGGTTCATGAGCACGAAGTCGGGGTCTTTCTTTTTGTCTTCTTGGTACCAAAACTCCACAAATTCGTTGGCCTCGCGGTCGTGCCCGACTCGCAGAGGCGCGTTTGCAGGGCGAGCGTCTCCTGGGTCTGGAGGCGGAGCGGCTGCGGCTGCCATGATGCCGAAGCCATGCGCGCGCACACGCGGCCGCCCTCTGGTCTCGAGCCCAGCGCTGCAGGGCAAGCAAACGGCCGCATCCCCCCACAAGGAGGATGTACAAGGGGGCGGGAGGAACGAGGAACAAGGGAGATATGCGGGGACCAGCGGACACACGCCTGAAAAAAACACGACCGTCGGCATGCTTCGCGAGGGTTGCTGCTGTGAGATGGGCTGGTGAGGAGGGGCCCGAACGACTCACACCAGGACGAGCGGCCCGAACGACGCGCAGAAAACTCAGAAGCATGCGCACACGAACGAACGCCCCGAACGACTCCGAGAACACTCCCCAGAAAACAAGGCCAGAATGTAGGAAGTCGTCGACATCGTCGTCGAGGGAAGGCGAACGCGGCACGGGGGATGATGATAGTCTCCTCTTCCACCGTGAAGCAAGAGCCCCCCCCAAAAAAAAGCGGGCCGCTCGGGCGTTTGTACTAGACGCCAAAAGTGCAACATCCCTGCAGGCCGCCTCTGCAGGAATTGAGGCGCAGCCCCTCCCGCAGCCGCGCTGCGGATGCGCCAGCGGGCGCGGGGGAGCGGCGGTGGCGCCAGCGCGCAGCTGGTAGCTGTCCCCTCCTCCCCCCCCATCATGGCGATGATGAGAATGATGAGCATCCTACGATGATGAGGCCCTATGTCCTGTCCCAGAGTCTCGGGCCCCGCCCTGGGCCGCGGGCCACGCCCCTGCGACCGTGTTATATATACATACATATATATATATATACACACATATACGTATGTACATACATATACGTCGACACACCATACATACACAATATATACATATATGCATCATGTAATCAGTCAGCGGAGGCCCGACGCCGCCCAAGACGACCGCACGGAGCGAGAGGCAGAGCGTGCCTCGAGACAATATTTTCTGTTTCTCAGGGGTTTTCTATGGTTGGCGACGCGCCGCCACCTGCTTCGCTTTCGATGCGCCCTTCACGGTTCCGAGGAGATCCGCCATGGGATCCCGACCTTTTTCTCCCGCTGCTGCGGGGGATCCTGCTGCAACCCCCGCTGCTGCGGAAGCGTTTTTCACAGGAGTCGACGCTTCATCCACGTTGCCTCCTTCTCCGACGCGAAGCTTCCCAAGCACTTGCTCTAACATTGTCGTTTCGTTCAAGGCGCCCTTCACGGCACTGAGACCACGGACCACCTTGAGCATGCACAGGCGGTGCTTTCCGACGGGCACGAAGGCTTCTAGGCTTTCCTCGCCGCCAAAGGGAACATAGCGCTCCTCAAATTCCAGAGCAAATCCCGATGTTCCCTCGTGACTTCGGCACAGTCCGCCCGTCGCGCAGAGCACCCCCATGATCGCGTCATCTTGGCGCGCTGCTTTCCCGATAACGACATCCCGCCATGTTTCCGATGCCATGCGTTTCATGCCGCCGCGCGCAAGCCCTCGCTGCTGCGAAGGCGCCCGCGTTCTAGGTGTCAACTCCCCTCGCTGGTGATCCGCCTGAAAACGGCTATGGAAAGCGGACTCCTCGTCTCGAACAAATCCTCCTACTTCTCATCGGACTCCAAAACCTAACCACTTCTTGTGGTCGCTTTTCCACGGCCACTGCGAGCATAAATGAATATTCTTCCATGTGCGTTTGCCATATTCATAATGGCAAGCCGCGCCGCTGCTGCGGCGCATAACGTAATTACCCGAATCCGAATATTGGTCTCTGTAGTTTCCGTGGATTCATGAGCACTCTGTCGGGGTCTTTAGTTTTGTCGTGTTGCTATAAAAACTCCACATTCGTTGATCTCGCGGTCGTGCCCGACCCGCAGAGGCGCGTTTGCAGGGCGAGCGTCGCCTGGGTCTGGGGGCGGAGCGGCTGCGGCGGCCACGATGCGGAAGCCATGCGCGCGCACACGCGGCCGCCCTCTTGTCTCGAGCCCAGCGCCGCAGGGCAAGCAAACGGCCGCATCCTCGCAATGATCCTCCTGTCGGTGCTGCTAGTGTGATGTTGCTGCTGCTGTTGCTCCTCCTTCTCCTCCTCCTCCTCCTCCTCCCCCCCCCCCCATCCTACTGGTCCCAACCCCTCCGCCCCGTCCTCGCCAGATTCCGCGAGTTCCTTTTTGTCCTCTAGCGCGCGAGCGCTGGAGAGCCGCAGGCTCGCGATCCCCCGCGCGTGCCCTAACCCCTGTCCAGTCGACAGGAACCCGCAGGCATCCACCTCAGCGGTCAGCGCGCCGCTGGCGCGGTGCATGCACCGAGTCTGTTTGCACAAAAAAAGCCGTTGTAGCGGTCAGCGCGCCGCTGCTGCGGCGCGCGCCAGCGAGCGGATAACGAGGGCATCACTGCTTTGTGTCCTGTTTGATGGCTTTCTGGACCACGTCCTCCAAGAACGCTAGAAGAACCTGCTTTTGCTGCGCACGGGTGGACTGTTTCAAGGGCGTCGTCACTTCCGTCAACGCCACGCCTGTGGACCATTTCTCCTCGTTCAGATCCTGAATCCTGGAGGCCCATGTTCGGCCTGCCATTGGCCCTCCTTTGACCTCCAGTGTCCACATCCCAGACGGGCACCACCTGGTGGTCCACGGGCGCTTCTCGTCCAAAGCGTCGTCCTCGTCGTCGTCGTTGGGTTCGGGGACGCTTTTGCCCTGGCTCTCCTCGCACAGGTAATGCAGAAGCCAAGGCAGGTCCTGACTATGAACGAGTAGTTGCCCATATTTGTTCTCATACACACAAATCTCTTTCGTGTCGGCCTCATCTGGCTTAGGAGACATCGGCATGGTTACTCTGCAGAGCGTGCCTCGAGGAAACCCTTTCTGTTTCTCAAGGGTTTTCTTCGCTTTCGATGCGGCCTTGACGGTGCCAAGGAGATCCGCCATGGGATCCCGACCTTTTTCTCCCGCTGCTGCGGGAGACCCTGCTGCAACCCCCGCTGCTGCGGGGGCCTCTTTCACAGGAGTCGCCGCTTCATCCACGTTGTATCCTTCTCCAGCGCGAAGCTTCTCATACAATTGTTCTAACAAGTTTGTTTCGCTCAAGGCGCCCTTCACGGCACTGTGGCCACCGACCACTTTGAGCATCCACAGGCGGTGCTTTCCGACGGGCACGAAGGCTTCATTGCTCATCTCGCCGCCCAAGACAACACAGCGCCCCTCGCATTCCAGAGCAAATCCCGCTGCTCCCTCGTGACTTCGGCACAGCCCGCCCGTCGCGCAGAGCACCCCCATGCTCGCGCCATCTTGGCGCGCTGCTTTCCCGACAGCGACCCCCCGCCATGCGTCCTCTGCCTTGCGTTTCATGCCGCCGTGCGCAAGCCCCCGCTGCTGCGAAGGCGCGCGCGTCCTAGGTGTCGCCCCCCCTCAAAAGTGAACCGCCTGAAAACGGCTATGGAAGGCGGACTCCTCGTCTCGAACAGATCCTCCTACTCCTCATCCGCATCGTGCTCCCTCCACGAGATTCTTTCCATCTCATCCAACCCATCCCCCTCCTTCTCTCCGAACGAGCACAGCTGCCTTCCCTGTCCCTTGACCGCCCCTCTGCCCCTTGAGGGGGGGCCTTGTGTGCTCTGACCGACCCTCTGTCCCACAGGGGGGGGCGCCCTGATCGAACGACCACCCCTGTTTCACAGAGGAGGGCGCGCGGAAACGCACGACCCCACCCCCTCTGTGACAGAGGGGGTCCCGCGCTTTTCCACCCGACCCCCTCTGTGACAGAGGGGGGTCCCGCGGAAAAGCGCGGGACCCCCTCTGTCACAGAGGGGGTCGGCCTTGTGTGCTTCGACCGCCCCCCTGTCCCACAGAGCGCCCCGCGAACAGGACGGCAGGACGATGAGCAGGGCGATGAGCACGGAGAGAGGAAAACAGGACACGGGAGGGAGGCGGGAACGGACGAGGGGGGACGGAGACGGAGGCGAGGCGCGAGGGGAGGGCAGGACGAACATAGAGGGAGAGGAGCAGGACGAGACCTGGCAGGGGATATGCACCAGGAGAGAGATCTCATGGAGGAAGAGGAGGGGAGGGGACGAGAGGCACTCACATTTTCCGCATTTGCAAGCCCTCGCACTTGCCCCATTTCTCAGCGGCCGCCGCGCCGCCATGAAAATTGACGTACCACCGACACTGCTGCGGCTGATGCGTGACCTCTCCCATCCCTGTCTGGTGCTGTTTCTGCTGCCCCCCTCCCCCCTCCCTCTTCGACCTCCTCTCCCCGCCCTTTTCCTCCTCCCCTCCAGCTGACGGCTGCGGGCTGCGACGGGTGGATCATCGGCCGCTGTCATCTGCCGCTCCGTTTCGCGCACCCTCCGCTGCTGCGGCGGGATCACACGAAGTGGGCCCCCTGGCCAGGGATTGTCATCTTGCCGCTCTTGGGGGTTTCCGTCCCTCCTCGGCGTCCTTCTTCCGTTTCTTCTCCTGCTCTTTCTGCTCCTTTTGCCATGCCTGCTTCTCCTTGTGGGTGTCGGTGGCCCTCTTCTCCTTTGTGATCTGCAGCATCAGCCGATCTCCGCGCACCAGCGGCACCGTGTTGTGCATGCACGGGACAAGCACGCTGCAGACGCGGAGGGGGGCGGCTGGCTGGCACTTTGTCATTGTCTGGAACTCTTGTGGTCGAAGTGCAACGTTGAACTTCCAGTGCTCCTGTCCCTGCACTAGCTGGGCTCGGGCAAGTTCTTCTGGTGTCATCCTCTCAACTCCCCAAAAGAAGTGCAAGGACTCGGTACCTCCGAACTTAAACTGGTACGGATTCTCTTCCTGTTCGGCCTCGCCCTGTGCAGGCGCCGCTGCTGCGGGGGCCGCCTCGTCGAGCTGCGGACCCACGGGCGCCTCGCCCTGCGCAGCCCCCGCTGCTGCGGAGGCCGCTTCCTGCGGCGCGGGCTTGAGCTCCAGCTCTGGTAATTTGAAATCAGGTTGTGCCCAATATGTTTCCATTTTCTCGACAGGAGTCGGACGTTTCTCACCGACTAGCACCTCCACTGCCCGCGGATTGCTCGAGACTTTCGGGAAAATTTTCGCGGTGGGGCAGCAAGGGAAGAGCATCAGTTTCCCCTCGGCGATGTCCCCAGTAGCCACCACATGGACACTCTTGGCTTGAACGTCATATTGCATCTGGACGGGTTGGGCGCAAGTGTCCGCGTGACGATGGAAGCCAGTCATGACTTCCGCGATGCTTGCTTGGTGCCACCTGTCTGTGTCGAGATTGCCAGACGGAGCCGAAGCGTGCCACGATTTCACTGGGACCACCATCAGGCTGTTCACGGGCTTGGACACTTCAGACATCTGCCTGTTCAGAGGCTTGTCTTCTTCGTTGAACTCTATCAATACTGGCTGCGGGCGAGAGCCCTCGCCACCTCCGCTGCTGCGAGGGCCGGCGGGTTTCTCGGGGGCCGCGGGCAACTTGTCGGTCCACGGCGCAGGAGGGGGCGGGAACTCTTTCTGTGCGTTCTTTTCCATTTTCTGCCAGGCCTCGCGTACTTCAGCATAGTACGGACGCACTGTCTCGCACACGGCCTCCACAACTGCCTCCAGACGAGGTTTGTTAGCCTTCACCCTTACGTACACCTGGTAGAAGGTGTCCGTCGCAGTCAGAACCGCCCCCGCGGTCAAAGTCGCGCTCTTCTCCTCCCCGTGGGCCTCCGCTGCTGCGGGGGCCAATATGCGACGGACATACCCCAACAAAGAATTGAGCTCCTGTATCCGACTGTTGCCCTCGCTGTGTCCCCAAGCCGTTTCCGGCGCGGGGCATTGTCCGCACCTCGGCTCTTGCGAGTACGCCCTCATGACAAGGGCTACCTTCACATGGGGACAATCTATGGGGAGTTGGTTGAGAACGCTCCAGGTGGCTGGTGCCAGGGAACGTATTTTGTGATCCACCCAACGTCGATCATAATCTAGAATTTGCGGTATGAGCTGCCCTGATGCGGCCCCCACGTTGATGACGAAAGTAAACATGTCCTCGAACCATTTGGCCTTGGCGTACTCGGGATGTCGTTGCGCGCAAGCCTTGAGAACAGTTTCGTACGAGATATTCACGGGGTGTCCTGTCTCAGATCCGCACGATGCTTTCTTGCCCGCCGCTGCTGCGGTGGCGACGAAATCAGCGACGGACGTCAGGACCTCGATTTCGTGAGAGGTCACACCTTTTCCCTGTGGGTCGTTCAGGGCCGCGGAAATGATCGCGGGGCCTTGCGCGAAGACGGCATCGAAGTGAATTTCCCACGAGAGCACCTCGCAAAGCAAACCGTTATCGAGCACGTCCATGAGTTCTGTGAACTTCGGTGCGCGACGCATTTTTGGGATATCCCAGGAACCACCTGTACCTGTCTGGAACTCCTCCAAACCACATCCTTTGTGGTCTTCGGGAATGACCCACACTGCGCCGTGCTTGAGGTTCAGCAGACCAAGGGTTAGGGTGCAGTGGCTCAGCGCCCCGTAGTTGAACGTTGACAAGCTTGTGTACGCCGAGCGTAGAGCCTCCACGGACTTCGTTTTCTGCAAGTTGTGGTCCGCGTGCGCCGTGTACGGCCTGCCATGGAGGCGCTCGTAATCGGCCTTCTTCCCCGCAGGGAGTTCCTGAACAACCACTGCTTCGTGCTGCGCCTCGTTCAAGAGGAACCTGTCTTTCAGAATGCCACACAGGAGATTAACCACTCTGGCAGCGGAGGGGCACGTCCCACCTCTGTTCTGCGGGTGGACGCAGATATCCTCCAAGGAAATTTTGGCCTTCAGCCGCTGGCCCTCGGAGTCCTTCAAGGCATAGCGGCTGCGCAACGTGGCGGCATCATTCAGGGGACCTGACTTGCTGTCCTCGGACATCTATCCAGGCGCCCCCGCTGCTGCGGGGGCAGCTTCCCAAACAGATGTTCCGCGACGGTTGCCCCCGCTGCTGCGGGGCCCCGCTTAAAGCACGAGTGCCTGTCGCGCGCGCGGACAGAAGGAGGGGCCTCACGGATCCGCGGCCTGCCCGCACTTGAGCAAAAGGAGAAGGAGAGGAAAGGCAGATAGAGGGAGAGAGACAGAGAGAGAGAGAGAGAGACAATGAGAGAGAGAGAGAGAGAGAGAGAGAGAGAGAGAGCGACGAACGGCGGGTCGACGCGGCCTTCTCAGTTTTTCGATACGCGCACATCCGCCTGAACAGGAGAAGCATTGATACATCGGCCCCCCCCCCCTGTGTGAGAGAAAGGTTGCCCACCCCGAACCCATCTGCGAGAGAAAGGGGCGCTGTGAGAGTTGCGTGTATGGAAACGATGATCACTACAAAGACATAATGACGGGCGGGAGGTTGCAGGAGGGAGTGCAAGGGGAAGCGAAGCAAAGGAGAGAGCAGAACACAGGTGACAGCACAGATGTCGTGTTTTCCCCCACACCGCATGCGATGCCGCACGCGACGCGCGAAACCGCGCTCCCCCGCGCGCGCGCGAGTGCGCCCCTCCGCCGAGGTCACCCCCCCTCGGCGAAATTCTCGCGACATCCCTCCGCTGCTGCGGAGGGGCGTTCCCCTTGTGCGCTCGGGATGTCGCGGTCATCCTGAGGACCGTACAATCAACCATGTGGGGGCACTGTCGTGTTCATCCGCCCCGTAATTACATGCGAAGGGGGTCGGCGCCTTCTTGCCAGGAGCTGCCGACTGGCGGCATCTTGGACCCTAGTTTGTACCAGTTGCCCCAATGGTCGCGGTACCAAAGTGCCTGATCGAACCCATCGTCATCTTCCACGCCTGTCCTCCGAGCAGTCTTCTCATCCCACAACCCACCACGCTCCAAGACAGCAGCCCCCGCTGCTGCGAGGGCTACAGCAGCCCCCGCTACTGCGAGGGTTTGTTTCTTGGAGCTCGCCTTGCGCCGAGCTAGCGGCCGCGCGGCCGCCTCCGCCGACGCTGCCGTGGGTCGAGCCGCCGCCCCAGCGCGCTTGCTCGAATGAGGTCTGTGGTCCGGTTTCCGAAAACCCCTCTTCTCGCCGACGCGGCATCGTCCCGTCCTTGTGTCGGGTTTCCTATTCCTCTTCTCGCCGACGCGGCATCGCCCGATCCTTGTGTCGGGCTTCCTAACCCTCATGGCTGGCGATCTCGAACCCAAGCGGCACGGCAGAGATTGGGAGCGGGACAAAGAGGTGACACATGGAGCGGGACAGGGGCGGGGGGCCCAGGACGGGCAGCAGGACCGACCACGGGACCGGGACCGGGACCAGCACCCCCGTTCCCGGTCCCGGTCCCGGTCCCGGCCCCGGTCCCGGTCCCGGTCCCGTGGTCGGTTCTGCTGCTCGTCCAGGGCTCCCCGTCCCTGTCCCGCTCCCGGTCCCGGTCCCGCTCTCCCCCTGGTCCCGGTCCCGGTCCCGGTGTCGGTCCTGGCCCCTGCAGGACCCCTCCTCCTCCTCCTCCTCCTCTGCTCGCCCCCCTTTCCCCCCCAGCAAAAAGCAAACGACGACGACGAGCACGGCGACAACGACCACGATTTCTTCAGCCGCTCAACGCGAGCGCCTGCCTCCTCGCGCGCGCGCGCGCGCCGAGCCCGGGCCTCAGATCTCTTATGCTAACCCCCGCTGCTGCGGAGACCACCCCTGCGGAGACCACCCCCGCTGCTGCGGAGGTCTCCGCAGCCGCGCGCCGTCAGCTGGAGTCGCTTGAAGGGCTGCGGCGCCGCGACAATGCCTCGAACGCGTCACTGTTGAACGCAAACGTGTCCGCAGGAAGCGGCGACTCCCTGGAGAGGAGCTGCGGCGGGGGAGGCTGCGGCGGCGGCCTCGGGACGAGCGGCGCTGCCAGAGGGCGGGGCGTCTGCGACTCTCTTGGCAGGAGCCGCTTCGGCGGAGGGTGCGGCGGCTGGCTCGGGACGAGCCGCGGTGGCGTAGGGTGCGGTGTCTCCTCCAGCGGGGGGGCCCCGCGGCGTCCTCCTCCACGCGGGGGATATGGCGGTGGTGGTGGCATCATTGGCGGCATGCCTGGCGGACGGCATATCTGGCCTGGGAGGAGCGGGCGCCATGCCCTCGGCCTCAGCATCACCTGACCTGTGTGGGGGGGGTGCGCGGGCGGCGCGGGCAGGAACCGCCCTGCCCACGCCGCCCTGCGGTCGCCGCCCTCCACCTGCCCACTGCGTCTGGAGCGGCTGCGCCCCCTCTGCTCCTGCCCTCTGCGTCTGGAGCGGCTGCGCCCCCGCTGCTGCGAGGGCACTCTCCTCATTCGGTCTTTGCTCCTCTGCTCCCGCTTTCTGCGCGTGGAACGGCTGCCCCCCCGCTGCTGCGAGGGCTTCTTCCTCTTTGGGGTTCTGCCCCTGATATCTTTCTTATTGTTCTTATTATTCTTCTTGTTTTTCTTCATCTTCTCCTTCTCCTTCTTCTCCTCCCTCTCACCTCTGTCAGGGTTGCTCTGTTCGTCCTGGGGCGGCGTGGGGCTGCAGAGGTCGACGGCGTCGCGCCCGTCGCCCTCAAGCTCCTCCTGGGCTCCGTGCGCCCCCGCTGCTGCGGAGGCTGCTGCTTCAGATTCTGTCTCCGCCTCCTCCTGGTCTCCGTGCGCCTCCGCTGCTGCTGAGGCTGTTGCTTCGGGTTCTGTCTCCGCCCACTCTCCCCGCTGTTTTTCCCACTTGGCTTCCCGCTTCCGATCCTTCTTCCTGGCCGCGGCGCCTTTGCCAGACTTCCTGTTCTCGGCTTCTATAATTATCCCGGCAAAGCAACCTAACAGCGATGTGTAGAAGCATATATGGAAACATTCCCCTTAAAATCCAGATGAGAATCCAGTTGTAGAATTCTCCTGTTCTCGCAGTCGCAGTCGCATTCGCGATGACAGTCGCAGTGGCAACGGCAGTCACAGTCACAGCCTAAGCCTCAGCCTCAGCCTCAGTATCAGCCTGCCTCAGCCTCAGCCTCAGCCTGCCTCAGCCTCAGCCTCAGCCTGCTTCAGCCTCAGCCTCAGCCTCAGCAGCCTCAGCCTCAGCCTCCTGCCTCCAGCCTCAGCCTCAGCCTCAGCCTGCCTCATCCTCAGCCTGCCTCAGCCTCAGCCTCAGCCTCAGCCTGCCTCAGCCAGCCTCAGCCTCAACCTCAGCCTGCCTCAGCCTCAGTCAGCCTGCCCTGCTTCAGGCCTCGCATTCAGCCTCAGCCTGCCGCGCCTCAGCCTCAATCAGCCCCCCCCTCCGTCTGCCTTCAGCCTCGGCCTCAGCCTCAGCCTGCCTCAGCCTCACCCTCGGCCTCAGCCTCAGCCTGCTTCAGCCTCAGCCTCAGTCTGCCTTCAGCCTCGGCCTCAGCCTCAGCCAGCCTCAGCCTCAGCCTGCCTCAGCCTCAGCCTCAGCCTCAGCCTCAGCCTCAGCCTCAGCCTCAGCCTCAGCCTCAGCCCCTCAGCCTCAGCCCTTCAGCCTCAGCCTCAGCAGCTCAGCCTCCTGCCTTCAGCCTCGCCTCAGCCTCAGGCCTGCCTCAGCCTCAGCCCCTCAGCCTGCCTCAGCCTCAGCCTGCCTCAGCCTCAGCCTCAGCCTGCTCAGCCTCAGCCTCAGCCTCTTCAGTCTCCTCTTCAGCCTCGGCGTCAGCCTCAGCACTCAGCCTGCTTCAGCTTCAGCCTCAACCTTAGCCTCAGCCTCAACCTTTTCCTCAGCCTCAGCCTCAGCCTGCATCAGCCTCAGCCTCAGCCTCAGCCTGCCTCAGCATCAGCCTGCCTCAGCGTCTGCCTCAGCCTGCCTCAGCCTCAGCCTCAGCCTCAACCTCAGCCTCAGCCTCAGCCTGCCTCAGCCTCAGCCTGCCTCAGCCTCAGCCTCAGCCTGCCTCAGCAGCAGCCTGCCTCAGCCTCAGTTGGCTACGGGCATTCAAAATGTGGCCCGGGAATGGAGTTCTGGGAACTCGAAGACCACGAAGTGGCCTACAGTTGGCTCCGGGCATTCAAAATGTGGCCCGGGAATGGAGTTCTGGGAAGTCGAAGAGCACGAAGTGGCCTACAGTTGGCTCCGGGCATTCAAAATGTGGCCCGGGAATGGAGTTCTGGGAACTCGAAGACCACGAAGTGGCCTACAGTTGGCTCCGGGCATTCAAAATGTGGCCCGGGAATGGAGTTCTGGGAACTCGAAGAGCACGAAGTGGCCTACAGTTGGCTCCGGGCATTCAGCATGTGGCCCGGGAATGGAGTTCTGGGAGGTCAAAGAGCACGAAGTGTGTGACTGTTGGCTTAAAACGACTTCTGCGGCACCCTGTCCGGCACCCGCCCAGACCCCCCTGTGGAGTCATCTGCTGCTCTTTTTTAAGACCACTAGAAACATATCAATCTTCGCTGTTAGGTAAAAACGAACAATGTGTGGCAATGTTCCGTGAGGCGGTTCGCATCCTGGGCCTTGTGGATCACCCTGTGCAAGTGCGGCCAGTCATATGTATCCTGCTCCTTGCGCTCCGCGTCCGTGAGCCGTGACCCAGGTCGGACGCGCCAGCCTGTCGGACGCGCCACCCAATCCAACTGGCGGTACTGCAGGCTGGTGAGGAGCCTCCGCTGCTGCGGAGGCTGGGAATCCTGATTCAACCAGTGCGGCAGATCAGGCTGCCCGCCCGCAGGGCACTCGCGAACCTGAGCGGGGCCAAGAATCACGATGTAGTGCGGGTGCGTCACGTGACAACCTTTTGTCGGACACCACAAAGCCAAGCCGAGTACGCCTGTACCAGACGCGCCGCAACTTCTGAGCAGCTCCGAAAGATCCTCCCTGCCTGCGTCAAAGATCCCAGCGAGAATACGCACTCGGTTCCACAACACCAGGTTCCGCAGCCCGTTGCGGAAGTTTTCGGGCCACGGGTGTCCCGCGAGGCTCGTCTGGTGTCGGAAGAACACGCCCCCCACTGCTATGGAGAGTTTGCCTTCCTTTGCTTTCGGATTGTGAGCCACCGCTGCCAGGGTCACCGACCAGGCCTGAACCAGGAACTTCCCGTGGCAGTGCCAGCGAAGCACCTCGCACTGCTCGACGCGCTCGGGAACCCAGAGGAGAGCCCCGACGCACTCGCGCGCGACCTCCCCGTGGAAGCCACTCTGGCGGATGAGATCGTCGAGATGTTGCTTCCGCCGATCGCGATTGATGCGTGCACCAGGCTCGAAGGAGACTAAGACGACCCCTTCGCGCCTGTCCCTGACAGCTGCGACCCAATCCGACAGGGAGGCGCCCGCGCGCAGGACGAGGGAAGCAAAAGCCAGATTCACGCGCGCCTCTGTCTGCCCCTCCTGCACCTGGTCTTCGTCGTCGTACAGCAGGGGCACAAGAGGCTTGGAATGGCTCGGGCCGCGCTCTTCCGATGGGAAGTGCGGGCGGCCTTCCTCTGGGAAGCCCTCTTGGACAGGAAGCGCTGGCGACCGAGCCTTCGAGGTCAAGGCGAGAGTCTTGATCGCGCGGGCCCCCGCTGCTGCGGAGGAGCTTTCACGCAGTTTGCGTGCTGCGATCAGAACCTGCCGTTGTCGCCAATTAGTCGTGCAGGGAGATCTCGGTCTCGGGTCATCGGAGCCACCCTGTCCAGGCTCGATTACCACTGTGGCGGCGCCTGGCTCCACGGATGCCCCCGCTGCTGCGCAAGCCGCCTCCTCAGCCGTTATGACTACAAGGCGGTTGGCGGCGGCCGTTAACTTCCGCGCATCTTCGATCAGGCCATTCTGCATCAATTCCTGAGCAACCAGCAGGCTCTGCGAAACGCTTTCCTGGGCACCAGACATCGACGAAAACAATGACCGCAGTTTCGTTGCAACCTCCCCCCCCGCCGCTGCGGAGGCCGGTGCTGGATCTGCCATTCCATGCGGAACTGCATCAGGGGCCTCCTCTGGCAGCCCCCGCTGCTGCGGAGACTTCGGCAGAGGTTCCTGCGCGGCTCCAGTCGCGCCAGGCTGCTCCATGCCCTGGGCCGCTCCCGTCGCGGAGGCGGGCGGGCGCGGCGGGGGGCAGACCTGCAACGGCTGCGGATTCACTTTATCGCAATGCCATCCCTCCCTGCGCTCAAATGACTTTTCCCCTTGCGCCACTCTGCTGCTCCCACTTCTGAACTACCTCATCCCTTCTACCTCTGCCTGCTCCCTCCTCTTCCTGTTCAGTCCTCCCTCCTCCCTCCACCGCGCTCATTTCTCCTTGCTCCCTTCTCTGCTCCTCCCACGTGGGGCGTTTCACGACAACGACGACGACGACGCCGACGAGAACGATGACCACGACGGCGACAACGAGGGCAACGACGACCACGACGACGACGACGAGGACGATGACCACGACGGCTACCAGCGACGACGACTAGCGACGACGACGATCGACGACGACGACGCCGACCACGACGACGACGGCGAGGACGACAACGAGCGACGACGACGACGACAACCGACGCCGACGAGGAACGACGACGACGAACGAGGACGACGATTACGACGACGAGATGACGAAGGATCGAAGATCGAACCTCGAAGTGCGAAGCTTCGAAATTCAAACTTCGATCTTCGAACTCCGAACTTCCAGCTTCTAACTGCGAACGTCGCTGGGGTGCCAGGGATGGACTGGGATGGAGGGAAAATGGGAAGGAAAAGCGAGGAAGCGGGAGAGGAAGTTGGAGGAGAACGAACAGGCGTGGAGCGACGAGGAACGGGCGGCGAGGAGCCGACGTTGAGGGCGGCGGGATGGGGGGACAGGGAGGAGAGGGGAGACTTCAAAACGAAAATCGCGCCACGGCGCCTGCACGCGCGCCCCCGATCTCGGCGGCCGACGCGCGCGCCCCTGCAGAAATGCAACGCGCCCTTAATTCGAGCCCCGCTGCTGCGGAGCCACCTACTCCACAACCAAATCGTCTGGGGAGCTGTTCGGACCCCAAACTACTAATTAGTTCTTCAGCCACTCGGCTCTTGCGAGTCCGCCCTCATGACAAAGGGCAACCTTCACATGGGGACACTCAATGGGGTGTTGATTGAGAACGCCCCATGTGGCTGGTGGCAGGAACGGACGAGGGGGGGCGGATAGAGGAGCAGGACGAGCACTGGCAGGGGATATGCACCAGGAGAGAGATCTCATGGAGGAAGAGGAGGGGAGGGGACGAGAGCCACTCATAATTAAGCGCACGCAGGCCCACGCACGTGCTCCATTTCTCAGCGACCGCCGCGCCGCCGTGAGAACTGTCGTACCACCGCCGCTAATGCGGCGGATGCGTGACCTCTCCCATCCCTGTCCTGCGCTGTTTCTGCTACCGCCCTCCCCCCTTCCAGCCAAGCTCGGGTTTCATGCTCGGAGACGGGCGCGGCTGGCGGCTCTTAGTGCGGGTGCGCGTGCTGCCTCCAACTCCTCATCCCCCTCCTCCTCCTCTCCTCATCCCCCCTCCTCTTCCTCCTCGTCCTCCTCTATCGGCCCAGCTCCGATCGCCGCTCAGCTCTCCTGGTGCGGCTGGCGGCAAAAGTACCGAATATTGCCTGGGATGTCCTTCACCTTCTTCTTCGACATCTCAAGCATCATCTTGCCCATCTCCTCGGTGCGGCGCGCCTCCTCCATCATCTGCCGCGCCTGGTCGACGAGCATCTGGCCCTTCACTCCAACGGCGCGTGCATGGCGGCAACGATTGCGCCGCTGGAGAAACCGCACCACCATGGTCGCCCAGTGCCAAACACTGCCCTCCGTCGTGATGAGCTCGAAGTCATCGGCGTCGCACTTGCCCGCGATGCTCGCCATAGCGGCGCACAAACCGCGAAGGAGCCTCCTCTGGCAGTCCCCGCTGCTGCGGAGACTTCGGCAGAGGCTCCTGCGCGGCTCCAGTCGCGGAGGCGGGCGGGCGCGGCGGGAGGCAGACCTGCAACGGCTGCGGCTTCACTTTATCGCATTTCCATCCCTCCCTGCACTCACATGGCTTTTCCCATTGCGCCAGTCTGCTGCTCCCACTTCTGAACTACCTCATCCCTTCTACCTCCATCTGCACCCTCCTCTTCCTGTTCAATCCTCCCTCCTCCCTCCACCGTGCTCATTTCTCCTTACTCCCTTCTCTGCTCCTCCTACGTGGGGCGTTTCACGACAACGACGACGACGATGACCACGACGGCGACAACGAGGGCGACGACGACCACGACGACGACGACGAGGACGATGACCACGACGGCGACCAGCGACGACGACTAGCGACGACAACGACCGACGACGACGACGCCGACCACGACGACGACGGCGACGACGACAACGAGCGACGACGACAACGACAATCGACGCCGACGAGGAACGACGACGACGAACGAGGACGACGATTACGACGACGAGATGACGAAGGTTCGAAGATCGAACCTCGAAGTGCGAAGCTTCGAAATTCAAACTGCAACCTTCGAACTCCGAACTTCAAACTTCGAACTGCGAACTTCGCTGGGGTGCCAGGGATGCAATGGGATGGAGGGAAAAATGGGAAGGAGAGAACGAGGAAGCGGGAGAGGAAATTGGAGGAGAACGAACAGGCGTGGAGCGACGAGGAACGGGCGGCGAGGAGCCGACGTTGAGGGCGGCGGGATGGGGGGACAGGGAGGAGAGGGAAGACTTCTTAACGAAGATCGCGCCACGGCGCCTGCACGAGCGCCCCCGATCTCGGCGGCCGACGCGCGCGCCCCTGCAGAAATGCAACGCGCCCTTCATTCGAGCCCCGCTGCTGCTGCGGAGCCATCTACTCCGAAACCAAATCGTCTGGGGAGTTATTCGGTCCCAAAGCTACTGTTTGCCACCCGCTGCTGCGGACGCCGAGGGCCTGGTGCTGGACGCCGCGGCCCCGCTGCTGCGGGGCCCCTGAGAGGGCGTCGGCCTCCCCTTCTCTCTGGCGGCGTCGAACTTGACCTTGCGCTCCACACCGAGGTCCTTGTACCAGCGAAAAGTTCCTGACCCGTCGCTCCCGCCCAAACCCGCGGTTGGTGGCCTCACCGTGTCCGCGCGGGGGACGAGGGGCAGAGCTTCGACCTTCCTGTCGCCCCAGTGCGGGTGTAAACGGACGCCTGTCCCGTCGTCGCGGTGCAACACGAAATCCCACATCGGCAGCTTCACTTTCACCCGCTGCCCCGCGAACTGTCGCGCGCGCACAATACTCTGACGCATGTGGTCGTAGCTGTTTGGCCGGACTTCGAGGGAACAGCCGATCAGAGCCCCGCTGCTGCGGGGCCCCTCCACGACCTCCCTGATATCTTCCTCCCTGAGCGTCGCCACCATCTCTTGCCACCGCCAAGGGACTTCCTCGTCGCTTTTGAAACCAAAGCTCGTCCTCGCACCGTGGTCGCAAACAGCGACCATGGTGGGCTTCGCATTGTCAAACCACTTGGCTTCTGACTCGAACGGGGCAGTTGGGTCTTCATTCAGATGGCGCCACCATTTCAACGCTTGATTGTGTTGCTTAAACGAAGTGCCGAGCCTCTCTTCATAACTCAAAAAAAATTAACATCAAACTTCTCAAAATCCTGGGGCCCGCGCGCCGCCGCCGCTGCGGTGGCGCGGGGCTCCTGCGCCGCAGGCGCGGCTCGGGATCCCGACCCCTCTCCTGAAACTGTGTTCCCAAGTTCTGGTACGTTTCGGAGGGCAGCCCTCACGAAATTATCGAATTCGGGCTTGCCGAGACCAGGGGCGCGGGGGCTCACAACGCTAAGCGCGGCGAAGCGAGACGGCCGTTGAGACGAGACCGCCGCCGCTGCTGCGGCGGCAGGGCCATCGCGCCATTTGGCGTCCTCCGTTGGCGTGTGCCCGTCTTGTCGCCAGTCTCTCCAACCCCTCGCTGACCAATCATGGCCGTCCTCCCAGCCACGCCAGCCGCTGCTGCGGCTATCCCACCATCCTCCCGCGCCATCCCATGTGTATCCGCCTGCATCGCCCATTGCAAGACGATGGCGCAGGCGCGCGTTAGGCCGCGACGGGCCCAGCTGCACCGGTGCTCGCGGGCGATCCCACGGGCGCGGGGTGGTTTGAGCGGCGGCGGACGACGCGACGTGATTGGACGGCGGAGAACTTGAAAGGAAGGGGGGTTGGAAACGAATGAACGAAGTGGACGAAGAGCGGGAATCGAACCAGAGGGAGGCGAAAAAAGAGCGGAAAAGAATAAGGACATGCAGACGAAGGAGAGTGACGAGGTAGATGGCGGGCCAGAACGGCAACGGAGGATAATGTGGTGGAAATTGTGAAAAGGACGCATGGAACAACACGACGAGGATCACAGACGCAAAGATGATGAGCGCAGTGGTAGCATGACATATCCGAAATCAAGAAGCAGGATGAGGAGGAACGGGATGACGAGCAACTCTGTCGCAGAGAGCCTCCGAACGCACCCCCTCTGTCACAGAGGGCCTCCGAACGCACCCCCTCTGTCACAGAGGGGGTCCGAAAAACACCCCCTCTGTCACAGAGGGGGGAAATGATCACTTTAATGCGGCTTCTGGATTACCTCTTCGGGCAGTCGTGCGAGTCCTTTTGGAGCTTTTTTGGACAGTCTGGGGGCCATCTTGGACCGTCCTGGGGCCCTCTTGGGCCGTTTCGGGGAGGTTGTGTCGTCTAGGGACCGTCTGGGGGCCCTCTTTTTTTTCACGAATGCTAAGAGTTTAACCGATAACTCTCAGAAGGTCTCGCATGCTGCCCTGGCGGGGAGCTGACCAGGTCTTCAAAACTGTGGTGAGAGTTTAACCGATAACTCTCAGAAGGTCTCGCATGCTTCCCCGATTGTGGGAAAACGCCTGGCGGGGAGCTGACCAGGTCTTCATGTGGAAGGAGGAGGAGGAGGAGGGCAGGCAGGAAGGAGCTGCACCCCAGACGTTGCAAGACAAGAGGCAGCGACTGATGCTGCTTGGCGGCTTCGCACTGCCATTAAACGATGCTCACGGTCTCCGGCCTGATTTTGCAAGTTGTGATAACGCAGACGCAGACGCAGACGCGCGAGCCCGCCGGCCGGCGGGCCGACAGGCCCCTTAGAGCCGGCGCGGGCGGGCCGGAGCCCCATTTATGCATTAAGGTCACACTGCTGGCTCCAACTCGCAGCGTCCATTGATGCATATAACCTCGCACTGCTGGCTCTCCATACACGGTGAACCAACAGGCAATAATTTGAAGCAACCGCTGCTTGCACCAGACTGGCCGTCGTGATTGCAGCCTGCGAACGGGTCCTGGTCGCGGTTGCACCACAATGTCGCGCCCCACCTGGCGCACACGCGTGCTTCACATTTGTCCCTGAAGTTATCCCCCAAACAGCAATTACCATTGTAGACAAAGCTGGTAGCACGACAGATTCCACCGCTCTGCCAGGCAGTCTGCAACAGGGCGTGCGCCTCCTCCTCGCCCTCGGCGCATGTGGCCCCCGCGCCGCCGCTGCCGCCCGCAAGGGCCAGCGCGGCGAGGAGCAGGAGGAGCAGGGCCGGCGCCCACATCTCCGGCGCAGCTCTGCGAGGGGGGGGCGCGGGCACGGCTCGACCTGAACTTGAGCCAAAATGGCTACGGACCGTCAGGGGGCCCTCTTGGGAACTCTTGGGGGCCTCCTGCAGCCATGTTGGGAGTTCCTTGGGAACCTTTTAAGACCCTATGGTGCCCCTCTTGGGCCGTCTTGGGGTCCTCTTGGGCCGTTTGGGAGCCGTCTTGGGGGCCTCTTGCGCCGTCGGGGTTATCCCGAGGGTTTCCTGGGCAGGCGTGGACGCTGTTACGACCCCAAATAAGTGGATATGCTACGAATGAACGCGTTCATCAGGGAATGGGACGATGTTTGCCTCTTGGGCGGCAGTTTGGAGGCCTCGTGGAGCGTCTTAAGGGCCTCCCTGGCCGTTTGGAGGCCACCTTAGGCCCTCTCTGAACGATCTCGGGCCTCTTGGCCCTCCCTGAAGCCGTTTTGGAAGTATCTTGGGCGCTCTTGGCGCCGTCTTGGGCCGCCTCAAGGCCCTCTGAAAGTTTGAAGGGGCTGGGGGGCCCAGCCAACAGCTTCGTCTCAGGCGAAGCCAAGCTCCAGCTCGGCTGTATCGTAGCACCGATAGTCCCAATGCAAGAGAGGATGCGATGTCAAGTATAAAAGGATGCCTTTTAGTATCAATAGCGATAGTGTGCCTCGCGGTGAGGCACAGTCAAATCTGGGCGGCCGGCCGTTTTGAGCCAAAGCGGCCGCGGGCGCGCGCTCCCTTTCACCCCTTACGTCCCCCAGCTCGCTTCAGAGTCGGGGGGGAGGGAGGCGAAGCGCGCGTCCGCCACCCGCATTGCAGAAACAGTTCAGCAGTTGACCGATACAAGGAGTAGAAAGGAAACAGGCCCAAAAGAGTTGGACCCGCTAGCAAGTTGCCTCGCCTATATAATGTACTCATGAGGCGGCCTCAGAGCTTCTTGTCTGGCCGGCCCGATATGGAGTGCGTGTGTGTGTTTAGGTCATGTTTGAAGGTCTGTATACCTCCCATGACTTGTAGGAGCGTATCTCTGTCGATGCCCCCCTTGGTGTGTCCATCCGCAGTCATGTCACGGGTATCCCACCACTGAATGCTCTGCACGATTCCACGTTCCATCCTCTGTCGTATCCAACTTATGTGTCCTAGTTTCTTCAAGTCCTTGCTTGACAAGGACTTAAAGACAGACTCAGCATCGATGGCCAAGGTGACCTTGATGCTCAGGCCACCCAACTCAAGTATGTCTTTCAACTGAGTGGGCGTGAGTGGCCCCGCGTGGAGCTCGTGCAGAGTCACAGTCGTGGGATAACAGTCCTCCAAATTATGGGCTGCCGCAAGTGCCTCTGCTGAGTTGCTTGAGCGGACTTGCCAGCGGCGAGACTTGCAGCGCGCATCAATTAAATAAACGACAGGCTTGCCAGATGACGTGTTTCCACGTCGTAGCAGGTTTGCCCCGCGAATACCATAACCTTTGACGTCGTCGTCGGCGTCTCCACTCAGGCGTCGATAGCCTGAGTCGCTATGTAAGTCAACCTCGCCCGTGGGGTTCGTCGCCCGGTAGACGATCTTCTTCGGGCAGGCCTGTAGTTTCTGGTGATCGCGCTCAGTCGCCGCACTTGAATATTGGTCGGTTCTTGGACACGCTGTAGAGATACAACATTTGTCATCAACCATACATGGGCGATCAGTGCGCGTGCCAGCGCACCTCTGAGACTGACGAACATATATGCCACCATCTCGGTTGCTTGAGCGTCAGCGTCGGCACCGGTCAATTCAGGATGTTGTATAGGACGGAGCTGTTTAATATGTTCATCCTGATCCGAAGTGGCATTGCCGTCCTCATCCTTGGTGCATCTCACAGCACAGTTCCTGCATGTGTGCTTTTTGAGTTTACACTTACCAAAGGCATCCTCAACGCATTTGGCTCACTTGTCAATAGTGTCCTCTGCACCGGCCATAGTAATGTCATCAACATGCTTGGCCGTGAGCAGGTCGTTGCTCGCCTCGAACTCCTCGTCGTAAGACGTAGGTCGGAGGCCGAATCCTCTGGTGGTTCTCCTGAGATTAAGTGAGAAAGCCCGTGGAGCGCCCTTGGTGCCTGCACCCGGTTCCTAGCACTGTAGACAGTGCACTGACTCGTCGTAGTTCTCAGATCCTGGGAGAGCACGGAGCACAGTTGCCGATCCAGGAGGCAAGGTAAAGCACACCACACGTTCCTTTTCACCAGTTGCCTCAGCGAGTTTCTGATAGGTCAATCCCTTCAGGAAGGCCATGTTGATGCCAAGGGAAGCAATGATCCACTGCTTCTTCCACGCTGCCGCGCTAGCAAATAACCTCTGGCTTGACCTCTGGCTGTTCCCGAAAATGTTTCTACGTCGAAAGCTTCAAGGTCCATGGAGCCTCGAAGTATCAAACGAAGTCGGATGGCACGTCCCAGCTCACCCATTTCGTTCTTCACGAATTTCCATATGTGTACATACCTCGAAGTCATGATGTTCGACGCTTTGGTTATCTCCTGCATCTTAAAGCATTCGTTGTCGAGCCACGTCTTGAGATGAGTGAAAAGAGCCTTCGATATGTTCTCGGGATTTGCCTGAATATCCGCTTTAGCGAGGAGGTCCTCTTCCTTGCCAACCACAGCTCGCTTTGCAGCGGCAGTAACATATACCCGCATAGTGGTCACCCGGTCGGCGTCTAACAACGCGTTGCTGCTCGGACAAGACTACCTTTGACCTTTCTGTCGTAATGCACAGTTCAACGTGTCGACCGTTTTCGTCGGAGTCGAGTCCGCAGCTGTCGTCTTCGACCATGGTGCACAAGGGGGCGTAATACGTCTCCTCGATATCGGTTTTGCGAGTGCGCCCCCACTTCGGCAGGTGCCCCCGCTGTTCATCAGCTGCAGTGATCAGCACACTCTGATCAGGAACCATCTGTGCGGGTACGGTAAAGAGGTCTTCTAGTGTGGAGTTGCCTCCAACAGTTCCTTTTCCTCTCGCAACTCTGCGTACCACACCTCCATGACATGTGACTCAAGATCAGCTCCCGATTCCTCGTAGATCGTAGACAGCCGTCCGTCATCGTGTTCTGGTTCGGCTTCTGAAGCCTCTCTTGTGGTTCCCTCGGGTGTCGGCGCATCGGCCAAGTCCTCAAACTTCGACATGTCCTGATCGAAGCCTGCCTGAGGTTTAGTAGACTTCAGGCATTAGATGATTCGTGAATGTGCTGATCCATTTATATCATGTATATTCAGAGCAGTACCTTCTGCCTCATAGTGATGGAATCCTGGATTCACGTCGTTGTCGCAATGGACCCATGTGCAGCTGTCAGCATAAGTGACCAGAGATAACTGATGCATATTCTTGGAAATGTATGCAACTACGTCCTCAATGCGGAAGAAGTTTCTGATGAGATATTGTAGAGCGAAGTGTACCTTTGAAGATAGAATGCTTGCCGTTGCCATCTGAAGCGTGCCTTTCTTGGTCGGCACATAGCCAAATGTCAGAGCATGTCCCCCCGCTGACAGGCCAGCTACGAACGTCAACGCTGTACGTAGTGCAGTGTTGTCGGAGCGAATCTCTCGGGTTATGCGTGCTTCAATATAGAGCGAGTGTCTTGCATCGCAGTGTTGTACTTGCACATCTCGATTGCCTACTCGGATGATGACCTGACCCCTTCAAGGATCATCCCTTACAACTCGGAACGGGCCATTCCAGCCTCCCCAGTCATCTTTAGTAGTCGTAGGGCGATGGTAGTCGACCAAATCTCCTTCGCCATAAGAATGCTGACCTGTAACTGTCGTCTTAGTACGTAGGACACGATTGGTCTTAGCTACTGCCGTGGCCTGTGTGATAGCTTCAGTACATACCCTGCGTATTGTCTGTTCACGAGAATGATCTGATGTTTGCGTCGACTGCTCGTGGACCAGAACAGGAAGGTCCGGGAGCATTGCTGGTTGCCGCCCAAGCAATGCATTGCATGGAGACACCTCGTTGTAGAAGGTTAGTGCGTTGGCGGCGCACGAGGCTTCGTGCAGTAGTCTGGTGAACACAAGAGGTATGTATAACCTATTGAGTTCAGCCTCCACGACGAAGTAAATGACGTAGGATGCCATTTCTGGTCTCGATCGTCGTAGCGTGCTGTCCACGCGCACGGATTATAAGTTCAGTGCCTTTTGCCTTGAGGACTGCTTTCGCAGTGTCATTATTAAGGGCACCTTCTCCATCGGAGTAGAGTACCTTAGCTGGTCCAAACTGCATCCAGTACTGATGCTATGCATCCAAGCTAGAAGTCATAGTTTTATCTGGTATTTCCATCCCAGTAGCATATCGTATACAACGATCGATCATGTGACATAGATTGTGCTCTTGCTTGTAGAACATCAAATCACATTGCACTTCATCATTGAACTTGCCAGGTAATTCAGTCGAGGGCAGAATTGCGTGTTCAGGTTTGTCCCAAGCTCTGCATTCTCGGCACGTGTCGCAGACGCCCTTGATGAGGTTGAGTCTAACACTGTCCAGACTTATTTTGCTCAGGATGAGTCTCATCTTAGGCTCCTTCGCATGGATCCAGCGTAAATGCAGCTTTCGCAACTCGCGTCTTACCACGCTGGGGTCAAGGTTTCACAAGTTTTGTAGACTGACTTGTACATGGAACCGTGACCATTCTGGTAGTCGTGGTCGTGCGGCAGGATTCCCTGCCGGTGGTGGCAGAGGCGCTTCTCCACCTTGCTGTCGACCACGTCTGACTCTAACCTGTGGTAGTCGGAGGTGGCCATCCAAACTACCAGCTCCACTGGAGGCAGGTTGCCCTGCAGCAGGCTCAGCAGCATGTCTTCCAACAGTAATGTCGTGACTGTTTGCGCCCGCGGTAGATCCAGCTCTCAAGCCAAGTCTATGTGCTCTCAGTCGCGTAGGTGCCGGTGCTGCTGATGCCTCAGGGGGCGGTTCTGCTGCTTCGGCAAGATCGGGCGGTGCAAGTCCTGCTGCCCGTCCGACGGGAAACGGCGGGATCCGTCCATGATTGACGGGAAGCTTCCAAGGCTTGGCAAACTTGCATTTGCCAGGGTTCAGTACATGTCCAGGTTTGTTCTTCCCGTAATTCTTCTTGCAACTCGGACACTCCCAATGATAGCCATCCTTATGGTACCATCTGCAATGTCTCGGGTCTCTATCATGTGATGGAGAGCGCATGTTAACGTTATCCGTGCAGGCAGGACAATCAAGCCCTCCCGACGGTGGTCTCGCAATCGAGCCATCAGGTTGTCGGGGAAGACTCCGGTCGTCCAAATCGCATCCCCTGGCGTTGGTCGCCAACGCGGTAGACGGATATGGGTAACCATGGAAAGGATCACGAGCTGTCTGGAAGAGATTGTGTACGATCTGAACAGATTCAACAAAAAGCGACTGCACCTTTGGCGCATACGGCGCAGCCATGGACAATTCCATATTGCACGCCGACGCATGTTGATGAAGACCATTACATCGCTTTCGTTCAGAAAGAATAAGTAAGAAGCGATGGTTAGCCGTGATCTCAGTCGGTTTTCGAATCAGTACCCCATGGGAATCACGTAGACCTGTAGTACATTGATCCATATGTACCTTGCAAGTGCCCTTGCGGTTGGCCAACGCAGTCCATGGCGGGATCTGATCCACCCAAGTCCCAACTGGTTGTTCTCTTGAATAGAATCGTCGAAGATCATTGTGGCGCAAAGCTACCTTCCCACGGAATTATGATGTTCATGTTAGGTGTCGTAGTTAACCTTAGCATTGAAGTAGGAAGGCAAGCCAGTCGTTCTGCAGCTGGGCTGTAGTCTGATAACATTAAAGAAACAGACATCTAAATAATGCATCGCTGCATCTTGGACCTCCTTGTTTCCAAGATCAGCGAAGGCACGTGTGTCGAGGTTTCCCCCTGAAGACAGACCTCGGCTGAATGCTAGCTGGGAGATGCCTCCAATTCCCCCACATAGTTCTAACACGTCTACCTTGTTGTGTCGCCCCTAACACAAGGTGGGGATTATGGAGAATACATCTGCATAGGATTCAGCAGGTTGCCCTGCAAATAGAGTGATGAACGTCTCCTCTTCACCGTTACTATCCGTGTCGGAGTCCAAAGGTACGTCGGTGTAGTACGCGCTACACCCGAGTCCTTTGAGGTCGTCTCCACAGTCGTCGTTGCCTTCTTCGACTATGTTGGGTATCTTGCGTGGTTTGATGCCAGCTTCCTTGTCTGCTTTCTGTTTTCTTTTTTATATGGTTCTGGCATCTGATGGTGGCGCTGTCTGTCGTTCTGTTTCTGGTAGGCGAAATGTCGGAAATTCTGGAATAGAGGGCAGCACGCTGCCGCGCTCAATCGAAGGGGGAGGAAGACGATCGTCATCGATGATCGCCACTCGCCTTGAGCGTGGTCGCGAGCTGCCGTCTCCCAGAAGGGTTGGTTCCGGCTGCCCCCAGTATAGTCGAGTACGGATGTTAGTAGCATCATCCGGTAATGGTGCGTTATAATTGCACCCAGACGGCTGGCCCTGGATCTTGATGTCCTGGATGATCGCGTTGTCGCCCAGGTTCATCGTCACCCGGCTCACAACATGGTCCCATTCAGGGTCATCCTTAGGAGACTGAACATAAGTTCGAACTCCTTTATCAACACGAGTATGGATACTCAGATGTACAGCACTTGTGTGGTTTCTTTGTGCTTCATGTAAGTCCATTTGATCGATCAACCTTGCGGTCATGATCGCTAGTGTCCTATTCCGCCATTCAGCTTCCTGAGCACCGTGTCCGTACCAATCCAGAACATGCTCATTAGGTTCTGCAGTTTTCCCTGCTACGTGACATGCGCATATCCATAGATTGGTAGGGATGCGTGCGCACGCAGTAGCCACTTGCAGATATGATCCGCCGGGCAATTTGTTCGCGCGGTCGCACTTAAGGCCGAAGCGGCAGAAACGCATGCGCATGACTTGAAAAAAATCTTCAATAACATCTCGCATGGGACCTTGTCTTCAGAAATATCCTGGTGGCCCCACAAGTACAATGGTCATGCGTAGGGCCCGAGCCTTTGACATCATATGTTGGAAACGCTGGCAGAGTGGCCCTGTCCTCTTGCCAGGCAGCCTCACATGCCAGTCGGCAGGCGTTGCAACCCACAACAGTTGGTAATCACCCGAGAGTAGCGCACCCAAATACTGTGCACCAGTGGAGGCCATGACCTCCGCATGTGCGATACGATCGCAAATGTAGATTCGGGCTCGGAGTTCAGCGCAAGCTGACCGCACATCCTCGTTAACGAATGCACGAGAATGATAATGATCTGACAATCCTTCTTTTTCTGCAGCGGCCACACAGCCAGGTCCACTGCTGTTCGCGGCAGCCGCGCAGCCGGGCTCGACGCGGCCCCTGGCACGCACAGCGGGCGCCTGGGAAAAGAGTGCAGGTTTCCCCGCGCTTGCTGACAGCACCTGAGTGTTCGGCCGGCCCTTGCAAGCGCGAGCGGCCGCGGCACGCGCCTGCCCCCGTCGCTCGTTTGGCAATGGGGGCGCCCAAGTACCAGCGCCGCGCCGCGCTGCAGAACTGCTGCTTGAAGAAGATATATAAAACTTCTCAACAACATCGTCCGCTTCCGCGTCCCTGCACGTGCATCAGGAGGCGTCCACTTCGCACCCACCTCGTCGATGGCCCGATATATCTTCGCCTGCAAATTGCGGAGGGCGAGGTCCTTGTCGGCCGAGGACTTATTTCTGCGATGCCATGTCCTCAAGGTGTCATTCATCGTATCTTGTGACATCATGTATACGCGGGAATCGCGCACAGCAAGTGGCCTTGCAGTTGGCTCTGGGTCGGAAGCTTCCTTGACAAGTAAGGGGGCTTCTTCGCGCTGAGGATTGGCCGTGATAGTAAAGGATATCGACCCTTGATCCTCCGTAGCCGCCTCGTACTCGTCAGCCATGAGTGCCAGATGCCCTGATGGCGTCTTCCTCAGATCAAGTACCCTGGCACCATTTCCGAATAGAACCTTGTACATCTCCACTCCAGGGATGATCATCTTCTCCCGCCCCTGCTCAAGGATCAGGATGGCCCTCATGTTGGAAATGCCCCTCTGACCCAGGATAGCAGGGAGGTTCCCTCCAGAGCCCTCAGCCACATTTGCTGAGTACGTATCAAGTCTCGGCACAGCAGGCTGCCCCGCGGAATCCCCCGTTTCTTCGCATGCGATCTTGCAGCGCAGGGATTTGTCACAAATCGCGGCGCCATGTCCCAATCCCGACACATACCACCTCTTTGCGAGGCTCAGCCTTTTTAATAGCGCGTCCGTGGGAACGTGATATATGCTCGAAATTATGCGCCGTCTTTAATCCAACGATATGAATAGCACTGCCAATATCCAAAAGAATAGCCAACATACCATTGGTCATGATCCCACTGTTGGCTGCCAGAGCTAACTCACGGCGTTCGCTAAATATGCCAGAAACTCCGGACACTGTCGTACCATGTAGGCCTTTCGAGGCGCCTTTGTTCCAACACCCAATCGTTTCTTGAAAAGGATGTAAACACGTTCATATACCCACGAGCTTCTTTTTCCGTAATGGGATTCTTTTAAAAGATCCAGGCTGCGGGGTATTCGTCATACGTAAATGGGCGTGACGTGGAGGCAGCGGGCAAATTCAGGAACACATCTTCCTCCGCGCGCATGCTCATCTGACCGCCCGTATTTACTATAAGTACCGCGTGCAACATGTCGCGTTCAGATGTCCCACTGTTGCCGCTGCGCATGCTTACCGGGCTCTCAGTTCTGCGCTGACTGCGTGAACGAAGGTCTCGCCCATATGGCATGTATGCGTGCGAAGCCTGAAGCCATTGAGCGCTCCTGTCAGTAGCCCTTTCCATGCGCCTAAACCATGTATCATTTACTGGCACCGACGGTGAAGCCGATCGAGCAGGTGTCCCTGCGTTGCTGTCGGTCTCTGCTACCAGTGGCATAGGTGCGTCAATAGCAGGTGCCCCTGCAAGTGTAGCTGCCTCCGTCACTAGCCCCGCGTTGGCCAATGATGCAGGTATCCCCGCGGGAGTCGTCGTCGCTATCCGCAGTGCTGGTCATCATGGATGTAACGCGATTGAGCTCTTCACGGAGGTCCCTGAGCTCATTCGCCCTGTGGAGGATGTCTTCGCGACGATCATGTGATTCTTGACCTCCAGCAAGGGCGTAGTGGAAGTCGGCAGTAATGAGGCCAACACCCCTGCATATGGCACAGGGGGCCTCGCTCGCGACCTTCTATGTTACCAGCCAACTATCTATCCACATGGGGCGTGTACCACACGATCCCAGCATTGTGCTTGGAATGTGTGGCCACACTGGAGACGCCAGATCTTGTCGTGGTTCATGAACAGGTCCAGGCATATAGCACACTTACTGAAATCGCCGTCACGGATGATAGGCGGTGTTGTTGCTGGCCTAATACGCATCTGACGCTCCAGGGTGGATTCACCAGCTTCGAATCGAATACGTGATAATGTCGGCAGCTGTATTGATGCAGCCATGGCTGGACTGCTCGCAGGTGTCCCTGCTGCATTGTGGTTAGCCGATTGCCCTGCGCGATTCAGCATTCCGTTGGCCTGACGATCTTGATGTCGGGGCTGCCGTGCGGCCTGCAAAGCCAAATTGGCTTGTTGCGGCCCGTGCAGGGCCAGGATCTCAGGGCGCATCTCTCCCATGGTCGGCGGCAGCACTAGGCCTGGAGCCTGACGCTGCACATCTTGATCCATGGGGGGAGCCAGATAACCATGGTGAGGTATCTGTCCTGGCACACCTGATGCGCATCCTGAGCCACGCGTCAACTGAGACTGGTAGAAATCGTCGGCCGTCGCCCGAACACATAGATTCTCAGGCTGTGTTCCCACCCGAGCAGTTCCACTCACCTGTGCATGATAATCAAGAAAGAGTGGATGCTCCATTGGCGCTGCCGTTGGACGATCAGCAGCCGTTGGATCGTAAGTCGGATGACTGAAGAATGCTGGCACGTAACCAAACCGATTGGGGTTGTCATGTGAAGGATCTGGATCCGGAGCATACTCCCACGGCGGCGTTCAGTTGGCACTAGGGAGGTCTATGCCATCTCTCCGCATGCTCTGCGCGGCCTCACGCATCTGCCGGTACATCCATTCCTGCTGACCAACTAAACTTCTCTGCGTGGCCTATTGGTATGGAATAGCAAGGTTGCCCCGCAATTGGACGCGGCAGTGCAAATGGCGATGTCGCCTGTAGAGCCTGGTAGAGCTGCGGATCAATGCGAATACTTTGGATCCTCGCCTGCAGACTGTTGTTGCTCCCAGCACATTGTGGGGTACCAAATGGTGCAGTGGCTCTGCTCATAGGAGCGAACGAAGCAAGTTGCCTTGCAGGTACTGGCAATTGTTGAACCTGGGCACGCCACGGGTCGTTGGCATACAACGTGTCAGTAGGCGTACTACCACTTGGCGTAACAGCTGTAACATCAGCGCTCGGAGACGGTATCCATGATCCATCATATCCCCCTGCAGGTGCCCCCGCATGATATGCATTCATCATGAGCACGCGTGAGAATACCCTCGGAGGTGGCTCGGGACACTTCAAGTTGCAGGGGGTATCTGAAATAAACCAATTCCTCAAAGATGGCGCACCATTGCGAGTCTCCTACATATCATCAATTCTAGTACTCATGCACGGCTGGTTGTCGCCCTTCAAATGTAAGGGAATTATCCATATCTGTCCCACACGTTTGCACCGACAGATGCGATTTGGCAAAATCCCGATCAACTGGACGATGTGAGCGGGAGGGATCCTGCCATTACGGCCTGCTGTCATGACAACGTCGTTCGCCGAGCGCCATACTGGAATATTGTCCCGAATCAGGTTTTCAAGCTAGCCGTGATCAGGACGTCGGAATCCATGCGCAAACCAGATTGGATTCTATTGTCACCAGGAAGGCATGGGCATCCATGCGCAAACTGCCTGCCCCTCTTCTCACTGGTGTCGTCGGCGCGACAAGATAGACCAATACTGAGAATACTTGGTAGATTCCCCCATTGAGTTCCATGAATGAAGTACCGAGGCGCCCCAGGTGCTGATGCGTCAGTGATCCTCATATAGGGATTCTGGGCACCTGATACCAGAGCTGCTGCGCTCGCTGGTCGGGCGGATGAAGTAGGCGTCGCAAGTGGTATCAGAATACCTCATCTTCTTGGTCTGCAGCCTGTTGTTTTCATTCTGGACTCATCTATCATGCCGAAAAGTTCCAAGACAGCGTAGGCCTGGCACGCCCAGTGACGATGATTGAACAGGCGGCGCACTTTGTCGAGATGCCTGGGGCGGTACTTCTCGCATCCATCTGCAGGCCATGTATTGAGTAGCTGCGATAAGTCTGCCCAACCGTCGCACTCGTCATATGTCGCAACCTCGCGAATAAATCTGCCTGACAAGCGACCATTGCGAAATGGTTTGTGACGGGGGGCTGTTGTCAACCACTCAGACACCTAACGTTGTTCTCCATGCTGGAGCCTCGGCCTGCGACCGTTGTCCGCGCTGAGGGCGCTCTCCAAATATTCCTTTTCCGTCTCCAACGTGAGGGCGGGGCGCTTCCGCGAGATGTCGCGCACTGCTTGGCGCGCGCGTGCACCTTCGTCTGAATGGACAGCAGTGTCCACGATGTTGTATTGCACCACCATGTAACAATCAGCTCCATCATCATTTCGCGGATGACATGCTGGATTGATATCCATGCGGTTGCCTGTGCGCATCCTGCCCCAGTATTCCTTGCATTCCGGTGGTACCTCCAGCGCAGGGGCAGGTTGCCCCGCTGGATTGCTAGCAGGCTGCCCCGCAAAACTCTGAGCAGGTTGCCCCGCGGACCGCGGGGCAGCCTTTGGCGCTGGCGCTGCAAACGTTGCTGCGGTCGCAGCCGATGCGGTAGCGCCAACAGGACCTCTGGGAGTCCTTGGATTTCCTTGCGGGGTACTGATGTCGAAGTCCTGGTGCTTCTTCTCCCTGGCGTTGTAGGACTTGATATCCTTGCCCCCGGGCGCTGCTCCTGGCACCTCTGGTGCAGTAGCAAGGATCTTCTCAGCATGCCGCGTGGAAGACGCATCCCTTGTTCTTGCTTCCAGAGTGGGCGTCCATCCGGGCCTGTGCGTCCGACCGGGTGCAGGGCCGCGACGTGGCACGGGCTCCACTGCTGGCCCTCTAGATCGTTGTCGATCAGAGTGTTGCTCAGCAGGTTGCCCCGCAAATCTCTCGCTGTCCCCGGGATTAGGATCACCTGGGCTCTCGCGCTTCTTCTTCTCGGGCTTAGGATGATCAGGGCCAAGAGATGGGCCCATTGAACCAGAATCAGAATCGGAAAACGAAAGAAGTTCGATCGTTTCTGGCTTCGGTTCGGGCGCTGCCATCGCCGTAGACCCCACCGGCGCCCCAGAATAATGCCGCCGATAACGCTTTATAGGACCCCGGTCAGGATTCAGATCTTCACTACCTGGCCTCCTGAGAGCCATGTTCTCAATAGGAACTTTCTTATTTCCATCAAGTGCGCACTTATCTGCACCACGCCTAGCGGCCATGTAAGTAGTGATCCAACCCACACCTTGAGCGCGGTAAACCATCCGCCTGCCAGGAGAGAGCTCCATGTCTCTGGTGACAACGTGATCAGGGCTGATCGGAGCGTCAGCTTCACATGCAATATCCGCCATACCCGAAACACTTGATACACCGTCGCCAAGGGCGGCTTCCGTATGATCAACTTCTTCAGCCATTTCAGCATCTTCATCTTCAACTTCATAAACATCTGGTTGGCTATCTTCTTCTGATTTATAATCGGCAGGTTCCCCTGCATGCCAATCACGATTGAACTGCGCCAGATAGTGAGTAGGTGTCAAATGATTCCAAATAGCTTTTGTTTGCTCAATTTCTGCAACGGTAGCAGGGAGGCAATCCTTCTCCGTCAGCTGCTTGTCGCATGGCGTTCTATTGGGGGCAGCACAATAGCCCCGACCGTCTCCACGTGACCAAACCCACGGTGTTCTTTTGAAATTCGGGCTTCTTGATGGGCGCCTCATGGGACAGCCAAGCCTGCGATCGGCATAGCTGGGGCATGCACAGCAAACGCCTCTGCAGCGCTTTCGATCCTCGATGATGGCCCTTTGGCGAGCACGCACGATCAGCTTTTCCTGCGAGTTGGTCTGCCCCTTCTTCGAGCAAATGATTTCGCCGGCATCATTTCGCTTGGCTTGGCGAAGAGAATACCAGCGCCTAATTTGATGCGCGGTCCAACCTTCGTTCAACCAGTGCCCCATCTGATATGCAGGCATGTGTTGACGAGCCAATCCAGGAGCATTCCAGCCTTTTAAAACGCCGCACCTCACCTTCTGAATCTCCTTCTCCTTGACGCTGATCATCTTGAGGCGGGCTTCCCCGCAGACGTTCCCTCCTTGGGGGGGCATGCGCTCTTGGCGTCTTCTCTGGCGGGCCACTTGAAGTTCCCGCCTCAAGAAGATGAGGGCGCTGAACACCGCCCGAAAGAGCACCACTGGAGCGGGCTTGCACCTGATCCGGTGAGAAACCGGGTGCTCGACCGCGACGTACCATGCGGTCATCGTCCCCCTGTTCGTCCTGGTCGCCCATTGGCGAAAGACTTGAATCGTCGTGATATTTCTTCTTCCTTATGAAGGGCACGCGGCTCGGCGATTGCCTCGGACTGCTAGCGGGCCGATCTGGCGCAACAGAAGTATACTGACATTCTTCATTATGTCCAAGCTCATATTGAATACATTCAGATAGGTCACCAGCGTCACGCGGGCCCCCCCGCAATTGATCATCATCGATCAATTCCACGCTTGTCGGATTCCCAATCACCCGAGGATAAAGCATGGCATGTGCTTCTTCATCCGTCGTGGGAATGGTGGAGTCTGAGTCCGCGGGAGCCCCCGCCATGCCAAGATCACCTTCGACGGGCACGTGGAAGCTCTCGACAAACTCAAGATCTGCAGGTGGCCCCGCGACGGGTACACCCAGCCACTCTGCCAAGTCAATATCGCCGCGGCCAGTGAACACTTCCTCGAACAGCTCGTCGGTTTAATTCTCGAGGTTCGTACTGGCACATGAAGTACCTGGCAACCATGAAATGAGTGACTGTGGCTGAGCCGTCAGCAGGGGCGGCCAAAAGCGACTCCCAGTCACGCACTGCACGTCGGAGTCCGTTTGAGCCAAATGCATTGACGGACCCCTGCCTCTTCCATCGCCTTGGGGGCATTCGCGTCGGACATGTTGTGTACTGTGGCATATGTCGCACTCCATGCTTTTACCGTTGGCATAATTTGGATTTCCTGGTCGCCCTTCACCTTTACCTGATGTGCGTCAACCGATTCTGCCAGCACATGAAAACATTTCTTCGTACTGGGGCCCAGTGAGAGACGCTGGGAATGCTAGTGTGCCTCTACCGTGTAGTCGCCGACGCTTACCGTTGCCTTTACTTCGACCCTTGCCTTTTCCTTTTAGTGTCCGCCGCGCCATGCGTCTTACCCTTCTGACCGGTTTCTTCATGAATCTCCGCCAACGACGCCTGCGTTTTGAAAACCCAAAAATAATCGCTGAGCTTGCCGCTCTTCGGTGAGGTATGTAGGCATATCAGAGTAGTCCAAGGCGACTTCACTTCTAGAGGTTCCCGAGCTTTTTCTCTCGATTTCCTCTTCGCTCTCTCTCTCTCTCTCCTCTCTACCCCCCCCTCGCTCTCCCTATTTTTTTTTGGGGGGGGGCGAAGAAAAAATCCGACTGTAATCCGTCGCAGAAGAAGACCTTTTGTAAGCGCCCACAAAGGGGATCCTATTGAAATCCTCTACAAAAGCAATCCTATTGTAATCCTCCACAAAAGGAATCCTGTTGCAACGCGCCACAAAGGAAATCCTTTTGCGGCGGCCAGGAAAGGGGGGGCGGGGGCGAGGGGAGAAAAAAAAAAAACGCAGCCCCCCCCCCCCCCCCCCCCCCCCCCCCACCCACACACACACACACACACACACACACACACACACACACACACACACACACACACACGCACACACACACACACACACACACGCACACACACACACGCACGCACCGCGCACACACACGCACACACACACACACACACACACACACGCACACACACACACACGCACACACACACACACACACACACACACACACACACACGCACACACACACGCACACACTTCTCCTGGCCGCCACAAAAGGACCCCCTTTGTGGCGCATTACAATGGGATTCCTTGTGTGCCGGATTACAATTGAATTAATTCCTTTTGTGGAGGATTCCATAGGACTCCTTTTGTGGAGGAATACAATGGGATTCCTTTTGTGGAGGATTACACTTGAATTTCTTTTGTGGAGGATTACAATAAAATTCCTTTTGTGGAGAATTCAATGGGATTCCCTTTATGGAAGATTACAATAGGATTCCTTTTTTTGGAGATTCCAATAGGATGTTCCTTTTGTGGACGATCGCAAGAGGCTCCCCTTTGTGGCGCATTACACTAAAATTCCTTTTGTGGAGGATTACAATAAGATCCCTTTTGTGGAGGATTACATTCGAATTCCTTCTGCGGAGGATTCAATCGAATTCCTTTTGTAGAGGATTACAATAAGATTCCTTTTGTGGAGGATTACAATCGATTCCCCTTTGCGGAGGATTCAATAAGGTTTCTTTTGTGGAGACTTACCATAGGATTCCTTTTGTGGAGGATTCAATAGGATTCCTTTTGTGGGTGATTACAAAGGATTCCTACTGTTGCGGATTACACTAGGATTTCTTTTGTGGAGCACTTGAACAGGATTCTATTCGCTATGTTTCCCTTTTCTCTTCTTCCTCGGCAGTTCCACTTTTCTTGGTTGCCACAATGGGGTTCCCCCCGTTGCGAATGACAATGAGATCTCTTATTTGTAAGAAGGTACACTGACAAACTATTGCGTTCAACGTTGCGCTAGAATGCTCTCTGCAAAGAACTTCAACACAATTCCGCTTGACGGCGGTTTGCAATGGCGAACGTAAGTGAATACTACACACGCGAGAGATGAGCGATTCTTTCTTCACTCACTGCATGGCCTCTCGAAACGCACCCCTCGCACAGTTTACAAGCAACAACGCCCCTGCAATTGCAGCCTTGAACGGTCACAGCACTATTCGCAATATTCCCCCGGACGCAAATGCTAATCTCACCACAATGGCGCCGATTGACAGCCAGGGGGAAGCTGAAGACACCTCAACTTCGCTTGATTACTAATGGCGTTGGGAGGGAAAGGAGAGAAAGAGATACATCAAAATATGATATACAGTTTTATATATATATGTCTTGGCTTCCACATGCTAACCAACGCCGATGGTTGAGGCGCGGTTATCTTCGCACGTCAAAACAATGCAGTGCGCATGTATCGGGAAGGCTTCTCTCGCAGCGGCGGCGCCTCGCAGCGACGATCTTTGAGCTTCCCTCGCAGCGGCGACGTCTCGCGGCGGCGGTCTTCTGGAGACGCACAAGGCCTCCAGAAAAAATATAGCTCGGAATAGAGAACCAGCGGTCAGGCTCTCGGCTGGGTTGCTCTCTCTTGGAGCCTGCTTCGCAGGCAAACGAGCGCGGTTGCCTTCGCTACAGCGGCGCGGCCCTTGCTGGAGTCTCTTCTCCAGCAGGGCTGCGCCGATACCTGCGCGTTCGCGCCGCAGAGGTTCTAGCATGGAGGAGGGGAGAGGAACTAAACGATTAAATCTGGCACGGTATCGTATTATATCGGAACAGTTAAAACAATAATACTGGCTATATTATATACCGATGGTCAGGTTTTACATAGCACTGCGCACTGCTCTGAATATACATGGGAGCGTAAGGTCAGACATTGTGTTGATGGGATCTGCAACTAACGTCTCTCGTGGTGGTGAGCCTGTTCATTGTTACTTGCGCAAGGGCATTCATTTTTTGAATGCCCTCTCTCGTGCAAGGCGTTAGCAAGGGGCGGGCCGCTCACTGCTTAGCCCACCACTTCTTCCACGCGCGGAGCTCTTTGGCGAGCTCCGCGTGGTTCTTCAAGGAGGAGCCAAGGTCGCAGCTGGTCTTGGCGTAGCTCTTCTTGAGAGCCTGAACGCGGCGTGTTGTGGAATTGTGATGTGACCACGGGTTTTCACATATAGTTCAAAATCTTCATGTAAATAGATTTTCAAAGGGACGCGGCCTCGTGCTTGTAGTAGAACTTGTTGTACTCCGTCATCCAGTGGTCAGCCCTGGTCGTCTGTCCGTAGAGGTTCCTGTAGTGTTGGTTGCTGCGCCTCCTGGGGAGGAGGGGGGGAGGGAGTTCAGGGGTGCAATAATAATTATGTGTTGTGTTTTAGCGGGGTTGTTTGCAACGTAATGGTTGGGGGTACGTCGTGGGTTTTACCTTCCCCCGGGGTCGTTGCTTGCTCTGCCTTGCTGCGAGCTTCGGCAAGAGTTTTTTTTTCAGTGGCGCCACGGCGGCCCGCGCAGCCTTCTGCGCCACCTTCTTGATCTCGGGTTTTTTCAAGAAGTTCACCGCCCTCTCAGCGGCCAAGCGCTCCTTGTTCGCCTGCCGTGGATAGACGATGGGTGGTGGAGTTTGTTTCTTGGTTCTTCGGTTGTTTGTTTTGTTTGTTTGTTGTGCAATCCGCTCGGGCCTGGAGTTTCTCGTAGTACTTCTTACTCCCGTACGGCGGGTCCCCCATGGCAGTCTTGGACTTTATGTCGAGGGTGCAATCGCCAGCAACAAGAATAGCACAATCGAGGCTAAGGAGCCAAGAAGAAGGCAACTCAAATTGCAAAGGGATGCGGGGAGAGGCGGGAGGGATGAACCGCAAGACATCATCATAAGTACTGCTGAAATGATTGCTTCGATGAAAGCATCCACTTTCCCCTGTCTCGCACCCTTCTTCTACATCTTTCCCCCTCATTGTCCTTCTTCCTCCTTTTCTCTTCCTCCCTCTTCCCTCCCTCAAGTCTCCGCCGCGCCCCGGGGTACTTTAGTGTAAGCCCCTGCCGCCGCCGGGCACTCGGATACTTGAGTGCAAGTCCCTTCTTCTACTTGGCATTGCACTGCAATCGCATTGCATTGCAATCGCATTGCTTGGCAATCGCATTGCATGGCAATCGCATTGCAATCGCATTGCATTAGAATCGCACTGCATTGCAAAGGCATTGCATTGCTGTCGCATTGCGCTGCGTTGCAATCGCATCGCATTGCATTGCATTGGCTGGGGGGGAGAAGGGAAAGAGAACGGGAGAGAGGACGGAGAACGGATGAGGAAGGGGGGGGGGAAGACGGATGAGGAGAGGAGGAGGGAAAGAAAGAAGGATGGACTGAGAGAGAGAGAGAGAGAGAGAGAGAAGAGAAAGAGAGAGAGAGAGAGAGAAGAATGAAGAAGTCAAGGAGAACATCACAAGAACTAACGAGAAAACGGGAGAAAAAACTCGGGAACCTCTAGAAGTGAAGACGGCTAGTCCAAGGCGGTAGCTTCATCATCAGAAGACGCATCGGCATCGGTGCCGGAGTCGAAGTCGGACTCGGCGGGTTGCCCCGCAGAGCCCATTAGGGTCATAGCTTGTACAGGGGAGACCACTTCGGGTGGTCCCCTAGATCTGGCCCAGGGATCTTGAGACCCCGAGGCCGTCCCGCCATTCTGAGCCAACAATGTAGTGGTCTCAATCGGCGGCAAATCATCGTTCCAAACGTTGTTAGCAGGTTGCTAGCAGGTTGCCCAGACGTTGTTAGCAGGTAGCCGTGACTAAAAATACCACCGATATTGCCAGGGGTCCTCTCAACTATGTGAGAATATGACCTCAGACGTTCGAGGAGAGCATCAAATTGTGCTTAGTCGCTCGGCATATCGTGGTTCAGAGGCTGCAGGAGTTGCTGTGCCCGCGACGTCCCCACTCCCAGAGCTCTGAATATTATTACTGCTGACGTCTGGAAGTTGGGGATGTTGAAGCCGGCGGTTTCGGCTTCGTAGCGGGCTATCTCGAACCGTGCTAACGACTGGTCGATTCGTTCTCCCGCACTGACACGAAAGTCGATGAAAGCAGTGCCAGAGATGAGTTGGCGTTCCTCTTCTAGGTTCTCGAACTTCGTACTTAAGAGGAACATGATGTAAGTGACGCCGTCGGTGTGGCGACCACCTATATTGACACCAAAATGATGACTGCTGGGGGAACTCATGGCGATGGTCCGTGCGAGCCCTCCAAGACCGCGCCGTAGTGCGGCGGCCTGTTGGGAGGGCGCCATGCTGCCTGAGGTCACGTTGATCCAGGCGTGTACCTCGGGGTTCAATTCGCCAAATGGTACTTGACTGGCAGGGTCCCAGTGGGGGCCAGTCGTCCTAATGTCGTCTCCGCCCCGCATATGTCCCACCGCACATCCAAGAGCGACCCATACGAGCCCAACCCCAACTCAATGGCCTCGTAGGTCGTAGTCGGGTGTAGTCGGTGGAGACTTGTGTTTTGTCGTCGTAAATCTGCGTGGGGTCGGAGGCGGCAGTATATCGTATCGCATGTTTCCATGCAGTATGTCTTCGGAGAAAGTTCCAAGTGGAGTAGGTGGGTGGACTTCAGGAGTGTAATAGCGCAGGGATGTAGAATATGAGTAAGAGACCTCCGCTGGAGCAGAGATGTCGCTGCAAGCTCCCTTGCGGTACTGCGTATCTATGTACACTCCCCCGCGCAATGCCACTACACCCTGATGTTCCACCGTATCTGTAGTCCACCAGGTAGTGCCGTGGATGGTGAGGAGTAGAGCTAGAGCTGACCACCATAGGCCAGCTCCGCTACCAAGTTTGAAAGGGGGCTGGGAGGCCCAGCCAACAGCTTCGCCTCAGGCGAAGCCAAGCTCCAGCTCGGTTGTATCGTAGTAGCGATAGTCCCAATGCAAGAGAGGATGCCATGTCAAGTAAAAGGGGATTCCATTTAGTATAAATAGCGATAGTGTGCCTCGCGGTGAGGCACAGTCAAATCTGGGCGGCCGGCCGCTTTGAGCCAAGGCGGCCGCGGGCGCACGCTCGCTTCCACTCCTTACGTCCCCCAGCTCGCTTTAGAGTCTGAAGGGTTCTTGGGGCTGACTTGGGCCGTCGAGGGCCGAACATGGCCGAACATTGGGCGTTTAGATCTGGGGGGAGGACGAGGCCAACCCCCTCACACTCCCCCCTGCTATTCCTCCCAACTGACGAATCGAGACGCTAGGCGCGCTTTGCGTCATCTAAGACTCTGGCTGCCAACACCCTCACACTTCCCCTAGTTGCATGTCTTCCAGCGAACGGAACGCACGCAAAGCACGCTTTCTGTCCTCCGCCACCCCCTGTGACTTGCCACAGGGGTGCGCGGCTTGCCAACCGTTTGGCAACGGTTGGTATGTTTCAAAGACTCCCAGGGGCCCGAACCAGCCGGCCACCCTGAAAAGCTCCGCCAGCCCCGGTCGACAAAGATTTCCCTGCCCCGTGAGGACCCGTGACCGGACTTCCTGCTCAAGACGGCCCCAAAATGGCCTCCAAGACAGCCACGACGGTTTCCAAGACGGCTACGGTGGCCCAAAGAGAGGCCAAGATGGACCCATGATGTCTTCAAGACGGGCCGAGATGCCCCAGGATGGCCCAAGATGGCCTCAAGATCGCCCAAGACAGCCCAAGAGGCCTCCAAGACGGCCCGAGAAGCCTCCAAGAGGACCTCAAGCGAGGCCAGAAGAGGCTAGAAGAGGCCAACCTCACCGATTCCCTAAGGGATGTTGACGGATTCGGTCGTTTGCTAATTTTCGGCTTTCCGACGGACCAAGACGGCCCCAGAGGCCACCAAAATGGGCCAAGGAGCGCCCGAGAGGCCTCCGAGATGGCCCCTTGGCGGCCCAAGAAGCCCCCAAGACGGCCCCAATAGGGCCCCAAGACCGCCAAGGACACTTGCGAGACGCCCCAGATGGCATCCAAGACAACCCTGTAGCGCCGCAAGAAGGCCCCAAGTCGGCCCAAAGAAAACGCCAAGACGGCTTCGAAATGGCACTAGACGGACCTGGAACGCCCTCAAACGGCCAAAGAGTCCCACAAGGAGTCTCCAAAAGGCCCCAAGGAGCCCAAGGAAGCCCCCAAGAGGCCTCCAAAAGGCCCCCAGGAAGCTCCAAGTCGCCACAAGAGTGCCCCAAGAGACTCCCAAGAGGCCTCCTCCTCCTCCTCCTCCTCCTCCTCCTTGTTCGTCCATCTCCTCCTATGATGCTTCTCTCTCAAACGTGGTCCCCACATGTATTCTACAACGGCTGGGGGAACACATGGTCCGAAAGTCTGGCCGAGCTCTGGTCGCAACGTTTGGCTACATAGGCGCGTTCACAAGGCAGGGGGCGGCGGTGGTTCGCCGCAGGTCTCCTGTGGTTCTCCGCAGGTCCTCCAATACGCTGCATACCCACAACCCAGGCCCGGTGGCGGAATGGCCAGAAGGCCATTAGATACTAGCGAATGAGCCAGTCATGGAGAATCCGAACTGGCGCACCCTAAACAATGAACATCACATGGAGAATACAAACTGGTGCAACCGAACTAAGACACCCAAACTGATACCACATACCAAAGAAAAGATTCGAGGCATCCGAGTTCGGGCATCCTAACTAATGCACCAAGTCGAATGTAACACATCACGTGCACCCAACTAACGTACCAGGGCGAGCGTGTCCTAGCTAGCGTACCCTAATTCATGCAGCAGAACAACTGCATCATAGCAGACACGCATTAAAGCATCAAACCTGGCGCATCCTAACTACCGCATCTGAACAAACGCACTCTGACTAAGTCCATGCACCATTGACTGTGGACGTACAGTATAGTGTGTTACAGTTGTGCCAACTCCTTGAGCTGGAGCTTACGAACATGGATGCCCATACGCTATGCCCGTGCCTCACAGCGGTACGCACGCACCGTAACAGCATGGATGTTGAGATTACAGGTGCTGACAATACCGCGCGACGCGAGCACATGGCAGACTGCCCGTGGTGATGACATACTATACCGCAGGGTACGCAGAGGCCCAGAACCTAGTCAGCCCCCTCTCTACAGACGCGTGTTGGAATTCGAATTCGCACATCTGCCACGACTCCCACGATCTGCCATGTGCCAGCGAGGCATCCGTGTCGAGCTACAGGGCAGCACGAAACGTCTTCCTTCACGAGATCGGCGACCGAAAGGCCTGGTCGCTCCATCCTACCGCATACCCCACCTCCCTCCAGCATACAGCAGCAGGCTCTGCCTCCCTCATCTTCTCCCAAATTTGGCTGAAGATGGTACGTCGGAGTCGGCATCGGAGGCACGTCGATGCCACAGGTGCGCCCTTTACCTCGCCATCGATGGCACGTCGGCCGCGGAGCCGCGCGCGAGCGAGCGTGCGGCAGAAGTGAGCAGGCGTCACGGAGAGAGACGGGCAGGAGGTACTCGCGGCAGGGAAAGAGGCAGAAGCGAGAACCAGGACGAGGAACCCCAGGAGGAACAGCACGATCGAGAGCAGGAGAAAGCAGAAGCGGTAAAAAAAAAGAGGACGACGGCGAATACGACAGCGAACTCGACCACGACCACAACGGGGGTGCGGGCAACGATAGCTCAGGGGCACCTTCGCAGTCACATTCAGCTGCAAGGGGGAGTTCACGTCTGCCTGACAGCCGCGTCTGCCATCTAGCACCGACGTATCTCTGCGAGTGCTCGACCATACGTGAACGCGCGCATGCGTGAACGCTCGCTTTGTGGCCCCTGCCGCCGCGTCCTCGTGCTGCCAGCGCGCGGATCCCAGACGCTCAGACTGGGCAGGGCACAGCGGCAGATCCGTCCACGAAATAGGGCTGCTGGAACTGTGGAGCCGGCGACGGCCAGGGCACGGCATCCAGGCCAGAGGCGCTCGGAGACGGGGCCGGGCTGAGGAGATCGGCGGCGGCTGCGCAGGGCGCAACACCGGGGGCCACGGGGCGGCCAGGGACGGGACCGGATCGAGGAGGCCGGCGGCGGCGCAGGGCAGGCACCAGGGACGGGTGCAGGCGGGGCTCCTCCTCCTCCTCCTCCTCCTCCTCCTCCTCCTCCTCCTCATCCTCCTCCTCCTCCTCCTCCTCCTCGTCCTCCTCCCCCTCCTCTGGTGCCGACAGGAAAGGAAGCGTGCGAAGGCCCCAAGGGGCTCCCTAGAAGTCCCACCAAGGGCCCCCAGGAGGCCCCAGCAGTGCCTCCAGGAGGCCCACGACGGGCATGACATGAGACCAGCCTCTTGCCCAAAGACTCGGGTGCGGTGGCGTGTTTGGCCGACGGCGACTGGATCAAACAAAGGGGTTTCAAACTCTGGGAGGAAAGCAAGATGGCCTCAAGAGGCCACGATGCACTCGAGGAAACGAGTTGTCACGTGCGTAAGACCGTCACTCCGCTGGACACCACCATACAAGACGGCGACAGCTCGCTGGGCGCAAAGTGAGCGTGTCTTCTCTCCTCTCTAGGGGTCGGCGGCATGGCGCGAGCCTCTTGAACAGTACCGTGCGGCGCGCAGGTGCTGGACCGACTGCAGAAAACGAATCGAGGAACACCATGCGGCGCACACGCGCGCACGCGTGCCCCACGCGCGCACGTCAGCACCGCTGCAAGCACAGCCTGGTGCCGCGTGCCAGCTTCCAGGGCCTCTGCGCACGCACAGCTGGGAGCGCAGATGATCTGCGGGCCGTGCGCGCGCACGCGTCGAATCCCTTGGGGCACCACAGCGGAACCACGAACAAAAAGCCAGACCGCACGATGCGGGACACACCCGCGCGCCCCCGCGTGCGCATGCCGAAATCGTTCAACAGCAGTTGATTTTTGAAGTATGGCATAGCAAATCTGCGCAAAGACACACACAAACACATAAACGACCACCCATTCTCTATGACAGCAGGCTGATGTGTCTGCGCAGTGGTTGAAGCCGAAAACAACCATGGATGACCCCGTCATCCTCATTTGCGTCACAATCGTTACCGTCATCGTCACCATCACCACCGTCGACAGCATCATGCTCTTCGGCATCATCATCAGCATCAGCATCATGATCATCATGGTCATCATCATCATCAGCAGCAGCATCAACATCAGCATCAGCATCAGCATCATCGTCGTCATTGATGTTGCTCCCGTCGTTATCGTCACAACATTCACACGTCATCAAACCATCATAATCATCGTCTGTGCTGCCGAAGTTACCATCATCACTGGCCCGCCCGAGCCATGGATCTGCACGATAAGGGTCCGCGCATCATGGTGCCTGTTGAAATGTTCAAAACAAGTTCCTATTGTTAAACGCGCTCACTGCCTCATGAGTGCTGCCAACAATTTCCAGGTAGGCGGTTTGGGTGCATATACTCCAGCGATGGAGTACGCTAGGCGCGTGAATCACGTCATTGCGTACACCATAGATTTCGAGCCCCATAGACTGCACCCTATGCTGCACCCCATGAACTGCTCCCCATAGGTCGCATGCCCCAGCTGAAATTCCATAGATGTTCCATTGTGCCCTCTCCTCTCAAATAAAATTCCCATCGTGCCCTCTCCTTTCAAATAAAAGAATAGCCTCGACCATTCTCCAACGCCCCACCCCCCAATTACCGCTTCCCCCTGGGATGATACACTGTACCCATGGTTCTGCCCCATCGCTCCTACCTCTTCCACTTGAGATCAGACAACCGCAGCAAAACCTGTATTGATCCCCCCCCCCCGTCATCCGTGCCAAGTAATGCAATGCGCACCATCGTTTATCTCAGAGGACATGTAGAAAAATACATCCGACAACAAACGACAGAGTGAGTATCGTTTAACAGATTCCCATCCCCAGCGGCGTGTCATGGGCCCCACTGGCCGATATACCCCCCTGGATGGGGATTTAGGTCGTTCCCTTCGGGTCTCGAGGGGTGTATCCCCAACTGGGGTGGTAATTTGGTGGGGGTCCCGACGGGATGAGGATGGGGATTGGGGTCGGACGAACGATACTGACGAGGCCCACACGCGCACACGAAGAGACAGTCGCGCGCGGCGCCGAGGCGGAGCAGGCCGAACGCAGCGGAGGCGGGCGCGCGCGGCTCGGCCCTCGGGCGGGGTCCCGTTAGATTGCCGCAGGTGTCATCCCAGGCACGGCAGGCTCGTGCGGCGTCGGCGCGCACCAAAGGCTTCTGACACCGCCTCGATCACTCAGTCCTGAACCGATCGCGGCCCCGATCGTTCGAGGCTGAATTCCGTCGGGTCCTGTGGCGTTACCGTGCCCCTCCGTGCTTCCGCGTCGCAGAATTCAACCTCGAACGCCTTCGCCAGCGTCGCCGGCGCGCCAGCGTCGCACGAACCTACCGCACGCACACACACACACACACACACACGCGCACACACACACAGACACACACACACACACGCACGCACGCACGCACGCACACACACACACACACACCTGCACACACACACACACACACACACACACACGCACGCACGCACGCACGCACGCACGCACGCACATGTCGAACTCAGCCCAAACACATCAGGGTTGTAGTCACGGAACAGGTAGAACCAGAAGCGCAGCAGGAAAACAAGGTTCAGGCTTCATCAGGACCAGGAAACAAAGCTATGATGCGTCATCAAAAACGAAACAGCATACCTATAGAAGACTGCAGACGTTCTGCCCGCGCGCACTTGCTAATGTCATGCTAGAACCACACGCGCGCTACGCGCTCGCTTAGGATCCAGCTGGCTCCGCCGTCGTTAACAGCAGGCGTTGCACGAATCCACACACCCAAATCTACACAAGGAAAAATGCCCCGAGCGTAGGCCGCCCTTGGCGAGTGGTGCCAGGCCGTCTAAGGATAGCAGCGGGCTCGGGGGGACAGTCACGAAGTCCGTCGACCCCGCTGAGATTCTCCCCCTTCAGAATCCCCCCCCGACAGGGGGGGGGGGGAAGGGGGGGGGGAGCCAAATCGCAGCGGAAAGTGCTGAACAAAATTTGCCCTGTCAAGAGGGCAATCGGCGACACTCCCCTCCAAATTTCCCGTTTGACCGTGGGGATCCCAGTATCAGATGGGGAATCGGGCACCCCGATGACCCATTTGATGAGGGGATTCCCATGGTCAACTGGGCGATGATCGGAGCTCAGTTCCCAGTTCCCCGCCTCGGCCTCGCCTCCCGGCTTGCCCGTTTGACTGTGGCCCACCACGGTCAAGCGTCAAGCGGGCCATCGGAGCTCAGTTCCCGCGACTCGGCCCCCCCGATTGCAGCTCTGACAGAATGGGCCCCCACTGACAGAAGGGCCATCGGACCTCAGTGCCGGCGCCTCGGCCTGCTCCCCCACGATGGCCCATGTGACGGTGGGCCCCCGCTGTCGCATCGATGAAATCGGACTTCCTGCGCCGACGGACCCTGGCCCCCAAAGGAGCTGCAGCGGAGGCCAGTCCACAAGAACACAAAAAACCTGCCACAAGAAGCCCAACCCTGAGACCCCAGGACGTCCACTGATGCTTGGCATGAGCCAAAAAACTTGCAAAACCATCGAAACGCCAGAAACCCAGGGCACCCTGGAGGCAAGCAGGATGCTTTGTGGCATGGGTCCCCACCGTATTTGACAGTGGGGCCCCACTGTCGAGTGCGCCAGCGGCCTCCTCCCCCGCAACGTGGCTGAGCCCGCACGTGGGCCAGCGGGGCCTCGCTGCCAAAGGGCCAGCGCCCCGGATGGCTGCCCAGCCAGCAGATTCGGCCCCTGGAGCTGCATCCATGCTGCAAGGGCCTCAGGAAAGACCGTCGAAGAGCCGCGTAAGAGCATCCTGATGGCCCCGCACGAGCTTCGTAACGACAGGGGCCCCAGAAGGGGGCCCCTTACTAACAGACCAGGAAATATCGAATTGAACGACCTACTTTTTCTGCCTCCCAGTGCTCGCGCCAGCCAGGGCGTCTGCATGGTAATTTCCACCTTTTCTTTGGGTGCGCGGCCATCCCACCTGCACCGATCACAAAATCATCGCGCCTCGAATGGCACCGAAATCCCCAGTCCGAAGCATCTGGATGCAGGCGGTGAGCCGTCAACCTGGTTACCGCTCGGAACCTCGTAGAGTTCCTCGCGCGTGTTTTATTCCTAACGGCCACAAATCTTCGCTCCACCGAATGCCTCACTGGCAAGGTGCCGCATAGCGTCCCTCCGCCCATTTGGGGACGCCCCCCAAACATTTCGTGGCCCCGCGGGTGGCTGGCTGGTCTGACTGGCGTCAGCAGCTAAAGAAGCTCTTGTGCCTCGAAGAATAGTAAGGCACTAGGGCATGAAAACTGTTCACTTCACGCGGCTAAGACCATAGCGTTTGCACATGAATGTGACTTCAGAGACTTCACGACAAGCTGAATGGGAGTCGCGGAAGAGTCCTCTAGGAGCCCTCTTGAGGCAGTCTTGAGACCCTCTTGGGATGTCTTGGGGCCCTCTCGGCCCGTCTCGGGCCCCTGGGAAAGCTCCCTTGAGCAATTTTTGGAGGCGTCGTTGGGCTGTCCTGGTCCGTCGTGGCTCTCTTGGGACCCCCACAATGCTTCTGGGCGCCTCTCAGCCCTGCGCAGCCCTCTTCGATTTCATCCTGAGCAGACAGAACTTCGCCAGCCCAACGGGCCAAAGGCGTGCTAAGATCTCCGGATACAGGTAAACAATATTTCTACTTCGCGCGCGCGGGGCGGCCCTGGGGGTCCCCGGACGAAACAAAACCTGGCCGGCACTACCGAGAGATGGTTCTTCGTTCTGGGCACGGCTTTCAGGCGCCCCCGAGCGCTCCTAGAGGGCCACAAGAGTCCCCAAGACGGTCCAAGACGCCCAGGATAGCCTCCAGACGGCCGCAGACGCTCCCAAGACGGCCCAAGAGGCCTCGAAGAAGCGTCTCAAGAGGGCTCCAGGATGCAAAAACCATCGATTCCCGTCGGTGTTTGAAGGATTTGGGCGTTCTCATCTGTTCGGCGTCCCGACGCTCCAAGACGGCCCAAGAGGCCCCATATATCGCCCCAAGACGGCCCAAGAGGCCTCCAAGAGAGCCCCAAGACGGCCCAAGAGGTCCCCAAGACCGCCCAAGAGGCCTCCAAGACGGCCCAAGATATCCCCAGGACGTCCCCAAGAGACGGGGAACCCGAACGGACATTTCGAGCCCTCGGTTCCATGAGGCTCCCAAGACGCCCAAAGAGGCTTCGAAGAAGCGTCTCAATAGGGCTGCAGGAGGCAAAAACCATCCATTTCCCTTCGGTGTTTGAAAGATCTTGCCGTTCGCATCTCTTCGGCTTCCCGGCGCTCAGTGACGGCCCATGAGGTCCCAAATATCGCCACGAGACGGCCCAAGACAGCGCGCGCGCGCGTGCGCGGCGCATGAGTCACTTGTGCAGTCCAAAACCCGAATAGCACCGCAGTCCAAAGCTCTTAGAAAGTCTATGAGAGACGCTTTGCCAGGACGCTGGAAAGCATGCCTGGGGAGCTTGCAAGCTTGGAAGAAGCATGTGGGAGACGCTTGCCAATGCGCTGGAAAGCATGGCTGGGGAGCTTGCAAGCTCGAGAAAGGAACTTCGCAGAAACTTCCAAGGTGCTTCGGCAGGGCTGCGCAAAGGGTTGAGGCACGCGTATTGGGAAAGCCGCTCTGGGGATGCCTGCCCGGGGACTCTCGGAGAGGGGCTGGCGCAGACCTGCCTGCCCGCTGCGAATCTGAAACCCTCTTGGCTCTCCCAGGAGCTATCCGGGAATATGGCTGCGCGCGAGCCGAAATGGCTACGGGGCCGAGACGGCTCCTCGAAGCCTCAACTCGGCACACCCCTCACGCGCGCTGTGCCCCATGAACCCCAATAGGCCCTTCGCTGGCCACCAAAGACCGCCGAATCCCACCCCCACGAAGCGCAAATACACCGCCAAGAAAAGTTGCAACGATTGGCACCGACCCTCGTCGAGGCCAGATCCCTGACACCCACGGGTTGCAAAAGCTGCGTGTATGCTTCCCCCTTGGGGCACGCCGTGGCTCCTGCTCTACGGGCTCAACCACATGCGCGAGCCGCCACGCGTGCGTGTCAGAATCCGTCCAAAACCGTTCGCCATCGAAGCACTTCAGAATAGAGCTCTTCGAAAGCACATGAAAGCCCAAGTGTGAACGCATGTCCGCACACAGTGGGCGGAAGTCTTGAACTTCTACGAGCGCGCACGCCCTCATAACCCTCATCAGCGCCATCGAATCACCGCCGTTATCGTCAACGCCAATCGCCGCAAGTGCCGCCAGCATCACGATCACTTTCATCACCGACACATGGACATCATCGTCGTCGTCACCAGCATCGGCGCCGTCATTGGCCCTGCCGTCGTCATCGTCATCATCGCCACCACCATCGCTATCATCATCGTTGCCGCAATGCCGGCGTCATCTATCGCGCCCGCCAGAGCCACCGACCCGTTCTGAACTCTGAGACGCGCTGGAAGTTCCCATCGGTCAGCGCCACCGCGGCCGAACCAGCTGCGCCCAACCAGCTGGTCGCTCTGCGCGCGAGTGTGCGCGCGCCAGCACGGCCTTAGAGGCGCGCTAGCAAGTTCCGATCTGGAACCGCTATCGTGGCCGAATGGGTTTGCCAAACAGGTTGCGGGTGGGAACATTGGAGTAGACGAATCATTAGTGGCAAAACAAATTGCACACATAGGTCGCACCTCATAGAATGTATGGCGTCAGTCACTGTGTGGATCCACGCGGTGGTAGCAGTTTCAGATTCATGCTCAAGCCATGCAGGTGAATCGATGATAAGCAAGCGCGCGAATGCATACGCACAAGCGCGAACACACAGAATTGAAGACACCAACGTCACGTGGTCTCACCTCCACTTGTTCCTCGTCCTCCTCCTTACTCATTCCCCTCATACTCCTCCTTCCTCCTCGTCCTCCCGCCTCCTCCCTCCTCCCCCTCCTCCTCCTCCTCCTCCTCCTCCTCATCATCATCCTCATCATCATCAGGTCACGCCTGGCTACCGGAGACCGACGCTGTCATGTCCGTCCACACGTCCTGGTAGTTGAGCTTTGCGCAGGCCGCCGCAAATATCCCTTGGGCAGGAAGGAAAACACTAGGGGTAAGAGGAGGAGGGGGAGGGCAGCAAAGGCCTCCCCACCCTCCTCCTCCTCCTCCTCCTCCCCCTCCTCCTCCTCCTCCTCCTCCTCCTCCTCCTCCCACCCTCCTCATCCTTCTCATATGTTCCTCCGCGGCTACTCGGCCTGGGCCGTCCTGGCTCGTGCCGGATGAGTCTGCAGAGCAGGGGGATCCCGATCGAGGGCCGAGGTGCCCCCCACAGCTGTGGTCCCAGAGCTGCACTGTCGCGGAGAGGCCAAGCGAGCTCTGAGCAGCAGTGCGGGGCCTCCCACCCCCTTCTCTCCCAATCCTCCGCCTCCTCCACCTCCTCCAC
>CAUYUJ010000641.1:107500-111179 GCA_963575745.1 Prorocentrum cordatum
CTGAGGAAGTAACAAGCGATAGCAGCGTTTGGGAAAGGAACTGCCCTCGGTCCCCGTAGATGTTGCAAGCTGTTGGGGCGAATGTACGAATGCGCGTGGCGCTAAGGCGAGGGCCACAGTTTGAAGATTACCCGCCCTCAAGCCTTGAAACTGCTGCAAACGTTACGAACGTGCGCGGCGCTAAGGCGAGAGCCACAGTGCGAAGACCATCGCCATCTATAATCGACAATGCCGCTGAGTGGTTCAACGAGTGCGCGAGGCGACAAAGCGAGAGCCTCAGTTTGAAAACCACCACCATGCATTATCGAATTTCTTGGAGACGCATAGCTTCCGGAAAGCAAACTGCAAGGAGTTATCAAGCGAAGCGCCCAGCGCGGCCAACGACACGTCTGGTGGAGCGACATGGGGGGTAGGATGATGATCTGCTGTGTTCCCCCAGCAGACGCAGGAGCAGTTTGTTTCTCTATGGGGGGGCATAAGGAGGAGGAGGAGGAGGAGGAGGAGGAGGAGGAGGAGGAGCGGCAGCAACAGCACAAGCTGAATAAAGCAAGAGAAGGGATACGGGGTCAGAGTAGGAAGGAGGATGGGTTGAGGCCGAGCAAAGGCCAGCAAGGGTTGAGTGATACATCATCCGAACGAGGATGACTCGAGCAACCAAATATATTAATGAAAACCACAAAAAATGCGCGAAGCTGCCACGACGGAAGAAGTAAAGTGGACATCCCAGGCGCAGGAGCGAACGCGAACGTCGAGCCGTGCGAACGCCAATTGCCCGTGCGACGCCTTCTTCAGAAACCGACATACCAAAAACAAAATCCTCGCTCGCGGTCTGGGTCCGCAACTGATCGTTATGCTATCCGACAGCCGTGAATTACGAATGTGCCATAAAACAAAAAACATGATTGCGATACAGTGTCGGCGATGTTCCACGACAACGTGCTGCTATCACTCTTCGAAACTGTGTTCGCAAGCAGGTGACAGTGAGGTTGACAGGGCTGTTGCGCTGCCCGTCGGCGCACTCCTGCGAGGAGGAGTGGAGGTAAGACCAGGCAGCAAGGAATGCAGGGGAGCGGAGACGGAGAGTGGACGACGGGCGAGGAAGGAAGCAAGGGAGGGGAAGTGGGGAAGGGGGCGAGAGGGAAGCAGGTGGAGAGCAGGACGGCGTGTGGTGCGGCGTGGAGGGATGGACGGAGGAGGAGGAGGAGGAGGGAAGACGCGGAGGAGGAGGAGGAGAGGGGAAGAAGTGAGCGCATCGTCCACCAAGCCCTCCTCCTCCCCCTCCTCCTCCTCCCACTCCTCCTCCTCCTCCTCCTCCTCCTCCTCCTCCTCCGCCTCCTCCTCCTCCTCCTCCCGACGGAGGATGGAGCAGGGAAGAAAGACGGTACCCGACGCTCCCCTGGGCCCGGCCGTTCGCTCGCAGGCCGACGTGCGGTGCGACACGGCCCTCGAACGAGCGCCTGGCCCGCGCGCCTGACACGATGCTGTTGACCTGCTCCCAGATCTTGTCCTGGGCAGCCAGGCGCGAGGAAGAGGAAAAAGCGATGGGGGGAGAAGGGGAGAAAAAAACGAGACGAGGGAGAAGTGGAAAAAAAGAAAGATGAGGGGAGAGGAGGAAAAAGAGAGATGGGGGGAGGAAGGAGAAAGAACGAGACGAGGGACGGGGGAGGAAGATGCTGCGGTGCCCATGGGCCTCTCCGGGGGCTGCAGGGGGGCGTGGGGACCCGGGGGAGAGGGAGGTGGACAAAGGAGCAAAGAGGGGGAGGGACAGGGGGGAGCGGGAGGAGGAGGAGGAGGAGGAGGAGGAAGAAGAGCCTTTGTTAGGGTGGGGGGGCTGGATAGGAGCATCGCGCCAGCGTGCCTCAAAGCTCAGCACTACGTGCTGAGGAGTCCTAAGCTCTGCTAGGATGTAGACGGACAAGCAGCCTGGCGATAGCGAACGGTGGGGTGGTCACGACCTCAGACGGCATCCTGGTCGACATGGGGCACGCAGGCCCTGTCTGACCCGAACGGCCAATGAGGCCACACCGATATAAAATGACTGCACGAGAGAGCCGGGCGCCCCTGCTCCTGACCTCCTCCTCCTCATCATCATCATCATCCTCCTCCTCCTCCTCATCATCATCATCATCACCATCATCAGCATCATCATCAGCATCATCATCAGCATCATCATCAGCAGCGCATCATCATCATCATCATCAGTAGCAGCATCATCATCAACAACAACATCAGCATCATCATCATCAGCATCATCATCATCAGCATCATCAGCATCATCATCATCATCCTCATCCTCATCCTCATCCTCATCCTCATCCTCATCCTCATCCTCATCCTCATCCTCATCATCATCATCATCATCATCATCATCATCATCATCATCATCATCATCATCATCATCATCATCATCATCATCATCATCATCATCATCATACTTCTCCTCCTACTCCTCCTGCGGCGTAGTCTGCCTCGTCCTCCTCCTCCTGCTCCTCCTCCTCATCATCCTACTCCTCCTCCTCCTACTCCTCCTCATCCTCCTCCTCATGCTCCTCCTCCTCCCCCTCCTCCTCCTCCTCGCCCTTCTCCTCTTCCTCCTCCTCCTACTCCTCCTCCTCCGCCTCCTCCTCCTCCTCCTCCTCCACCTCCTGTTCCTGCTCCTGCTCCTGCTCCTGACCTCCTCCTCCTCGTCCTCCTCGTCCTCCTCCTCCTCCTCCTCCTCCACCTCCATTCCTTTTCCATATAAATAATCTCTCACTGTCGCAACCCAAGGCCAGAGGCCAGTCGAAAGGGCGGGCCCAGAGTTCCGCAACCCAAGGCCAATCGAAAGGGCGAGCCCAGCGTTCCGCCGGAGAATTCACCATTCATGATCCTGAAGCTCAAACTTTGCAACCGCTTCACGGATGGAAGGTGGGCCGTTTTCAACATGTGGCTCTCGCCTTAGCGCCGCGCACATGCACCTTATTCGTTAAAAGGCACAAGAGTGTCACGGATGGAAGGCGGGTCGTTTTCAAAATGTGAATACCGCCTTTGCGCCGTCCACAATCGTATTAAAAATGTGGGCGGCCGCGCTCATTGGTTTTCAGAGCGTGCAACAGTTTCCAGGGTCATCATGGCTGACGTCCTAGATGTGGTGATTTGGCATGATGTCGGACTGTCAGGGCGCAACAGTTGCGTTGATTCGTGGTGTAGTCCCAGGAATGGTATTCTGGCACGGTTCAGGATCGTCGAGACGCAACAGTAACGGTGATTCGCGACGCTAAAATCCCAGAAATGGTGTTCTGGCACAGTTCAGGATGCTCAAACGGTGCTCTTCCAACGGGGCACCTCCTTAAGTGAAAAGTGATCCTTGTAGGGGTATATAAAAAAGGGGCATTGGAGAGAGGGTTTATTGCAATACCATTGATGTGTCTTGGGTCCTGGGTTTACTCTGGTCCTCCTCCTCCTCCTCCTCCTCCTCATCCTCATCCTCATCCTCCTCGTCCTCCTCCTCCTCATTATCCTTCCTCCTCCTCCTCCTCCTCCTCCTCCTCCTGCTCCTGCTCCTCCTCCTGCTCCTCCTCCTTCTCCTCCTCCTCCTCCTGCTGATGCTGCTCCTGTTATCTGGCATTAGGCACATTCCAACTGTCAGAGTGTAGCGTTCCCCTCCTCCTCCTCCTCCTACTCCTCCTCCTCCTCCTCC
>CAUYUJ010000642.1:0-10000 GCA_963575745.1 Prorocentrum cordatum
CTCCCTGGAGGGGTGGGAGGGGCACGAAACCTGATAAATAACATGGTGTGCGAATACCCTGCTCGCTCAGGCGGGGCCTCCCTGGAGGGGTGGGAGGGGCACGAACCCTGATAAATAACATGGTGTGCGAATACCCTGCTCGCTCAGGCGGGGCCTCCCTGGAGGGGTGGGAAGGGCACGAAACCTGATACATAACATGGTGTGCGAATACCCTGCCCGCTCAGGCGGGGCCTCCCTGGAGATAGAGGTGGGAGGGGGCCGGAAACCTGATAAATAACATGGTGTGTATATTTGTGCCGTATACCCCTGCCTCGCTCAGGCGGGGCCTCCCTGGAGGGGTGGGAGGGGCGCGAAACCTGATAAATAACATGGTGTGCGAATACCCTGCTCGCTCAGGCGAGGCCTCCCTGGAGGGGTGGGAGGGGCACGAAGCCTGATAAAGAACATGGTGTGAGGAAAGGCATGGTATGGTATGGGATGGTGGATGCATGGTATGGTATGGTAAGGTATTGGTAAGGTATGGTATGGAGTGGCATGGTATTGGTATGGTATGATACAGTATGGGATGGTGGAGGAAGAGGGGGGAGGAGGAGGAGGAGGAGGAGGAGGAGGAGGAGGAGAGGATGTTCTGGGAAAACAAGAACCCCACTCAGGATGTGGGGAAAAAACAGATGGAACCCGTGCCCCCCCCCAACCCGAACTTCTGGTCTTCGGGTTGGGTTGGGGTGGTCTGGTGGGTAGTCTTAAGTCGGGCCTGTCCCCCTACAGGGGGATTTTCGACGAAAAATAAACAGTACCCCCAAAATAGTAAAAAGATGCTCCAACAATAGTATGGGGATTATTTTTTGGGATATTTTTTGGCATTCTTGGGGCATTTTTGGGGTATTTTTCATTTTTCGTCGAAGATCCCCCTGTAGGGGGACACGCCCGACATACGGGTAGTCATCAGCAGCCACCGCCCCCGCCCGCCCAGCAGCCGCCGCCCCCGCCCGCCTCGGCAGCCCGCCGCCGAGCCCGGGGGCCCCGTGCCCCCCTCTCGCCGCGGGCCCGGCTCCCAGCGCCGCCCCTCGCGCTAGGCTTAGGTCGGGCGTGTCCTCCTACAGGCAGATTTTGGACGGAAGTAAAACATAGTCCAGACATATCCCAACTATATTTTCAAAAGTGGGAAAAATCGTCACCATATCATTTTTGCCTATATTTGAATATTCTTCCTGTAGAGGGACACGCCCGACTTAACGCTAGGCCTCCCAGATGGGGTCGGAGTAGATGGGGCTGGAGGATCGCGCCGCATCGCCGATGCATCGTCGATGCGGCTCGATGTGGGGCCCGATTTGCTTCGCGTCGACGTCGCCGACGCATCGCCGGCGTCACCGAGGCATCGCCGATGCATCGGTGATGCATCGGCGATGCGGTGCAATCCGCCCCATCTGAGAGTCCTATACTCACGTCTGCGGCGGGAGCAGGCACTGGGCACGACGTGCGCACACTACTGCGGGCAGCCTCCACCCCGGTTCCCGAAGACTCCCCTGGGCATCTCCTCGTGAGGGGAGGCGACGCGCGAATCGGTACTGATGGCTTCCAGCAGCCTTGCCGCAACCCTAGGGGCGGCAGCACTACGGCCCGACCCTGGCTCACTACCCGCGCCCGATTTGCGGTCGCTCCTGAAGGTGGCGGCCACCACGGCACCAGGTCTAGCGAAGGCAGGGCGCCGACGGTCGTATCCCACCACAGCCCAGCCGCTCCACCACAGCCCAGCCGCTCCACCACAGCCCAGCCGCGCGACCAACGTGCTTTGGGGGGGAGTGGGCGTCGGAAGCTGCGTCTTCTCGGGGCCCCTTTGGGGACTGGCTGCCACGACCGAGCCTCGGCAGCAGTCCTAGCCAACCGCCAGCCGCACCGGCAGAGGGATCCACACGCCGCAGCTACCGCGACGCCCTCTGCCGCGCCCACTCCGCGAGGGCGGGCGACCGCCGTGCGCGCCCCCAGGGGAGCCCGCGCGAGCTCAGCCCTCCTCCAAGGCGCGTCGCCGAGGCTGCGCTTCCAGCCCGTCGAACGTGACCAGGCACCGCCCGGGCAGCGCGGCAGCAGGGCCAAGGGCAGGGGGGCGCGCGCCGCGCCGAAAGCAGGGCCCACAGGGCGAGAGCCAGGGCGCGAGCTCCCCGCCCATGCGGCGGTGAAGCCGCACCCGTTGGCGACGGCGAGCCCGCCCCGCCCGTGGGTGACGAGCCCCGCTCGGGCCGAGGGCGGCGCCGCGGCCCCGCGGCATAGGTCGCCCCCGCTGAGCGAGCTCGACCCCGGCGGCGGGTGGCACTCCCAGGGCCGCCGCCTCCGCCTCGCCCCTCCCCGACCGACCGGGGCGGCGGGCGCGAAGAAGGAGCAGGGCCCGGGCGACCCTCTGGGGGGCCGCATGCGAACCCTACCCCTACCCCCCACGATTTCTGAGGGGGAGGGTGGGGTTCACTTCGCTCGGGAGCTCCCCAACGAAGTGAACCCCACCCTCCCCCTCAGAAATCGTGGGGGGCAGGGGTAGGGCTCGCACGTGGCCCCTTACCCTCGCACCCGGCACTCGCCGCGGACGGTCGCGGCCTCAGGGCTGCGGCGCCGCAGCGCAGCGCAGCGGCTCTCACCGCAGCGACGGTACCCCTGCGCCGACGGGGCCCTGCGCCGGCTCTGGCGGGCCGCCCGCTCCGGACGCCTCTACAGGAGGAGTATTCAAAAATAGTAAATAATAGCCAGGGGAGGATTTTTTGATTATTTCTGGACTATATTTGAGCATTTATGTTTTTTGTATGTTTCTCCATTTTTCGTCCAAATTCCCCCTGTAGGGGGGGCATGCCCGACCTAAGCCTGGAGGTCAACACCAGCACCAGTATCAGCGGTGTGCCTCCACCGATGGAAGATGAGCCCGACCTCGGTGACGGTGGTAATATTTGGGCTTCTCAGGCGGCCGGAGTATTCGAGGGCAACGATCGGGGGGATAGGGATAGGGGGATGCATCGACCCCCAATCGCCGGTTGATCGCCGATAGGGACCCGATAGCCCCACCCCGCCCAGGAAGGTGCGGATCCACGATCGGGGGCCTATCGCCGATCTATCTACGATGTATCGCCGATGCCGGGTCGATGCAATCCCCCCATGCCAGTCATCCCCTAACATTGTCCTTCAAATATAGCCACCAGCACCAGAATCTAGGATCATCCTACCTCGGTGGAGGCACCCCCCCTGTGCTGGTGTCGGTGCTCACTTCCAAGCCTCCTGCCCCCCACGCGGCCGCCTCCTTAAGACGCGCGGCGCGACAGCGCACCAGGGTCGCCCACACTTCGCGCGGCGCCGCGCGCAGCGCGGCCCAGATCGGCCTCGTCTGAGCCCGCGAGGCCCAGTCTTAAGTCGGGCATGAGCCCCTACACGAGGAAGAATGAAAGATAGTCTGGGGACGATTTTTCGACAATTCTTTATGTAAAGATACCTGCGCCTGTGGGAGGACATGCCCGACCTAAGCATAGTCATACTGAAGTAGCGGCGGGCATCGAAGAGCTCCCTCCCGGCCCGCCACCTGACGCGAAGTTCGTGCGACGGGACTGGCTGGCGCGATCCCCAGTGTAACCCATGATAAATCAACGATGTTGCAATGAAGTCTCCCTCCAGGTTCCCTCTTCGTGGGCTCCCTGCAAGAATTCGTTTTCATTGCAGGAGGTGGCCCATTGAGTGAAAACCGTCCGAAGGCTTGAAAACATGAGAGATGTCACCTCCCAAGACTTCGTAAAAGGGGATATGCCTCGCCAGGACAAGAACAAAACAATCAAACACTAACTAGTTTCATATGATGTGGAATGTGATAGGAATCGGGCACCCCTTAATTTCAGAACTGATGTGAGTATGCCAGATCGAGCCAAAGCGCCCTTCCTGGGACTTCAGCGCCGCGAGTCAATGTGATTCTTGCGTCCTGGCAGTCCTGCATCGTGCGAGAGCACTTTTCCTGGGACTTCAACCCTGTGAATCCGTGCTGTCGCAAACCTTAGGACGAATGTGTGCGGCTGTAAGGTGAGAGCTACATGTTTGAAAAGGAGCCGGCTTCCATCCTTGAAGCTGTTGCGAGTTTCAAGGCACATGTGCGTGGCGCTAGAGGGAGGGCTCCATTTTGACAACGGCCCAGCCTCCATCCTTGAAATCGCTGCGAACTCTGAAGACGAATGCACGCGGCGCTCCGTCGAGAGCCCCCGTTTTGAAAACGGCCCGTCCTCCATCCGTGAAGCCTCTGTGGATCTCGAGTCGCAGGGCCATGCACGGCGGAGAGGCCTCGGGCGAAGCGCCTGGCCCGGCCCACGAACACGTCTCTGAGTGCGACAGGGAGCAGCTCTGTACACGGACGGAGGCCTCTGGGGGCTTCTCCTGGGAGGCTTCCCAGGGGCCTCCTCCGCGGGAAGAGCATGCTGCGCATGTAGTGAAGTCAGTGGTGCAACAATGAGATTTGGATCCGTGAGTGGATCAGTCTGAAGCGTCAATGCCGAGGCCATGATGCCTCTTGTGAGTCTTGAGCCGGCTATGATGCCCGCTCGTGCCCACCCCGTCCCGTCGCCAGGGCCTTCGCATCCCCCTGTGATGGTGGGATGGGGGCGACGGCCCGCCTCCCACCCGATGGGGCCTCTACCAGCAGAGGCTGCACTCCCTGGTGGGCGAAAAACATCTGCGTGTCCGCGGCCTCGCGGGCTTGGCCCCCTGGCCGCGACCCGGCGGGTACGGAGCGTTTTTTCGCGGATGCCCGGCGCGGAGCGCATCCGTGCGACCGCGCAGCCACGGGACCGCGCGTGAGAATCCAGACCGCGAGGGCGCGGATACGGGTAGGTTCGCCGCTCGTGCACTCTTCCCCCCCCCCTAGGACTCATTTCGACTCCTTCGACTCCATTCGATTCGATTTCGATCGATTCCAATTCGGATTCGATTCGACTTCGGATTCTTATTTGGACTTCGGTTTCTCGATGGAGGCCTTACCAGCCTGCCGATCTCCGCCGATTCGACTTCTCCCGACTCGGCTGCCGATCTCCGCCGATCCGATTCGCTTCGGTCGCCCATCCGACTCCTCGATGCGATCCTGGGCTCTCCTCAAAGGCGCACCATTTATATGGTGCGCCTTTGAGGAGAGCCCAGGAGGAGGAGGAGGATGAGGAGGAGGAGGAGGAGGAGGAGGAGGAGGAGGAGGAGGAGGACAAGTGCACGCCTCTTCGTGCTCCCGCTCCCGCCGCCCCCCCCTCCCCGGTGAGCAACGCCCATATGGGCAGAGATCCTGCCAGATCCTGCCAAGCAGCACGTGGCATTCCACCACGCTAACGTCGGGCATGTCCCTCCACAGGAGGAATATTCAAACATAGTCAAACAATAGTCAGGGGACGTTTTTTTTTAAGATCATTTTTTGACCATTTTTGATTTTCTGACTACGTTACATTTTTCCTCGAAGATCCGCCTGTGGGGGGACAGGCCCGACCTGACACTGCGCCTCTCCAAGTGCCAGGGGGCACGGCGGCGGCGGCCGACGACGAGGAGGCACGGGAGGAGAGGGAGGGCCAGGAGCAGGAGGAGGAGGAGGACGAGGGCGAGGAGAGGACCCCGCCCTCCCCTCGCCCTCCCCCCCCCCGCCTCTGGGGGCCTCACGACGACGACGCCCCCCGGCCGCCCGCCGCCTCCGCAGCGGCAGCCCGGCGCGCCACCCGCCCTCCGGCGGCGGCCTCGCCGCCGCGGCGCCGGCGGGCGCGCCTGCGGGCGCGCCGGGCAGCGGCAGCGCCGGGCGCTTCTGGAGAGTCCGCGGCCGCGTCGATCGGTCGATGGATGGATGGATCGATCTGCCGACCGATGGACCGAGAGGTCCAACGTATGGAAAGAATCGCGACGGAGGTTTTTCGCAAGTTTCGGCCTCGAGGGGCCTTCGCTGGGCCCCGGGACCGTCAAAAACGACTCAGGATGAAGAATTGGTCCTGCTTGAGAATGGGTCGAGACATCCGGGGACCCCGTATTGAAAAAATCACGGCGTCGGATCTCTGGGTATCGACGATGTGGCCGGACTCATTCTCACAGCTCGTGGGGAACAATGGCATATGTGGCAACGGACAGCGCATTGTGGTCACAAACCGGAGGCTGCCTATACGTGCATCACACAGGCAGAAGCGTCTGCACCATCGACCGAGGAGATGTTTCTCTGGGCTCCAGCTCTCGCCCGTGCAGCTCTTTCCAGGGCCGGTCTCCGGACGGACACGCGCGCCTCGCCTCGCCTCGATGGATCGATCGGTCGATCGTCGATCGATCGATGGGTTTCTCCGCAGTGTTTTCGGGCTCTCGGCTCTCGCGGCTCGCCTCGGGCCCTGGGGTCTCCAGGAGTCGATCCGGCACGAGGGGCTGCTCGGGATGGGGCCCAGGAGGGGTCCAGGGACCGATTCTAAGAGGATCTTTGGCCGCGCTTTCGTCGTCGTCGTCGTCGTCGTCGTCGTCGTCGTCGCCGTCGTCGTCGCTGGTGATAGCTGGGGCCCGGGACCTCACCTACATGCTCCTTAGCCAGGCCTGAACGCTTGTCCGTAAGTTGTGGCATTTGTGTTATTATCAGTATTCGTGTTGTTACGCGTGTTTTTACCAGTGCGGTTCTTAGTATTGTAGTGGCCTCCGGCCAGTGCCGCCGATCCGGGGCGCTCCGAGTGCCTGTGGAAATGAACGACGACGAGGAAGACGAAAACGACGACGAAAACGAATACGTCGACGACGATGACGACGAGAGCGACGACGACAACGACCACGACGACGACGACGACGGCGATGACGACGACGACGCGAGCGACGACGACGACGACGACGACGATGACGCGAGCGACGACGACGACGACGACGACGACGACGACGACGACGACGACGACGACGACGACGACGACGACGACGACGACGACGGGGGGGGAGCTGGGTTGCAGGGGGGGGGGTCTGCTCTGCAGGGGGGGTCCGCTCGGCAGAGGGAGGGACTGCAGGGGAGAGGGGGGGTCCGCTCTGCAGGGGGGGGGGGCTGCAGGAGGGGGGGGGGGGGGTCTGCTCTGCGGGGGGGGGGGGGTGGGTGCAGGGGAGGGGGGGGGGGGGGGTCCGCTCTGCAGGGGGGCGGGGCTGCACGGGGGGGTGTCCGCTCTGCAGGAGGGGGGGGGGGGCTGGGCTGCAGGGGGGGGGGGGGTCCGCTCTGCAGGGGGGGGGGGGGTCGTCGCTTTGCAGGGGGAGGGGGGAGGGGTGCAGAGAGGGGGGGTGCTCTGCTGGGGGGGGGGCTGCAGGGGGTGGTCCGCTCTGCAAGGGGGGAGGGCTTGTGCAGGGGGGGGTTCGCTGGCGGGGGGGGGGGTCTGCTCAGCTCTGCAGGGAGGGGGGGGTGCAGGGGAGGGGGAGGGTCCGCTCTCTGTGGGGGGGGGGCTGCAGGGGGGGGGTCCGCTCTGCAGGGGGGGGGGGGAGGGGGGGAGGGGTGGGCTGCAGGAGGGGGGGGTCCGCTCTGCAGGGGGGGGGGTCCGCTCTGGAGGGGGGGTGGGGGGAAGCACTGAATTAGGTCGGAAATAGGTCGGAAACAGGTCGGAAATGAGGTCCCCCCCCCTCGGCAGAGCGAAGCTTGAGCGAGCTCAAGCCCACGCTCTCAGAAACTCACACGCCGGATCGGCGGATTATTATTCAATGTTCTCATACGCACCTCTCCGAGGGAGTAGAACTCAGAGCCGATTAATTGAATGCGGCGTTCGCGATTTTTCTGGCCGTTTCGCTAGGGCCCTTGAAATTCTGAAAATCGGTGGCACCACTCACGCAGATCGTGACGTCAGGGTCCAAAGACACATGGGAATGTCAACATTCTAACATCAAACCTTCAAAAACACATTGTAATTTCAATGATTTCGACCCCGGTTCTCAGAGAATGGCGATTTCGCTTGAGACATCCCCCAAAAATCGAGCCCCGACGTACCTTCTGGTACCCCAGACCCCGCCTCGGAGCCTCTTGGGAGCCTCCTGGAACCTCCTGGGGCCTCCTGGGGCTTTCTGTACCTTACCCCGCCTCGGAGCCCCTGGAACCTCCTGGGGCATCCTGCGGCCTCCTGGAGCCTCTTGGGGCCTCCTGGAGCCTCCTGGGGTCTTCTGGGGCCTCCTGAGGCCGCCTGGGGCCTCCTGAAGCCTCCTGGGGCCTCAGAACTACATGCACACACAGAGACACAAATCACACCCAACACATCACACGCTAGACAAACATAACACACACAACCCCTACACGCACAACACAGAGCACACATCACACACACACACAACACTCACAATCCCGGGGCCTCCTGGAGTCTCTTCCGGTATCCAAATCGGGCCTCCTGAGGTTTTCTGGGGGGCCGTGGTACACACATCGCAAGGTGTGGCAACCCCACTTGCGCTCGAGTGCGACCTCGATCTTAGATTCTTTTGCGTTCACCTCCTGCCTCTTCCCCTTCTCTTAGGCACGCCCTGGCGGCGCCGCCCCAGCTTCCCTTCTCCATCTCCGATCCTGCAGTCATGGTGTCTTCCTGCTTCAAACGCCCTTTCAGTTGGGCACACACGTGCCACATGTTATTAGTATTGCTGTTATTGTTTTTGATGGTATTATTATCATTATTCACCTTATTAGTTCCCTTATCCTTATGCCTCTTCTTCTTCTTCATCTTCTTCTTCTTCTGATTCTTCTTCGTGGGTAGAGGACCAGAAAAATACATGACTATCAGCGCGGGCCTCAATCAGTGGGTTTTGAAATCTATCATTTTCGTTGTACGTGGCGCAACTCACGAGATGCAACTAGCGTGCCGATAAACTCGAAACTGCGGCATAAAGAAATGCGTCCAACAGGGCAAACACGATATCCCGCAATCATTAGGGCATGACAGGGCATCAACTATATGGCAACGCTCATATATTCCAAGGCCATAGCGACAATTTGCAGCCAGCGCGGCATCATAGGGCGCCAGCCGTTGAGCACCGCCCATAGAGCCCCATGGTAACTCCGATCATTCGCAGCCATTCATGCATCATAGGGCGCCAGCGAGAGTTCGCAACCATTATGGAACACCAGCCAAACATGACCAAACTTAGGGCGCCGAGACAACAATAATCATCCACAGCCTTTAAGGCAAGTTTGGGAGCCAGCCGTAGTGCGCCGCCCATCGATCACCAGGGTAATAACGAGAACTCGCGACCGCTGTTTTCAGCTTCTTCCAAGCCAGATGAACCCCCCCCTTGGCGAAAGCGCCGTTTGGGGAAGACAAGCTCAAACCTCGGGCGTCCGCGTGGCCAGCTTCTCCGCTTGCGCCCGGCCCTCCCCTCCACCCTCCTTGGTGCGCGAAGCGCGCTGGGGGTGGCGCCGACGGCCCTGCCCAAGGCTGTGGATCCGGATTCGGAGTCGCTCTCGCTTCGGTGTTGGTTCGAATGCTACTGGTTCGAGGGCTCCGGAGGCGGCACAACGCGGGCTCACCTCCACCCAGGACCAACCAAGGCCTAGAGGGTCCGAGAAGCTAGATTTTGCATGGGGAGTCGGTCCGTCACCAGCGGAGGAGCCTTCCGCGGACGCCCGACGCTTCTGCTTACAGTACAGTCAGGCAGGGGTCCCGGGGAAAGAGGAGCTTTCCAGGGGTGCTGCTGCAGGCCCGTCCCTCGGCCCCTGCAGAGCCGCCCACGCTCCGATCCGACGTGCTTGGATTCGCAGGCCGGGGCCGCGATGCCGATTCGATTCCGCTTCCGTTCGGCTCGGCTCGACTCACCGGCGTCGGCCAGTGGCCAGCCAGCGCCGAGGCGCGGCGGTCCAATATCTCGATTCGGCTCGACACGATGCGCTGGCGATCGCTGGGGCCTGCCAGCCGAGCACCCCGGCCCTGGGCCGTCGGCCACGCGCCCCGTGCTCTCGGCCTCGGCCTGGGCCCCCGCGCGGCTGGGCACCCTCGCCGCGCAGCCCCGCCCGGGGGTTCGCAGAGGGGGGGATTTCTCCCAAGGTGGGGCTGGGGAG
>CAUYUJ010000642.1:15000-73459 GCA_963575745.1 Prorocentrum cordatum
CAACATCCTCATCACCATCGCGGTAGTCTTCCTTCAGCTGGCGATGCTGACCGTAAAGTCCTTGAAGCGGCTGATCATCCTGAGGTTCCGTGCGCTCGTGTTTTGCTTCCTGCCGGTGCTAGGGACAAACCTCCTGATGGTCGCGCGCGTTCCGATGGTCCTTGGCTTCCTGACTGCCGAGCGCTTCCTGATGGCCGTGAGCTTCCTGAAGGTCGCGGCCTTCGCGATGGTCGCGAACTTCTTGGAGTGCGCGATGCTCCGGCTGTTCATGACGGCCTGTGGCGTGGGCCTGCTGGTGTTCCTGCTGTGGGTACCCTTGGGACGCGTGCCGGATGCTCTTCCGTGGTTGGGCTGTTCGGAGCTTCGTGAGGACCGTGGGCTTTACGAGCTTCCAGATGGTCGCGAGCTGTCTTTTGTCAGGTTAATCCTGATGTCCGCGTGCCTCCTGATGGTCGTGGGCTTCTTGAGGGTCGTGAACTTCTGGAGTTGTCTGACGGTCGTGTGCCCGTTCTGCTGGTCGTGTGCTTCCTGATGATCGTGCGCTTCCTCATGGTCGTGAGCCTTGCATTGATGATTGTGCGCTTCCTGATGGTCGTGGGCATCCTGCTGAACATGTGCCCCCTGTTGGTGCTTGCCGAGTTGTTCAAGATGGTCTTGAGCCTCCTGCGGGTCGTGCCCCACCTGATGGCCGTGCCATTCCTGCTGGTCGTGTGCTTAGTGATGGTCGTGGGTTTCCAGATGGTCGTCTGCTTTTGGTGGCCGTCAGTCTCCCGACTGTCCTGTGCTTCGCCTTGATTGTGGTGCGCTATTGATGGTCGTGAGCGCCCTGTTGGGCATGCGCGCCCTGCTGGTTATGGTCGGGGGGGGGCTTCCTGTCGAGTTCTGCTCCCTGGTGATCGTGAGCCTGTTGGTGGTCGTGATCTTCCTGATGATCGTGGGCTTCATAATTTTCGCGTGCTTCCCGGTGATCGTGAGCTTTGCGAGGATGGTGGTGCGCTTCTTGTTGGGCGTGATGCGCTTCCTGCTGGTGCCGGCCGTGGGTTGCACGTTGGTCTTGAGCTTCCTTCTGGTCGTGAGCTTCCTGATGGCCGTGTCCAGAGGGTCGTGGGCCTCCTGCTGGTCGTTGGCTTCAGCATCCTCGCGTGCATATCGAGGAGCGGTGGATGTTGTTTGGAGGCAGGCCGTGCGCTCTGAGTCTTGAGTGGCCGGCGGCCACAGTAGCTGCTCCATCTTTTTCGACCTTCGTAAGTTAAATGGAAACATTGATATGGGTGAGTGGGGAGCTCGTTGCGTTCGTTGCAGCTGTCCCTTCGCTCTTGCTAGGCTCGCCCTCTTCGCCAGCGAGTGCGCCCGCTGCCCCTGTGTGGGAGGACGGATTGAAGGCTCTTGCTTTGTGCAGAAAGGGGTGCTAGCGGGCCGTTCCATGGCCGCCGCCTTCATGCGAGTTAACGGCATGGAAGGTCATGGCTGCGTAACTCCCCAGCTGTCTCTCGACATGCACCTCTACATAAACGATTAAGGCCACTCATGCCGCCCGCCGCCCGCCCCCCCCCCCCCCCGAGGAGGTCCAGCGTCGCGTCGAGGGCCCGCGAGCTCCGCTCGATCGTCGAGGGCGTGTTGGGCTGCAGCTTCGCTCAGGACAGAACGCATATTGTTTCCTCGTCGACGTTCGTTAGTGAGCAGGTTGTTTCTCAGGTTTCGGATCTGCGTCAACTCAGGAGTGGTTTACACGGCTGGCCGCGCCATCATATGTAAAGGGGGAACGTTGAGCTCGAGTCGAGGATCGCCGCTGCCCCTCGCAAGGCCAAGCGACTCAGCGCGGCTCGCCCTACTTCGAAGCTTCGCTCGCTCGCCACCTCGGCCATCCTCGATGAGGGCCCCTGCTGGCGTCTAGCGCGTTCTCCCAATGTCAGATGGTCGAAGGACGCATGGCTGGCACAGACGGCAGCGTTTCAATGGTCTCTCAGGCTTCCTGAATTCAGGCGCGCCTGGGGCGCTGTCTTCGGCCGCGAGGCCTGTTCCTGGCGCGCCGCCCCAGGGCTTGCGTTGGCCGTGCGCGCGTCGCTCTCCGGGATCGGCTGGGTGATGTCTGACTTTATGACCATTCGAGATGATCGCGGTTTCTCGATTCCGCTCGGCATGTCCCCCCCCCTCCCTCGTCGGCAAGTTGCGTCGAGAGGCGCGCGTGGGGGCGTGGGAAAGGGGGGCCGCCTCTAACAGAGGGGTCAATCATCGCATCTGCTATGGCATCATCGAAGAAGCCATGGTGAATGATAGGTTCCCCCCCCTCGGAGAGAGGCGGGGTTCGTTCTTTCGAGGCGGAAGCTTTTCCCACTCGAGAGCGCGCGTTCAGGTTGGGGTGCCAGATCGGGGTCGCCTGCGTTCATCGCGGGCAGCCTGACTCTGTCTCTCGCCGCCCGTGGATTTGCCCCCCGCGTGAGGCTGCGCTGTTCAGAGTCGGAGGTGAAACGAGATGCTATTCAGATGGCTTTGGAGGCTGAGGCTTCTGGGAGTGATATCTTCCCCTGTCTCCCGTTGAGCTTTCGCCCATCCCGCCGGCTCGTGTCCCGAGACCTGCGCGGAGGCAGGCGATGGTCCGATTCTCCACCTAGCATGTTCAGGACCTGATTTCGCCCGACGGTCAGCCTCCGTCTAAGTTTCTTTGGGGCCCCCTGTTCATAGATGGATCGCGTTCGAGACGCCCCGTCCGTGAGCTGAGCAGAGCTGGCACGTGCATTGCGATGGCCAGTGACTCTGGGTCGCTTCTCGTTGAGTTTCGGGCCCCTGTTTGGGCCCCATGTCCTCAGACCCCTCAGAGTGTTGAGTTCTCGGCGTGCACGTGGCCCCGCCCCCCCGCAGTTCTGGGGCGCTCCTTTGCCTTGTCTGACCGCGCCCGCGCGGCGCATCGGGCTGCGTTGCCGAAGGGGGGGGGGGTGGTGCTCTCGGGTATGCGCGTGTACTCGGGTGCTTTTTTTGTTTTTCTTCTCCTGTCCTCCTCGCTGCTGCCCCGCGAGACCGTTGCTCGCAGGGGTGCCGAGGAGGCTGGTCTTGACAGCCGCGAGGGGCGGGGGGGGGTCGCGCGCGCGGATTCTGGCGCTGAACGCGCCGTTAAACTCCACCCCATCGGATCGAGACTCGAGGCCATATACAGACTTGTCCGCGTCGCCAGAAGCACGGTGCGCCTTGCTGCCGCATCTTGGAGTTCTGGGGGCCTTTGGATCTGTCGCCGGCGGTTCTGGTTCAGGCGCCCCCTGTTGAGCAAGGTCCATCGCGCGGATGGCGATGATGAGCTGGTGTTTGGAGATGCGGGGTTTCCCTGAAGGGCGAAAACTGCGTTTCCATCCCTGCTCCTGGGCGGCGCCCAGGGGCCAGCGAGCTTCGCGCCGGCGTGCTAGATGTTCCAGGGCACCGCGTCGTCGCCCTCGATCGCAACGCGCCCTCTTTATTTGTGCGAAGTGCTACTGCCGTTGAAGCGGCGCCAGTGTCTGAGGACTTGCGCTCCCTTGTACTGCGCCCGCGTGGGCGACGAGGAAGGGCCGGCCCACCCCGTGCAAGCGCGGCACTCATCCCCTTTGCTGCAAGAAGGGGGTGAAGGTCAACGCTGACGGCTTGGCGCAGGGTTTCTAGTCGTAATTCTGTTTGGTTGAGCCGGCGCCCCCCGCCGCCGCCGGCTGCAGAGCCCGTGGCGGAGCCGGGCCGTAGGGTCCAAAAGCATCGTCGATGGTGGCGCGCGTCCTGGTGATGGTGGCGCGCGTCCTGATGATCGCGAGTTGCCTGATGGGCAGGCGATTCCTGCCGATGGGCCCCTGATGCTCTTCCTGATGTCCTCGGTTCCCCGGCCTGTAGATGGGGGCTCGCACTTTAGACGTTCGCAACGCAGCGGTGACTTGTTCGTTCGGTCGATTTCGAATCCTGTAGAAGCCAAGACCTTACTTTTGTGCAGAATTCTTGCCTGGAGGTCAGAACTGGCCACGCTAGACGATGACGTGGGGGCCCTTTCCTCTGACCAAGCTGCCGGTCGCGGGAATGGAGAAGTCCGCAGGGGGCATCGTGTTGTCACGGGCAAGGCCGACCGCGCGCGCGATGATGTGAAGCGCCAACTAGAGTTCGCATTGTCGACGCTGTTTTCGCTGAAGGTGCCGAGCGGGGGGAGGGGGAAATCAACGCATCATCGTCGCCATCGCCATCATCACCATCATTATCACCATCGTCATCGTCGTCGTCGTCGCCATTACCATCACCATTCTCATCACCATCGTCATTGCCACTGCCATCGTCATCGTCGCCATCACCAGCACCATCCCCATCAATACATCACCATCATCAACCTCGTCGTCACCACCGCCACCGCCGTCATCATCATCAGCAACATCAGCATCAACATCATCATCCTCAGCATCGTCATCGCCATCGTCTTTTGTCGTCGTCGCCATCGTTATCTTTACCACCATCACCACCACCATCGTCACCACCATCATTGTCATCCTGACCCTCGTCCTCGTCATCATCCTCATCATCGTCAACCTCATCATCTTAGTTCCTGACCCCCTTCATCATCAGCATCATCAGCATCGTCTCCATCACCCTCGTAATCAGCATCATCACCATCAGTAGCGTCAACCTCACCATCATCAGCAGTGGCATCACCATCAGCGTCGGTAGGAGTCTCAACATCATCACCACTACCATCATTAACCACCATCATCATCGCGCTCGAGGGCATTGCGTGTACCAGCCAGGGCAGCGCGAGCTCTCGCTCGGCTGCGCGCGCGGCGGCCGCTGCCAATGCGAGCGGGGGGGGGGGGGGGCGGCCCGCGTTCGCGGGGCTGCCGAGAGGTCCGCCGCCAGCGCGGGCGCATCTCTGCCTGGCGGGCCGGCGAGGCGCCGCTGCCAGCGCGCACTGGCGGGAGGGCGCATCCAGCGGCGCCGCTGCGAGTTGTCAGAGCAGGCCCAGAAGCTGGGGGGGGGAACGCAGCCCTCAAGGCCGTGCTCGCGGATGTGCTGCATCCCGAGCTCTTCGGCGTGGGGGCCTTAGCGGTGGCGGGTCTCTGCGGCAGCGGCGGGGCGCGCGCCGCGCGGGGCGCAAGGCCCTCCACGGGAGGGCGCGGCCGTCGCGAGCCTTGGCGCCCAGCGTCGCGATCGAGCAGACCGTGGGCGCCGAGCATGGGGGCGTCGAGAAAGAGGTCGAGCCGGGCGCGGGCGCCGAGCAGGTTGACGGCGACGCGCGCGGGAGGCCGCGCGCCGAGCAGATCCAGACCAGGCAGACCGGGGGCGCCGAGCAGAGGGGCATCGAGACGGAGGTCGAGCAGGCCACGCAGGTCGATGGCGACGCGCGCGGCGGCCGCTGCCGATGCGCGCGCGTGGGGGGCGGCCCGTGCTCGCGGGTTCCAGCGGCGCCGCCGCGAGGCGCCAGGGTGGGCCCAGAAGCTAGAGGGGGATGGGGCGGCCCTCAAGGCCGAGCTCGCGGAGATGCCGCGCCCCGAGCTCTTCGGCGCGAGGGGCCTCAGCGGGGGCGCGTGGGGCGCCAGGGGGCCTATGGGGCAGCGGGGGGGGGGGGGGGGGCCTCGGCGCCCGCCGTCGCGATCGAGCAGACCGAGGGCGCCGGGGGCGTCGAGATGGAGGTCGAGCTGGGCGCGGGCGCCGACCAGGTCGGCGGCGACGCGCGCGGGGGGCCGCGCGTCGAGCAGATCCAGGCTGGGCAGACAGGGCGCCGAGAAGAGGGGCATCGTGGCGGGCGTCGAGCAGGCCGCGCAGGTCTACGGCGACGCGCGCGGGAGGCCGCGCGCCGAGCAGGTCGAGGTCAAGCAGACAGAGGTCGCCGAGCAGGGGGGGGGGTCGAACATGCCGAGCCGGGCGCGGGTGCCAAGCAGCGACGTCGACGCGCGATGGGGGCCGCGCGCCGAGCAGATGGGGATCGAGCAGGCCGAGGGCGCCGAGCATTGGGGGGCATCGTGAAAGAGGTCGAGCTGGGCGCGGGTGCCAAGCAGGTCTACGGCGACGCGCGCGGGGGGCCGCTCGCAGAGAGGTCGAGGTCGAGCTGGCCGAGGGCGCCGAGCATTGGGGGGCATCGAGAAGGAGGTCGAGGTGGGTGCGCGCGCCGAGCAGGTCGAGACCGAGCTGGCCGAGGGCGCCGAGGAATGGGGGGCGTCGAGAAGGCGGTCGAGCTGGGCGCGGGAGTCAAGCAGGTCGACGGCGCCGCGCTCGGGGTACCGCGCGCCGAACATATCGAGGCCGAGCAGGCCCGGGGCGCTGGGCAGGGGGGCGCCGAGAAGGAGGTCGAGCTGGGCACGGGCGCCAAGCAGGTCTAAGGCGACGCGCGCGGGGTGCCGCGCGCCGAGACCGGACCGAGCGGGCGGGGGGCGCCTGGCAGGGGGGCGTCGAGGCGGAGGTTGAGCTGGGCGCGTGCGCCGAGCAGATCGGCGGCTAGGCGCGCTGAAGGGGCGCTCGCCGAGCTGATCGAGACCGAGCAGGCCGACGGCGCCGAGCAGGGGGCATCGAGAGGCTGGGCGCGGGCGCCGATCAGGTCGACGCTGACGATCGCGGGGGGCCGCGCGCCGGGCAGGTCGAGACCGAGGAGGCCGAGGTTGCTGAGTAGAGGGGGCGGGGCGTCGAGACGGGGGTCGAGATGGGCGCGGGTGCGCAGGTCGACGGCGTCGCGTGCGGGGGGCCGCGCGCCGAGGAGATCCAGCAGACCGAGGGCGCCTTGCAGGGGGGCATCGAGGTGGGGGCCGGGCCGGGCGCGGGGGCCGATCAGGTCGACGGCGACGGGCGCGGGAGGCCGCGCGCCTGGCATCGAGAGGGAGGTCGGCGGCGACGCTCGGGGGGGGGCCGCGCGCCTGATCGAGATCGAGCAGACCGAGGGCGCCGAGCGGGGGGGCGTCGAGAAGGAGGTCGAGCTGGGCGCGGGTGCAAATCAGGTCGACGGCGATTCGCGCGGGGGGCCGCGCGCCAGGCAGGTCGAGGTCGAGCAGGCCGACGGCGCCGAGCAGGGGGCATCGAGACGGGGGTCGAGCTGGGCGCGGGCGCCGATCAGGTCGACGGCGACGCGCGCGGGGGTCCGCGCGCAACGCAGGTCGAGGTCGAGCAGACCAGGGGGGTCGAGAAAGAGGTCGAGCTGGGCACGGGCGCCGCGCAGGTCGACGGCGACGCAAGGGGGGGGCAGCGCGCTGGGCAGGTCGAGACCGAGGAGGCCGAGGTTGCTGAGCAGAGGGGGCATCGAGACGGGGCTGGATATGGGCGCGGGTGCCGAGCTGGTCGACGGCGTCGCGCGCGGGGGGCCGCGAGCCGAGGAGATCGAGCAGACCGAGGGCGCCGTGCAGGGGGGCACCGAGATGGGGGCCAGGCTGGGCGCGAGGGCCGATCAGGTCGACGGCGACGCGCGCGGGGGGCCGCGCGCCGGGCATCGAGACCGAGCAGACCGAGGGCGCCGAGAAAGGTGGGCATCGAGAGGGAGGTCGAGCTGGGCGCGGGCGCCAAACAGGTCGGCTGCGACGCGCGCGGGGGGCCGCGCGCCTGATCGAGATCGGGCAGACCGAGGGCGCCGACCGGGGGGGCGTCGAGAAGGAGGTCGAGCTGGGCGCGGGCGCCGCGCAGGTCGACGGCGACGCGCGCGGGAGGCCGCGTGCCGGGCATATCGAGATCGAGCAGACTGAGTGGGCCGAGCAGGGGGGGTCATCGAGAAGGAGGTCGAGTTTGGTGCGGGTGCAAGCCAGGTCGACGGCGACGGGCGCGGGCGGCCGCGCGCCGAGCAGGTCGAGGTCGAGCAGACCGAGGGCGCCGAGCACGGGGGGGTCGATGGAGGTCGAGCTGGGCGCGGGTGCCGAGCAGGTCGACGGCGTCGCGCGCGGGTGCAGATCGAGCGGGTCGAGTGCGCCGAGCAAGGGTGCATCGAGAGGGAGGTCGGGCTGGGTGCGGGTGCAAATCAGGTCGATGGCGACGCGCGCGGGAGGCCGCACGCCGCGCGGATGAGACCAAGCAGGCCGAGGGCACTCAGCCGTGTCATCGAGAAGCACGTCGAATTGGGCGCAGGTGCCAAACGGGTCGACGGCGGGGGGCCGCGCGCTGACCAGATCCTAACCGCGCGGGCCGAGGGCGGCGAGCAGGGGGTCGAGTGGGGGGTCGAGCCGGTTTCGGGTGCCAAGCAGGTCGGCGGCGAGGCGTGCGGGGGGCTGCGCGCCGAGCAGATCGGGGCCGAGCAGGCCGAGGACGCCGAGAAGGGGGGCGTCGAAAAGTCGGTCGAGTTGGGTGCGGGTGCAAATTAGGTCCTCGGCGACGCGCGCGGGATAGCGCGCGCAAAGCAAATCGAGGTCGAGCAGGCAGGGCGCCGAGCGGGGGTCATCGAGGAGGAGGTCGAGACGGGCACGGGCGCCAGGCAGGTCGACGGCGACGCGCGCGGGGGGCCGCGCGCCGAGCAGATGGAGGTCGGGGAGACCGAGGGCGCCGAACGGGGGGGCATCGCGACGGGTGTCGAGCAGGGCGCGGGTGCCAAGCAGGTCGGCGGCGACGCCCGCGGGGGGTCTCGCGCCTGATCGAGATCGGGCAGACCGAGGGCGCCGAGCAATAGGGCGTCGAGAAGGAGATCGAGCTGGCCGCGGGTGCAAATTAGGTCGACGGCGACGCGAGCGGGAGGCCGCGCGCCGGGCAGGTCGAGGTCGAGCAGGCCGACGGCGCCGAGCAGGGGGGCATGAGAAGGAGGTCGACCAGGGTGCGGGTGCAAATCAGGTCGGCGGTGACGCGCGCGGGAGGCTGCGCGCCGAGCAGATCGGGGTCGAGCAAGTCGAGGTCGCCGAGCAGAGGGGGCATCGAGAAGGAGGTCGAACTGGGCGCGGGGGCAATGATGTCGACGGCGACGCGCGCGGGGGCAACGCGCCAAGCATATCGATGTCGAACAGGCCGAGGGCACCGAGCATAATGGCATCGAGAAGGTCGGGCTAGGTGCGGGTGCCAGGCGTGCGTGCTGAGTTGCAAGAGCAGCCCCATGAGCTCCCTGAAGCAACGTTATGAACTAATTCGAAAGATCTGTCAAGGTGACGGTTGATGGTTTGCTGGAACATGGATCTACAAGCATCGCAGTCTGTGCGGTTTGCGGTTGACCCGAAATCGCATTTTCCGAAAGCATCTTAGGTTGTACCGTGGAGCTTATGATTTTGATGGGCAGTATGCCAGGCGCCAGAAACGGGAGCTCCGCAGTTCAACAACTGCGTTGGACATCCCACATCTAGACGTGGTCGCTGCCAGACGCACGACAGGTACGCGGGTCACGTGGCTAGACAGATGGGGTATGACCCGTGTCGCTGAACATCGCAAGCGCTGCAGTGGAGCTGTCAGCGCGTTGTTCGTCAGAGTTTTCAGACAAGAGCTTCGGATCGGCAGGGACTTACAAGATTTAGCCCGTGGAATTGGGAAGGCCTGTTCGCTAGACCTCATGACACGATGAGCCGTGATTTGATGGAAATGGCTAAAAGTAGACGCGTTTGGACGTCGCACGAGGACGCGTGGATTCGTCACGTCTTGGGTAAAGCGGCGGAAACCGTATTTTTGAAACTTATTGTTCTTTGACTTTCAATTTCAACCAACCTTTCTCAGTATGATGTGTTGCCGGTGTTTCGACACTCTCAGAGCAGTTAGCATCAACAAGTACAACAATCACAACACCACCATCTTCATCACCATTACCATCACCATCATGATCATGACCATCATCATCACCATCATCATTATCATCACCATCATCATCATCCTCGTCGTCATCATCATCAGCATCATCATCATCATCAGCATCATCATCATCATCGTCACCATCAGCTCGGGCCCCTTCCGCTCGACCCCTGCACGCTTCCCTCTCCTCCGACGCCGCGGCCTTTGTCATGACGAGGGCCGCTGGGGGCCTTGGCCCCCTCCCCCCCTGTCGGACCGGCTGCTCATCCTGAGCCGCCTCCCGACGGCCCCGAGGCCAGTGTGGGTGGCCCCCAGCAGCCGAGATCGGCGGCGAGCCCAGGGGTCAGTCAGAGTGGGCAGGTTTTTCAGAAGGCTCGGAAGACCTTCAGGTTTCTGGGAAGTTTTCTGAGTCTTTTTCGGGGACAGCGACGGCGTCTCAGAAGGCCGGGGGGCTTCTCAGAAGCCCGGCCGCCTGAAAAGGCCTGCCTCCTCTCACTCACCCCTGGGCTCGCCCCCGAGTTGAGGAGCCGGCCGTTGCGATCTCCTGTCTGCGACACGGGGATGCTGGAGAGATCTGGGCAGCGTGGAGTACGTTGCTTTCCCTTGCTCTACCCCCCACGATCCCAGACATCCGATGATCTGATTTTTTAAATCCGCCGTTCTAGAGTTTCCAGGCCAGTTTTTCGCACCCAGATAAGTTTTTGATGGTCCCGGGGCCAGGCTAGGGGCCCCAGAGGCCGAAATAAAGGAACAAGGGTTGCCCGCTGCCGAGAGGAGCACCGAGGGGATCGCGCGGGACCCGGCCGCGTTCTTGGTGCAGGCCGTCCTCTTGTCCAGGGGTTTGTGGGAGCAACGCCATGCTCAGGCAAGTGCCCAGGAAGGTCAGGGGCAATTTTTGGGCGGGATGGGCTCAGGGTCGTATGCACCAACTCCCCAAGCGCTCATTCATCGCCGATAGGGGCCCGATGGCACACCCCGCCAAGGAACGTCTGCTTTTGATATCATCGGGGGCCTATCACCGACCTATCGGCGATACATCGCCGATTCAATCTCGATGTTCCCCCCCTGAGCTGGTCCCCCACCCCTATCGTTGCCCCTCAGCTGAAGCAGTGCCAAGGAAGGAGAGCCATCACGGCTGCTTCTGAGGATCGAGGCTCGATGACTCTTCCATGCTAGAGCGTGTTTCTTTATTGCTTGGGGCATAATGGGCGTCATAGCCCCCGGCTCCCACCCCCCCCGTAACGTAACGCCCCTCCCCCCCCAGTGCGCTCCGAGCACTGCCGCCGTGCGCATCGGGCACACTGCGGGGGGGGAGGCGTTACATTGCCCAGTATCGCCGAAAATAAAGAAACGCGTTCCTCGCGTTGTGAAGCGACTGCGATGTATGTTTTGATCGTGCTGAGAGCACAAGTCTTTCAGTTTCCAGGGTCCCTTACGAGGCCCTGAGACAGTCAAACAATTTGTTCGGGGTGAAGAACTGGCTCCGTGGCAACGGTCCAGATTTTCGGTGAACCGCGCTGTGGACAAATCACAGGGGGTGGTTTCGGGGCTTTCTTCTGAGAAACTCGAGAACTCGCCGCCCAATCTTTCCGCAGAGAAGACGCAGTCGGTGACTGGAGAGTAGCAGCCAAAGGCACACGTGCGCGCCCACTTTTGTAAGCGTGTGGTGGGATAGTTTCTTCATTGCGTGAGCGTCTGCCAGATTTGGACTGTGCCGCAAGCGGCCGAATACCAAGTGTGTGCAGTAGATGTAGTGGCAGGGGCAAATGACGCGCTCCGGGCCAGATCGGCTGCAGATGAGGCGCAGGAGGGCTTCAGGAAGAAGAAGAAACCCTCCTCGGGAAGGAAAGCCCTTCTGCGGGAAGGAGCACGAAGGAAGAAGCATCCTCAGAAAATCAGGAGGGGAAAACACACACAGACACAATTAATCGGCGTTTCCCAGAAAATATTGGAAAATATGGGAACTGGGGGGGAAGACAAAAACCCAGAAACTATGGGAAAATTTGGGGAATCTTTTTATTTGTGTGTATTTATTTGTGTCCCCAGTTCCCCTTCAGAAAAGGAAAACCTGAACACCTTTTTGTTCAGGAAGGAAAAGCTGCCATCAGGAAGACAAAAGCGTTTATTTATACCTTCTCAGGAAGGGAAGCAGTTCCGCAGAAATGGAGGAAGAACATGTCAACACATCTCCCCAGGAGGATCCTCAGCTAATATAAACAATGTAGAAACGAAATCATTTGCCAGGAAGGAACAACCTTCCTTGGTGAGGGAAGGTTTTCCTCTGGAATGATATAACCTGCAATATTCTTCCCCTTGAAGGGAATGTTTCTCAGGAGTGAGACGATTGAAACAAATAGAGGGGAAAAAACCTCCAGGCGCAGAATTCGCCAGGAAGGAACTACCTTCCCCAGGGTGGACAACGTTCTTAAGGAAGGACAGACCTTTTCAAACAAGCGCCTCCAGTAAGGAAGAGCCTTCCCTGGGAAAGAAACCCTCTTCCAAAAGGACAAGCTTTGCAAGGCAATTCTACCCAGGAGAGAGAACCTCCCCCAGGAAGGAAAACACCGTTCTCCAGCCATGAACTGTTGAAATAACTTCCCCCAGGAAAGAAACCCTTTCTGTGAAAGGGAACGGATTTCTTATATGCTCAGGGTGGACAAACCTTCCAGGACACCGACATCAAGAAGGAAACGCCTTCGCGGGAAGGAGCATGTTTCAGGACATCGTTTTCAGGTATTACATTGTTTCCAGGCACAAGCGCCGTTCCCAACAGGAAGCAGGCCTCACCGGGAAGGAGAAGCCTTTGAACACTTTTCTCTGGAAGGGAAACAAGTTATTTTCATTCTACGCTCCCCATGAAGCAAAACACTTTCTTCGATAAAGAAAAATATCCTCGGGGGAAGGCACAACTTTTCCAAACGACGTTCTCTGGGAAGGAAGAACCAACCTTACTCGGAAGGAAAGACCCTCCAACCAAACACAAGACAACGTTTCCGGGAAGGGCGAATCTTCCCCGCGTTGGAAAATGTGTGCAGGAAGGAAAGGACAACCTATTCAAGTAATGTTCCTCAGGGGGGGAAGCCTTCACCGGGCAGGGACACCTCCTCGGGAAAGAACAGCCTTGCGCAGAAATCTCCCTCAGGAAGGTAAGCCACGCCCTTCGGAAAGGAAAACCCGTCCTCTGGATGGACAAGTTTTTTCAAGCAGTAGCCTTCCTCAGGAAGGAGCAGCCTTCCTCGGGGAGGAACGACCATTCTCGGGAAACGAATTCGCAAACTACTCCGACGGTAGGACCCCGCATGGTAATTCCCAACTTATTCTGGAAGTAATCATCATCGTCGTCCTTTTGGGCGCACTGGCTCTTCTTCCTCTTTCCTCGTCGCCCTTCTCCTTGTCGCCGTGGAGGAGGCCCTCCTCCCGCCCCCTGCTTTGCCTCCTCCTCGTCCTCTTGCCTCGTCTCTCGCATCCACCTCCTCACCCGCCCCTCTTGCAAGGACGCGCATGTCGATTTCTCTTGGCGCCGTCACCTCCTCGATCGGCAGGGGCATGTTCTCATATTGCCAAATCGCAAAGCCGCTGGGGCCGTGATGGCGGCCTCAGGTTATTAGAGTGAAGCGGGAGGCCTATAGGTAGAGGGTTTCCTCTCGAATCTTCTTCGCTATCCAGTCACAGACCAAACCTCCGATCGAGACATCCTTACTGTATACTCCATTGGGGTGCTCATATGCTATGCCTCTATAGTGTGCCGATGAACAAGAAGACGTGTGGGCCCCGTATGGAAGGGGTTCCCGCTCAAGAATCCCTCGCCATGCGCTCACAGTTGAGGCCCCAGCTCCGGACATTCTCACGATTTGTCCCCTTGGGACGCTCAAGCGCCATGCCTGTATGCCGACGACTGCCTCGAATTAACACATGGAGCGGGGACCCCACAGGGTGGGGGCTCCCGCTCGAGACCTCCTCGCTATGGATGTTCCGTTTGTTTTGGCCGACGGCGACCCCCATGTGCTTGAAGGGTGCTCTTTTGGCCCAGGTCCGCCTGCATTCGCCCACTGACGAGGCAACCGTTCGAGACACCCGCATGATTTACCCCCCCTGGCTGGCCACAGGAGGAGGAGGAGCAGGCCGCGCCAGGGGCGGCCGGGGCAGCGGGGCCGCCTGGTCAGGGATAGGCCGCGCCCGCGGGACGCGTCCGTTTCTGGGCCCGCCAGCGGTGGCCCGAGCACCGCGCGCGGAACGCGGAGCCCGCGGAAGTACCAGGCTTAGCTGGGCAAAGCACGAGCATCGAGAACAGTAGAACCCCTAAGCCTGATGACGCGATGAAGACGTGGCCTCGCTGAGGTCCCCGTCTTTGCATCAGGGATGGTAAGTCTGGACGGTTTGGTTAGATGCATCTGCAGAAGACCCCCTATCCCAAGTGTTTTGCCCTCCTAACTTAGGTCCCCTCCCAAAGGGTTAGAGGTCCTTTTTTCGGTTGCTCACATGACTCTCATCCAGCTGCCCGCGGCAACCCCCCTATCACCGTTTTTTTCGTCAGCAGCGCAGCAGGAAGGAGGCCTTGGATGGGTCGTTGACAGTCGACCTCGCGTTCTCCCGCGCGGCATGACGGAGGTCGCTGTCACGCCCCGCCGCACTTCAGCTGGTGGTCCGGACTAGAACGGGTCATGAAATCGGCCTCGCCTTCGTCCGCGTGGTGCGAAGGAGGGCGAGTTCACGCCCCGCTGCAGTGCGGTGGCTTGTCTGTGCTGAGGATGGTCGTGGTCTCGACCTCGACTTGGTCCGCGCGGGAAGGGGGGAGGCCGAATTCACGCTCCACGGCAGTTCGGCGAGTGATTCGAGTTGAGGTTGGTCGTGATCTCGACCTCGTTCGCCTGCGCTGTGGGGAGAAGCAGGAGGATGAGGAGGCCTCTTGAGGCCCTCCTGTGAGGGCCTCCCGGGGGCCTCCTGAAAGCCTCCTGTTGGTCTGTCTCTCGAAGGCCGTCTTGGGCTGTCGGAAGCACAGGCAGGCGAGAACCTCAGAATCCCTCGAAAGCCAACGGGAAATCAATGGTGTTTGTTTCCTCGGGCTCTCTTGGAGGGCCTCTTGGAGCCCTCGTGGGCCGTCTTGGGAGCCTCTTGAGCTGTCTTGATACTGTCTTGGGAGCCTCTTGAGCCGCCTTGGGCCGTCTTGGTGTCATCTTGACTGCCTTGGAAGCCGTCTTGAAGGTAATCTTGCCCGTCTTGAGGCCGAAAAGAGCGCCGGAGAGATAATTCAGCGGGGGAGGGGGGGGCGATTTTCGGCAGGTGCGTGTTTTTTTTGGGGGGGAGCGGCCCTAGAAAACGAACGAAACCTTTCAGACGACAGCAAGCATTCTGACACGCCCGCTGGGCACTAGGCCTCTGTGGCAAGTTTTCCCCGTGCCTCCTTGGCACGAGCCGGCACAGCTAACCAGCGGACCACCCCAATATTTCATTCGGTCGTGGCCGAGAGACTCTTCCCGATCCCAGCCAGACCTCGCTTCGCGCTGTTACTGTTTTTTCCTTCTGGTGCCCACATGTGTCTCAAGTTGCCTCACTTGCAGCTTGACAGTGCCATCCCGAGTGCCAGTGCACTGTGTACGGTATGATCGGACTGAGGCGAAGGTGAGTGTAACGTGTTGTGCGCTTGATGATGATGATGATGATGATGATGATGCTGATGATGATGATGATGATGATGATGATGATGATGCTGATGATGCTGCTGCTGCTGCTGCTGCTGCTGATGATGATGATGATGATGATGATGATGATGATGATGATGATGATGATGATGATGATGATGATGATGATGCTGATGATGATGATGATGATGATGATGATGATGGTGCTGTGTGTGCGTGTGTGCGTGTGTGTGCGCGTGTGTGTGTGTGTGTTCCTTCCTGTTCCTGCGTGGGTCGTCCAGAGAAAGCAAGAAGCCCACCTAGGAAGTGGGAACACAAATCTCAGGAGGAAAACAAAAACACACAGACACAATTAATCGTCGATTCCCCTAGAAAATATGGGAAAATATGGGAAGTGGGGGGGAAGACAAAAACACAGAAAGTATAGGAAAAGATTGGGAATCTTTTAGTTGTTTGTATTTATTCCCACAGGGAGGGGGCTCTTCCCCGAGACCACTTCGCTATCCGGTCACAGACGAGGGGGCCCCGCCCGGCACCTTCTCAAGGATGAGTGAGTGCGTGTGTGAGTGAGTGATTGCAGGCTGTGGGAGTGTGTGTGTGTGTGTGTGTGTGTTTGAGTGTATGTCTGCGTGTGGATGTGGGAGTGTGTAAGTGAGCGTGTGAGTGAGTGTGTTTGTGTGTGTGGGCGACGATGATGATGATGATGATGATGATGATGATGATGATGATGATGATGATGATTATGATGATGATGATGATGATGATGACGGTGGTGGTGATGATGATGATCATGATGATGATGATGATGATGATGATGATGATGATGATGATGTTGAGGATGATGATGATGATGATGATGATGGTGGTGGTGGTGGTGACGATGATGATGATGCTGATGCTGATGCTGATGCTGATGATGGTGATGGTGATGGTGATGATTATGGTGGCAATGATGGTGATCATGATGGTGATGATGATGATGATGATGCAGATGATCATGATGATGATGATGATGATGATGATGATGATGATGATGATGATGATGATGATGATGAGCGATGATGAGGATGATGTTGATGATGATGATGTGGTTGCTGATGATGGTGATGATGATGATGATTATGATGATGATGGTCGTTTGCCATGATAGGATGGTGACAGTGCTACTGTTGGTGGTGTAATGGCGACGGTGAGTGTGAAAGGAGATGAGGAGGAGAGGGGGTTGAGGAGGACTGTTCTTGCGCGGGGAGGGGGGGTGCAGAGAAAACAAACACCCCACTCAGGATGTGGGGGGCGAAAACGCTTCCCTCAGGAAGGGGGCACTTTCCCCAGGAAAGGAAAACTTTCAGCAAACAGGGAAAGCCGTTCGAACCATTTCCTCGGGGAGGAAACGCTTCCCGCAGGAGGCATAACACTTTCACCGAGACGCGGCCACATTCCAACGAACCTTCCATAGGAAGGACCACCTTTCTCGGGAAGGTTCCCCCAGGAAGGAAATCCTTGCGGCGAAATTTCTCGCAGGAAGGATACACGTTCCCCATGAAGAAAATTTCCCCCAGGGAGGACAACGTTTTCAAGCACCCTAGCCTGGGATAAAAAAAAACACCGTCCGCGGGCAGGAACACATTTTCCCCAAGATGGGCAACCTTCCCCAGGCAGGCAACGCTTTCTCCAGGAACGAACAATCATCCTCGTGAAGGGGAACTCCTCCCCAGGAAGGACAACCTCTCAAAACTTCTTACCCAGGTAGGAACCTATTCCTCAGGAAGGAACAGCTTATCCGGGAAGGGCAAACCTTACAACATCACCTTCCCCACACAGGAACATCTTTCTCGGGAAGGACCTGTCTTTCTTCGGGGAGGAACGCTTTACAACGCCACCTTCCGCAGGAAGGAAGCCCTTTCCTCGGGAGGGAGAAACCTTTCAAACAGGGTTCCTCCGGAAGGGAACACCTTCCTCGGGAAAGAACGGCTTCCTGTAACCATTTGGCCTGGCGAACACCCCAACCCCATGTAACCACGATGCGACTACAAGCAAGACCGCTCAACACACGAGAACACATGGAGGGATCAGCAGTAAACCTGAACGCTTCGCCAGGGACCTGCCTATGGGGCCACGAAGCGTGTGCGGGGTCTGCTTACATGGTCAGGGGGCGGCATGCGAATGCAGCCACTGATGCCTTCGGTAGGGCTCCCTAGGGGCTACGACACGTGTGAGGGGTCTGCCGACATTGTCGGGGGGCGGCGTGCGAAACCTGCCACTGGGGCTTCGGTGGGGTTTGCTAGGGGCCACGAAACGAGTGAGATGTGTGTCGAAATGGTCGAGGGGCGGTATGCGAATCCTGCCCTTGGGGCCTTCGGTGGAGCTCCCTAGGGGTCACGAAGCGTCTGAGGGGTGTGCCGAAGTGGTCGGAGGGGCGGTATGCGAATCCTGCCACTGGGGCCGTCGATGGAGCCCCCTAGGGGCTACGAAGCGTGTGAGGGGTGTGCCGAAATAATCGGGGGGCGATCTGCGAACCCTGCCATTGGGGCTTTCGGTGGATCTCCTTAGAGGCCACGAAACGTGTGAAGGGGTCTGCCGACATTGTCGGGGAGTGGTACGCGAACCGTGCCACTGGGGTCTCTGGTGGGGCTCCCTGGGGGTCACGAAACTTGTGAGGAGTGTGCCGAAATGGTCGAGGGGCGGCATTCGAACCCTGCCACTGGGGTCTTGGGTGGAACTCTCTAGGGGCATGAAACGTGTGAGAGGCGTGGAAATGTTCGGGTCGCGGTACGCGAACCCTGCCATTGGGGCTCGGTGGAGCTCCTTAGGGATCACGAAGCGTGTGAGGGGTGTGCCGGAATAGTCGGGGGGCGATCGGCGAACCTTTCCATTGGGGTTGTCGGTGGATCTCCTTAGAGGCCACGAAACGTGTGAAGGGTGTGTCGAAATGGTCGGGGGCGGTCTGCGAACCTTGCCATTGGGATTTCTGATGTGGAGTTCCCTAGGGGCCACGAAACGTGTGAGAGGTGTGCCGAAATGGTCGGGGGGCTGTATTCGAACTCTGCCATTGAGGCCTTGGGTGGAAGTCTCTAGGGGCATGAAACGTGTGAGGGGCGTGCGAAAATGGTCGGGTCGCGGTACGCGAAGCCTGCCATTGGGGCTCGGTGGAGCTCCTTAGGGATCATGAAGCGCGTGAGGAGTGTGCCGAAATGGCAGGGTGTGTGTGTGTGTGTGTGTGTGTGTGCAAACCTTGCCATTTGGGCTTTCGATGGAGCTCCATAGGGCCAACGAAACGTGCGGGGTGTGTGCCGAAATGGTCGGGGGCGGTCTGCGAACCTTGTCATTGGAGCTTCTGGTGTGGAGCTCCCTAGGGGCCACGAAACGTGTGAGAGGTGTGCCGAAGTGGTCGGGGGCTGTACGCGAACCCTGTCACTGGGGTCTTCGGTTGAGCTCCCTAGGGGCCACGAAACGAGGAGGGGTGCGCCGAAATGCGAGAGGGGGAGGAATGACAGAAAAGGAAAGGAGTGGGAAGAGGAATGAAGGAAGGAAGGAGGGAAGGAAGGAGGAGACGCGCGGCGCTGTGGATCTAAAACGCGGACCCAACACACAGGAGGGTTTGGAACATTTGACCGAGGAAGAGATTGGGAAGGAACAGCCTTTCCAACAACAACCTTCCTGGTTTAGGAATGTGTTTTTCAAGTTGTTGGGTTTCGCTGGCGTCTAAACTTGTTCCTGCACCTTCCAACAAACCTTCTCCCCCCCGGAGCCAGGACAAGGGGAGGGTTCGGGAAACTGCCACTGCGATCTCGAGGGCGCATTACGCGAGCATTCTTGAAATGAGGATGGCCGCGTGAACACGGTGGCATGCTCATGTACGCGGCTAGCCGCGCACGTCGTTCTTGGGCTGCCTAGAGGGAGGGGCGTGGTGAGGGGCAGCAGGGAGGCAAGGAGGATGAGAAGCAGGGAGGAGGGATGAGAAAGATGAGAGGAGTGAGGGGGGGGGCAAGCCAGGTGCGCTCGCGCCACATATGACATCCTACCCCTCCCACCCAGGCACCCAGGCCGTCCCACTGCGTTGAATCCTTTTCTGTCTGCCGATTGGGGTTTCCTGCAGTTGTGTGATTCGACCAATCGTTTGCTGCGCTTTCGGAAAAAGAGGGATTTTGTACAGTGGAGGAGGATGGGGAATGAGGAGGAGGAGGAGGAGGAGCAGCATGAGCAGCCGGGTCCAGAACTATGGCCCTGGCTTGGTCCAGTGCGACATTATGATCGACGGGAGCAACGCGCTGATAATGCAATGTCGCCACTGCAGGAACAGGAACACCTTGTTTGAAAGGCAGAAGACGTTCCGATTGAAGCAACGGCAAATACGACATGTCAGTGCGTGTGCGTGCGTGCGCGTGTGTGTGTGTGTGTGTGGTGTGTGTGTGTGTGTGGGTGAAGAGCTTTTGCGTGCAGAGCCAACGCCAGATGGGTAGGAAAACTGTGGGACGTGTTACCAGGGGAGGGGGTAGTAATGTTATACTTGGTAGTTGTGGTGAGGAAAGAGTGAGCCAAGAGGAGGATGAGTATGAGAAGGAGGAGGAGAATGAGGAAGAGGGAGATTGTGTGGATGATGATGAGGAGGAGAAGGCGGAGGAGGAGGCATTCAACATCTGTGGCGTATCGCAGGCGTGGCTGGTGAGAAAAAGCTCGCAAATTTAGAGCGGGCGGCGCCAATTGGGGGTATACATAGAATCACTTCAGTTTCCGATGTGGAGGAGTGCGCCCACGGTTCCGAGAACAGTCATGGGATTTTCTTTGGAGGGTTGGCAGCATCAGCTGGATCAGCAGCACGAGCAGGACAATGAGGAAGGCAGGCAATGTGTTGTGCCAAGCGCGGAACGATTCCCGCCCGGCCATTCCACGCCCAGTGCCCCCCCCCTTCGGCGCCGCGCGGAGGCGCTCGAGCCGTTCCTCAGCCCCAACAGCGCTAAGGCCCGCCAAGGGGGCGAGCTGGCCGAGTGAAAAGATTTATGATTTTTGGGCAAGGACGTCAGGGGGGACTTCCATGGGCCGAGCGTCTGGGAGGGATAGCAGGCGGAGGACCATGAGGAGCCGCGGCAAGGGCCGTCGCCACGGTCCGTGCATACGCTTACACAGAAACACACACAAACACATCCCCCACACACACTTACACAGTTACACGTTTACACACATACACTCACACACACACCTTCACATGTACACGCTTATACACTGGCACACTTACACACTTGAACACCTTCACACTTACGCACCAACGCATACAAACTCACACACACTTACGCACGTACACACCTACATACTTATACACGCACGCACATACACACTTTTACATTCATACACTTACGCACTTACGCACATACCCACTTACACAAGTCAAAACTTACAAGCTTACATACTTGCATACTTACATACTTACAAACGGACACGCCTACACGCTTATGCACTTACACACTTACACACGTACACACTTACACACTCACACACTTACACATTTACCCACTTACACATTTGCACACCCACACACTTACGCATTTACGCGCTCAATCACGTATGCATTTACACATTTGCACACTTACGCAGCTACGCACTTACACGTTGACACAGTTGGTCGCGTGCACACATGCACAATTTCACACTCGTACGCGTACACACTTGCACGTCGATGCGCACACGCATTCACACACTTACAGGCCTACACACTTACACACTTACTCGCACACTTTTACACTTACACGTTTACACACTACGTACGTACGCACTAAAACGCTTTCACTGTTATACGCCTGCGCACATACACTTTACACACTTACGCACGTGCACACGTACACACCGACATGCTTACACATTTACACACTCACACACTTACGCGCTTACACAGTTACGCACCGACGCGCCTAGGCACTTAGATACTCATGCACTTACATACTCACACATGTACACGCATACAAGCTGACACACTTCCACATTGGTATACGCACTTACGCACTCACACACTTGCACGTTTGCACACTTGCTCCCTCACACACTTACATACGTACGCACTGACACACTGACGCACTGTCACGCTTACGCACTTACACGCTTACGCGCTTGCACATTTACACGCTTACGCGCGTACACACCTACACATTTACACATTCACGCACTAACGCACCCACGCACTTACACACCCACGCACTTACTCACTGACACACTTACGCATTTCCGCACTCGAATTTCTACACAAGCACGTACTTACACACTTACACGCTTACACATTTTCGCACTTGCGCAGTCACGCAGTCACACACCCACACACTTGCACACTTGCACGCTTACACGCATACGCACTTTCAGACTAACACAGTTGAACACGTACACATGAATTCATTCACCCATCTACACATTTGAAGTTGTACATATTACGCACCGGTGCACTTACGTACTTACGCACCTTCTCACGTGCACTTTGGCACACTCACACGCTTGTGCATTTACACACTCACATAATTACACACTTACCCATTCACACGCTGACACTGTTACACCTTCACACTTGCACACATACAAACTTACGCACTTGCACACCCACACGTTTACACATTTATACACATTTATACACCTACACGCTTACACGCTCACACACGTACACACTTATACACATACGCACTCACATTTTTACACATTCACACACCTACACACTGCCACGCTTGCATACGTACACACTTACAAGCTTACACACCAACGCACTTACACACCTACACATTCACACACATACGCGCTTACGCACTGACACACTTGCACGCTCACACACCCGCGCATCCGCCCACGCGCACGCCCAGACACGCCCACACGCACCCACAAGCACCCAAAAACACACCCCCACGCATCCCCACCCCCGCGCACCCCCACGCGCTCCCGCGCAGCCCCGCGCACCCCAAAGCGCCCCCACACGCCCCCGAGCGCCGCCGCGCGCCCCGGCACCCCCGCACAGACGCACGGGCACAAGGACACACAGACATACAGACACACAAACACACAGACGCATATACGCGCAGACACACAGACGCACAGACGCACAGACACACGCAGACACAAAGACACACAGACACACAGACACCCAGGCACACAGACGAACTCACACACAGACACACAGACACACAGACACACAGACGCACAGACAAAGACACAGAAACACAGTCACACAGATACGCAGACACACAGACACGCATACAGACATACACATAGACACACAGACGCACAGACACACAGAAACACAGCCACACAGACACACGCACGTACGCACGCACACGCACACACACAAAGACACAGACACACATGCAAGCATGCACGCATGCACATAGGCACATGCACACATGTCATCATGCACGTACACACGTGCAGACGCACCCTCACGCGCACGCGTACGCGCGCGCACATGCACACGCACGCGCGCAACACTCGCACGCGCACACCCACGCGCGCTCGCACATACGCACACGCGCACGCACGCGCGCGCGTACACACGCACACACGCACGCACACACACACACTTGCACGCACGCAAACACGCACACATACGCGCGCACACACGCGCGCGCGAACACACGCACACGCGCACACGCACACGTACACGCAAGCGCACACGCACACGCACGCGCACGCACGCGCGCACACATGCCCCCCCCCACACCCTCCTCCCCCACACATACACACACTCACACACACACACACGCACACATACACACACACACACACACACGCACACGCGCACGCACGCGCACGCGCACGCGCATGCGCACGCGCACGCAAAGCGCGCACACACACCCGCCCACACACACACACACCCACACACACACACACCCACACCCACACGCACACGCACACGCACGCTCACGCGCACAAGCACACGCACACGCACACGCACACGCACACGCGCGTGCACACGCACGCACGCGCACACGCACAAGCACATGCACACGCACACGCACACGCACACGCCAACGCGCACGCCCACGCACACGCACACGCGCACGTCACGCACCACGCCCAACGCGCACGCGCACACATCCACGCCCACGCCCACGCTCACGCCACACGCCACACGCGCGCGCCACACGCCACATGCGCACGCGCGCGCGCATGCACACGCGCACGCGCACGCGCGCGCACGCGCACGCGCACGCGCACGCGCACGCGCACTCGCACGCGCGCAGGCACGCGCACGCGCAGGCGCACACGCCCAAGCACACGCCCACGCGCACACACACACTCACACGTACACGCACACGCACACGCACACGCATATGCCAACGCACACGCACACGCACACGCACACGCACACGCCCACGCCCACGCCCACGCCCACGCGCACACACACAAACACACACACACACACGCCCACGCCCACCCCCACACCTACGCCCACGCCCACACCCCCACACACACATACACGCACGCCCGCCCGCACGCGCACACGCACACACACAGACCCACGCACGCACGCATGCACGCACGCACGCACGCGCGCAAACACGCACGCGCGCGCTCACGCACGCACGCACGCACGCACGCACGCACGCACACACACAGAAACAGACACACAGACACAGACGCGCAGACACACAGACACACAGACACACACACACACAGACGCACAGACACACAAACACACAGACCCACAGACGCACAGACGCACAGACACACACAGACACACAGACACACAAACACACAGACACACGGACACACGGACACGCGGACACAGACGCACAGACGCACAGACGCACAGACACACAGACACACAGACACACAGACACAGACATACAGACACACAGACACACACACACTCACACCGCACACACATCCCCCCCCCCCCACCATCCACCACCCACCACCCACCACTCTATCCTTCTACGCCCACCACCCACCACTTACCCACCCATTTACCCACCCAGCCACCCACCCACCCACTCACCCACCCACACACCCTGGACACTTACCCACACACAGTTTTTTGACTTCGCTGCCCCTCGCGCGGCGACGGGGGTTAGAAAGTCGGGTTCTGGCTGGGAAGCGCGCGCGCCTACGCCTGGCCGAGCATTCGGAGACTGCTTGGGGTCTCGCAGCGGGCAGCAGCCACAGCCATCCTGGCTCCGATGGCGGGGAGGGGCGATGGGTGGACGAAGCCACGATGAGGGTGGAAGGTGACATGAGCAAACAGGGACTGCCAGACAGGGTACAGTGCCGTTTTTCATACATGCTCCGCGTGCGGATCATGTATTAAAAATGAAGGGCTGATAAATAATTACTAGGATGAGTTTATGCATTTATTTGTTCATACATTAATCATGTATTTTAATCCAATGCTTTTAAACATCCTCTGTATTAAAAACTGCCCTGTAGCGGTTTCCCCTTGCACGCTCTGGGGGCCTCTCGCCGTGGAAGGCTGGACCTCCCTCGGCTGCCCGCCCCTCGGGGACGACCTGCCCTCCCGAGGGCGGGGCCCGCGGCCCCCAGCCGGCGGGCCCCGTGGGCTCTCTCGCTCCTGGCCCGCCCGGCGCCCTCCTCGCCCCGCCCAGCTTTTCCTCCTCCTCCTCCTCCTCCTCCTCCACCCCCTCCCCCCTCCTCGCCTCCTCCTCCTCCTCCTCCTCCTCCTCCTCCTCCTCCTCCCCGTAGCCATTTTGGCTCAAGCCATTTTGGCTCAAGACGGAGCTTACCACCCGCCCCGACTCCCGAGGCTCGAGGCCGAGGTGGAAGGGCAGCCCCTTCCAGAGGCCTGGCTGCCTCGGCCAGCTTTCAGTGAGCTCCTGCTGGAGCGAGCAAGCCGTTTTGGCATACGTGTGAGAAGAGAGGCCAGCGGATGGCCCCAGCCCTCGATGGCAAGGACTGGGATGTCTTGCTTGGCCCGAGGAAGCCAGAGTGGGCGTGTGGCTCTTGCACCCGCCTGCATAACTGGGCGTCCAGGATCAAGTGTGAGCGCGGGCGCTCGGCACCCGCACATATTCGAGCGCGAGCCTTCACTGCCCACAAGGTTGCCATGCAGCAGCTGGAGCGGAGTGGAGGCAAAGGCAATGGAAAAGGAAAAGGACGTGTTCAACCTAAAGATAAAGGCGGTGGCAAGGGAGATAGGCTCAGTGCGATGGAGAAGAAGCTGGACTCCCTCATGGCATCGCTCTCTAAGAGTACCACTTCGACTTCGGAGCCCCCTTCCGACACCTCCATGGCAGCGTGAGGCACAGGATCGGGCGAGCAAAACTGCTGAGGCTGAACCAGGCACGGATGAAGGGCGACGAGCTAAAGTTGCCGTGCAAATTCAAGAGCTGGAGGCCTCTATCAAGACGATGGGAGCGCATGAGGAGTTCAAATATATACGGTGCAGCATGGAGACCAAACTCTCGACGCTGCGCACGCAGCAGAAGCAGATGCGGCCACCACAGACAGCACACCGTCGTGCTGCACAGGATCTCAGTAAAGCGAAGGCTGCGATCGCAACGATGTCGAAGGATTTGGCCGACAAGAAAGATCAGTATGAGAAGCTGCGCGTTTCGATCGAGGAACGCGAGCAGACGTTGGAGGCGAAGAAGGTGCAGCTGGCGGTCTTGCAGACGGAGTTTGACAGGACGGCTGCGCTGGTGTCGCCGAAAGAGGAGAATGCCGATGGAGAGTGCAAGCCCGTCCCTGGCTCAGTGCTGCTTCACGACATCGACAACTTCAAGAAGGAGAACCCGGAGGCCGAGGACTTCCTGGCAAGTCCGTTCTGGGAGAAGTTGCAGGCTCACATCCGCGTCATGCCGAAGGAGACTGCCCCTGATGACAGCATGGGTGATTCAGCTGGTGATGATGCTGCAAGGGCTAGTACAGGTGGTGGCGCACCCTCTGACAATGGTGCTGCAGCAGCAGGAGCTGTTGGCGCAGATGCAGGGCGAGCCAAACGTAACAATGAGCTCAGCGAGTTGTCCAGCGAGGAGCGGCTTAGCCTCTGGTCCAGCTGCTCAAGTTTGGAGGACTTCGCTGCCATGCTGGAGGAGCTCTACGTTGCGAAGAGAGCGCGGCATGGGTGACGAGCATCTCGCTGCGCATGATGGACGGACTAGATTGGAGGGGATAGGAGGTCACTCACATCCCCTTCAAACCTCGAGGACCAAAGATGTGGCAGCTGAAGGTGCGGCTCTACATCTTGGCGGCAAGGGTGAGCGTGCAGGTGGCACCTCCCCTGTTAGTCCGACTTCTGCGGGCGCCGCTGGAGTTCGCGAGCGGCCAGGCCGAGAGGTGGCAGCTGAAGGTGAGGCTCTGCATCTTGGCGGCAAGGGTGGGCGTGCAAGTGGCGCCTCCCCTGTTAGTCCGACTGAGGGTGCTGCTGGGGGTCGCGAGCGGCCAGGCCGAGGCGTGGCAGCTGAAGGTGCGGTGCTTCCTCCCGGCGGCAAGGGTGAGTGCAGGTGGCGCCTCCCCTGTTAGACCGACTTCTGAGGGCGCGGATGCGGCGCGCGCGCGCCCAGGTGCTGGGGCGTGTGCTCCTATGTGCAGGAAGTATGATGATAACGGCTTTCTGATGCCACGCGTCACAGGTTTCAGGCCACATTCGTTTCCACCAGCACCGCCTTTGATGGGCAAAGACAGCGGTGAACGTGTGATTGAGAGCTTCAATTGTAGCGGCGGTAAGGGCGCATTCAAGAAGCGTCTCAAGGCGACTCGAGCGTTCGTAGTGATTGTACAAGAGTTCGGCCATGTGGCTGACCAGGTCGAAGCCATTCAGAGTTGGGCGCAAGTGCGAGGTTGGAGCATGATGGCGTTGCCCTCATGTCCGTCAGCAGGTGCTGTGCCCAGTGCTGGAGTAGCTGTTTTTGTGCGCAGTGTGTGCGGAGTGCGTGCGCCCCAACTTGGCATGGATCAAGTATGTGAGCACCGCGTGCAGCATGTGCAGCTCGACGTCCCAGGATGGCCTACTCTCCACTTAGTCAATATGTACCTGTACCCAAGCATAGGCCCTCAGGGCAATAATGCAAAGCTAATGGCAGCAGCAGGTGCAGTTGTAGAGAGTGTTGAAGGCCCGTGTATAGTGGGCGGCGACTGGAACATGTCTCCAGATGAAGCTGAGGATTCCGTTTTCTGTAGCTTTGCGGGTCTCACGCTAGTACCCACTAAGTTGTGCGCGTGCCGAGGTGGACCAGGTAGTTCGATCACCGATTATTTTGGTTTAAACGACCCGTGCATGCGCGCGTATAAACCTGTTAAACTTGACACGAGTTGGTCGATCAGACCCCATAGACCCGTGCAACTAGCCATAGCAAGTCAGGGTTTCAGAGTGCAGCATCTAGTGTACACCGTTGCGCCTTCTCTTTCAATCCCCCCCCGATCGGCCCTCGTCCCAAGCCACCTGACTGGGGTCCTGTGAGGGGGTTGGTTGAGCGCTGTGTGGGAATGGCGGGGGACGAGAAGGCTGACCCAGGCGTGGTGCATCATCTTTTAAGTACGAGTTGGGGCAAGTTTGCCCAGATCACAGCACGGCACATCAGTTCTTGCACTGGGGGCTCGCAAGATAGCTTCGGTACGTTTGGGCGCCAAGTTGCACCGCGCTGGGTCAATGTTGAATACCCTGTGCCTGATGACAGCGAGAAGTGTTTAGTAGCAGACGGGTGGAAGTGGCTTCGTAACGGAGCCCAGCACCTAGGTCAGCTCGCGGATTTAGATGATATGAATGATGCCAATCAGAATGCTATGCTAGCTGAGTCCACGGTTTTTCGGGATTCCGACTACCCAGGGCTCGGTCTGAGCGTTCGGTTAGATAACTCGGTTAGGCAGGCGCGAATCATGTTGTGTCAGGAGTTTTTTTCGGGACGACGTTGAGCAGTTTCTCGAAGATATCTCTGGGGGCGTGCCAGTAGCTGTAAAAGGTGCATCGCAAGAAATCCAGACCAGCTGGAGTGATTGGTGCAAGACTGCCAGCATGGGAGGTGCGCGGGGCCTTCACAGGGTCACGCAGGTTCGGGGCGTCGTTTCCCCTGCGGTTGTCCACGATCCTAAAGGCCCCAGCGCTGACCCCCATAGTGTAGTGCAGCACGAGCTGCATATTCATCGCAAGCTCTGGCGAGCGACCGCAACCCCACCGAGTGCCTGGATCCCAGATCGGCCCAGCTTTCCTCGGGCCGATCCTGGGGGAGTGCGCAGATTTATTCAGAGCTTTTCCGAGACGACGGCCAGGTCCTTGGATCAGTTTCATCCACGGCATTTCCTGCTACTCGATGATGAGGGCTTAGATCTGTTAGCAGGTTTGTGGCAGTGCTGCGAGGCGATCGGCCTCTTACCCAAGCAGCTGTTGTGGGTGCGAATGCCAATGTTGCCGAAACCATCGGCAGGACACAGGTTAATCGTGCTCTATAGCGGTATGTACCGCATCTGGCAGAGGCTGAGGCGGCCTATGCTAGGTGCTCTCTTGGAGGAGGTGGAGCGTGGGTACTGGGGGGCGAGTCGGGGGAGGAGTTCGGTGGACTGTACGTGGGCGCAAGCGGCGCGAGCGGAGGCCGATGTGACCTCCAACCGCTTCAGTGTACTCCTAATTGCAGATTGTAGTAAGTACTATGAGACGGTCCCCCGTCTCGAGCTTCGGGAGAAGTTTCTCGAATTCAAGGTGCCCACGGCATTTTTGAAACTCGTTTTCAATGTGTGGAGGGCTCCTCGGGTGTTGCGCCTCAGGCAGCATCACTCTGACGGGGTCGCCCACGCGGATTTCGGTTTACCCGCTGGGGATTGCTTCAATGATACCAGCATCAAGGTGCATGCAGTTAAAGCGTTTGATGAGTTTGTTGCAAGTCAGCCTCCTCTTGTTCGTTTGACGTCTTATATAGGCGACTCGGGCATGCAGATATCCAGCTCCCAGAGAGGGAGAGAGAGTGCAGTGCAACTTGCCATCTCAGCAGGCCGTGCTTTTTATCACGCGAGTAAGCAGATCAATGCGGTGATCAATGATACGGTCGCCGTTGTCGCCAGCGAGGTTTCACTTGCACGGGGTGTCGTGCGAGGCCTAGGGCTTGAGCCCAAGGTCGTGAAGCATTCAGTCACTTATCCCGGAGTTGATGACAGTGCTGGTGCAAAGCGTTCGTCTGCCCGTGCGCGTGTAAACCAGCGGTCCCGCCTCTGGGGGATGAAGCTGAGGGTAAACAAGACTGGCAGGTTTAAGTCTCGAGCTCCCAACAAGGGGGCCAAGAAAGGTTTGTCCCAGGTCCTTCGCACGGGTGTTGCTCCTGCGTTCTCGGAAGCTGAGCTTAGCACTGTGCGAAGGACGCAAGCCCGAAGGTAGCCCCCATCTCATGGAGGGACAAGTGCGACTGCGAAGCTTGTGATGTATGGAGAGTGGGACACTCGAGCAGCAGTTGGTCCTGCCCTTCAGTGGTGTCGAATGCTTTGGAATTCCCAGGTCAATCCCGCTCGTTCCCTGATTCCCTTCCAGGAGCTGCTTTAACTTTGGGAGCAGGCCAAGGCCAGCGATGCTGGCGATTGGAAATCCAGCCGTGGCCCCTTGTCTCGCGCCACGTTATCGGCTCGTCGTGCTGGCTGGAAAGTGGTGTCAGGAACGCAGTGGATCGACCATTGGGGGTGCACCGTAGATGTAAGCAAGGCCCCGCCTCGCCTCCTTCTCGGCCTTCCGAGAGAGGGTTTGCAACGCGAGGCTGGGTTTCGTTTTGCACGCTGGCTTGGACAGGTGCAGGGCACGCGTGCGACGTTCGACCTTGTGCGCAATTGCATGTGTACGCGCAGTAATCATCACGCCCGCCAGCAACAATTCCTCCTTTTGTCCTGCGCCACGGATGCGATTTGGACCGAAGCTCGTGCGTGTGATGCTGGTTACTTAACTGATGGCATGTGCGTGTGTGTGCGGCCAGCGTGGCACGTTGCGCCATAGGCTGTACACCTGTGAGCGCCCAGAGGTTGTGGAGGCCCGACGAGAACTTGAGATCCCGTGGGAAATTTTAGAGGAGGGGGCACACAGCGATGATCCTGTGTTCACTCGTGGGCTTTTCACGTTCTCTGATGATGATGTGCCCCCTCCTGCTTCGCACTCCCATTGTGACATCCTCGACGGCGCAGGGGCCGATTTGAATATGCAGCCTGAGGACCTTGCGGCGCTCGCAGGAGACGTTGTGCAACTGGAGATGGCGTCGGACGGGAGCTGCGCGAAGCAGGCCCTTCGCTGTCTCCACCGAGCTCCGTGGGCGATCGCGCTCATGGAGCCAGGCAGTGAGTCTCTCTTGGCCGTCCTCAGGGGTATTGTGCCTGGTGGTCTCCCCCAAACCCCTGCGATGGCGGAACATGCGGGGGCGGCCCTAGTCGGGCAGGTAGCTGATCGTCCCACTTCCCTGGCCCTGGATTGTAAAGCTGTGATTTGTCAGACCCAGAGGCCTCTTTGGAAGCAATTTGCTGGCTCCAATAAGTATGCTGGTGCGAGGCGTTTTGCCCATGGGCTAGCAGGCACGGAGTTCCTGTCGACCTTCCATGTAAAGGCCCATCGTGAGTTGTCTGCTCTCGAGGAGTTGGAAGGCGAAGATCGTAGGTTTGGTTTCGCGAATCGTGCTGTGGACCAGCACGCTAAGAAGGCCCTTGAGGCCACCCGCGGCCCCTGCCCGTTTGGACCGTGTCGATTTGTATCAGAAGCGAGCTGATGCGTTCATACAGCTTGCTGCTGCAATGTTACCCCTCTTTAAAAACGAAGTGCGTTGGAAGAGGGCCGCTTTCAACACCCAGGGGAGAAGCCGCCAGCAGAAGACCTGGCATCTCTGGAGGAGAACCGAACTTGGGATGCAATGCAGGTATTGTTGGACGGTGTGTGATCGACCCGACAGGCCCATGTTCGGTTGCAGGGGTCCGCCTCCTGCTCTCCAGAAGCTGCTGCGTGATCCCCTGGGGCATCAGCTCGTCGCTGTGTCGGGTTCGGCTCTTGAGGTTCCGCGGTCTGAGGCTGTCCTGGGGCCCTGTAGAGAGCAGCAGATTCTGTGTTTAAATTGCGGGGGTTGGTCTCAAGGGAGAGCCGTGAAGCTCGCTGAGGTCTGTGGTAAGCCTACGCGTAAGGGACTGGGTGTCCTCAGCCGTTTTAGGCGGGGGCTTGGCCCTAACCCAAAGATTCGAGAAGTGCTGGACAAGGCGTTGCCTGTAGCACACTTAGTTGTTGCTCGTGATGCGGACGATAAGCCCGAACTGTGTGTTACCTCGATCCCGCGAGCGTTTTCGGACTCTCCCTCGGCCCCCTCGTACGAGCACCGTATGGCGGCTCTTGCTGCCAGGATTAAAGCTAAAGAAGAGGCAAGGGCCTCTGGGGCGGTTTAACTCGGGCCGATCCCCCCACATGCTTTTGGTGCTGTCACCTCTCGACATTTCAAGGCGCTGTCCATCCATCCATCCTCCTCCTCCTCCTCCTCCTCCTCCTCCTCCTCCTCCTCCTCCTCCTCCTCCTCCTCCTCCTCCTCCCCACGACAAAGTCCGCAAGCTGGTCCACGCTGCCGTGAAGTCGGGCCTGTCGCCCTCCAGGAGGAATATCAAGCAATTTCAACGCAATAGTCAGGGGACGAGATTACGTCCAAGATTATGTCAAGCAATTTCAACGCAATATTTGAGCATCTTTTATGTTTCGTCCAAGATTACCCTGCAGGGGGACTCGCCCGACTTAACGCTACCGTCAGAATGTGCCGGCCCTGTCGCCGAAAGGGGCCCGAGCAATGTCCCTATCACTTTGTCTGTAGGCTACTCGTATGGGACCTTTTCGGGACGGCCCCGCAGGGGACACCGACATACAGCCCAGCGGAGTGCACGACGCCGACCCCAAGCTTCTGGTGCTTTTCCTGCCAACGTCTTGTCACCGCGGGGGGCACTGCCGCCCCCCCGTTCGCCACTTTGGTCGCCCTGCGCGCCCGTAGTGAGTCCTTGGTGGACCGCGGCGGCTCTCGGGGCTCCAGGTCGCGAGGCGACAGGGACGTCAGCCCCACCTCCGACGGCGATCGTGACCTGGGCCGGGTGGACTGTTCCCCGCCTCCCAGTGGACAACCCACTCGTCCAAGGCGCGGCCCCAGGCAGTGCCGCTGACCCTGCACCCGACTCCGCAGCACCCGCTTGCCGACCCTGTGCCCGCCTCGCTGACACTCTCATCGCCGAGCTCTCCCAGCAGGACCTGGCGCTCGTCACAGTCGGCTCTGCGAGACCAGGATATTGGCAAGCTGGGCTTTGGCGCACCGTTCTCCGTCGCCACCGCACCACAGCCGCCGACCCCCACTCTCACCCCACGGACCTCCTCCGCAGCTTCTAAGGTCGCGCCTATAGTTACAAGGGCCACCCCGCTACGTGCGTGCGCCCCTGCTTCGGGGTTGCCTCGGGGCTACGACGCGAGCTCCCGCCAATCTCGTACAGCGCGTTAGCGACATGAGGGGCGTCTTGGGACCCCATGCGCGTGGAAAGATGTCCTCGCCCACGCTGCGCCGCGCGAGAAACCCCTCCTGCGCAATGACCACAACGTAGTGGAGCCTCGCCTGGGCTGGCGCTACAATAATCACGAGGAGAGACGCACCCTCGCGTCGGAGCTCATCGGCACCAGGAGGGAGTCCAAGTCCCCTTAGTGGGGGGCTGCCGCGCCCGACGCCTGCCCCGAGGCCTTGGGCGCTTCTCGGCGTTCCAGCAGCGCCATCGGCACCGGCGGCGCGTCTCCAGCGCCTGCCTCCAGCGCGCCCACCCCGGTGGGCTCGCTCGGGGCCGCTCGTCGTTTCGGCCCCCAGCGAGCCCGCTCCGCTGCCACTGCTCCCAGCGAAGCTGTCCTGATACCAGCGGGGTCGCGGGCTGGCCGCGGTCGCAGCACCATCGGGGCCCCCAGCCAGTCCAGTACCCAGGACGCGCGGGGCGGTGCAGCATCGGCTCCCGCGGACCACCGCGCGCGCGCGCCACCGATCGCTCGCGCTCCGCTGCCCCCACTGCCGACGGCTCCTCCAGTCCCTTGCTCGCTCCGTCCCCTGGCTGGACTCCCACCTTTCAGTCTGCGCGGGGCCAGCGGGCCCACCCTGACCGCCGCTCTTCCGCCCTGGGGCCGGCGCCGTCCCTGGGCCCCCTGCCCCCGCTCCCGCGACCTCCCTCCTCTCGCCCCATGGGGGCTTGCCCCGGGTCGCCCTGGCTGCAGGCGCGGGGGTCAGTCCAGGGGTCGCTCCCGCACCGCCCCCGCCGCGTCACGCCTGGTCCAGCTTCGGCCAGCCCCCGCGCCAGGTCAGCTGACCGCTCTCGCGCCAGCGTGCCTCCGCGCGCCCCATCACGTTCCCCCCCGCGCGCGCGCGCCTTGTTGCCGACGGGCCTGGCGCGTTCTCAGGCCCCGCAGGCGACACCGAGGGCGCCCAGATACAACGGCTCCTTGCTAACAAACCCACGCTCCACTTTTGCTGCGCCGCCCCTCGCCGCTCTATTGCGATCGGGTGGTGCACGTAGGCGGGCCGACCATCGACGGCGCCAAATGTCCGTCGCCCCGCGCATGCTCCAGCGCGGAGCTCGAGGCCGCCTTTGCCTTCCTCGACTTGTCCCTGCTGGCTGGCGCCTCTCCCCCGCCCCCCCCCCGGCGGGGGGCGCGGCCCCCCCGGCGAGGGAGGTCCCGCTGCGAGGAAGCGGCCCGCCCCTCGCTCTCGGTGCCAGCACATCTCGCGGAGAAGCGGCGGCGATCCCCGCGGCGGCCCGCCCTGCCTCTTGGGCATCGGCACGCTCCGTTTCGGAGCCAGCCCTCGCTTCTCGCGGGCGGTTTCGCACACAGGAGCCCCCGCCCCACTCCCGTGCCCCCCGGTGGGCCTGGCCAGGGCGCTCTGGCCCCCAGTGTGCCCGGGCCCTGGGGCCGAGCGCCCTTCCGCTGCTTTCGGGTGGGCTCTGCATGGGGATCCCCTGGGGAGCCTCCCGTGGCCACTCTCCTCGCAGGAAGGGCCCCTGGGCCCCCGCGGGTTCGGTGGGGGCGCTCGGTGGCGGCGAACGGGCCCCTCCTCTTTTTTCAACTCTGGGCCCCGCCTTTCGCTGCGGCCAGCGCCGCCCGAGTCCCAGAGATTCGACGTCGTGATTCTTTCGTTGTGGGGTCCCGGAGGTCTCGACCCATTCCCCAGGACGGGTTTTTCATCCTGAGTCGTTTTTTGACGGTCCCGGGGGGCCGAACATTGCGAACAATTCCTCGAACAACTTCCGTCCCGATTTTTGCAATGCGCTCTCGGGGGCCACCCTCTCGGCCGCCGCCGTTTCCGGCGCGCAGCCCGGCTCCGCCGCTGTGTGTGTGTGTGTGTGTGTGTGTGAAATCCGCTCACATCACCTTTCTATCCATCTATCCTGCTACCGTCTCGGCTCAGGTACTGGGCAGTCCTATATGACAAGACTAGCGCCGCTTGCCCGCGGCGCATGGGAAAAAGGGATCGCTACCCTCTCCCCAACCTTCCTCTACCTACGGATATATCAGTAGGTTCGACTCATCGGTCGTTAACCTACGCACGCAGGTTACCGTCGCCTGTCGGGCCCCCCATCCTTCCGGGGTCCTGCCCAGGCTTAGGTCGTGCATGTCCCCTAAATTGGGATTTTGGACGACAAAGCAAAAATACCTTAACACATATTCAAACATAGCAAACCAATTCTTAAACAATCGTCCCCGTATTATTGTTTACTATTTTTGCATATTCACCCTGCAGAGGGACAGGCCCGACTTAGGCCCAGGCCGCCCCCTCGGGGGCCACCCTCTCGGCCGCCGCCGTTTCCGGCGCGCCGCCCAGCTCCGCCGCTGGGGTGGATTGTTTTTGCAGCGTGTGCTCGCAGGAGCTGCGGGCCGATCTCGGCGTTGTCGAGGCTGCTGTGAGTCTGGATGGAAGGGCGCTCGAATCCGCGTCCGAAGAGCTGCAGGGCGGCTTCGAGCATGCTGCGGCTGCTGTCGGCGGCCGTAAGTCGCAGGACGACTCCGAGATTACCATGGCTGCTGCCCGTGCGGAACGCGCGGCACTTGCATACACGACCGCCAGGGCAGCCAGCACAATATGACGGATGGCTTTAAACTACGCCCCAAAGGAGTGGCAGAGCATCTTCGGGGTTGTCATAGTTGCTATCAGGGAAGATGGGCGGGCTCTCGAATTTACCCCCGTGGGGTTGTGGAAACATCGAGGTTGCCATAGTTGTTGTGGCTCTGGAGTTCGCTTTTGTGGAGTTGCGAAACAACTTCAAGGTTGTCATGGCTGTTGCCAACGTACATGGACGGGCCATCGAGTTCGCCACCGTGGGATTGTGGCGCAACTTCGAAGTTATCATGACTGCTGTCAGCGAAGCTGGACTGACATGTGGGCGGGCTCTCGAAGTCGCCTCCGTGGAGTTGCCGAATTACTTCGAGGTTTCCACAGCACTTGTCAGCAAAGAAGGACGGGCTCACGAATTCGTCTCCGTGGAGCTGTGGAACAATATCGAGAGTGCCGTGGCTGTTGTCAGCAACTACGGCTGGGCACGCAGATGAGCCTTCGTGGAGTTGCGGGACAATTCCGAGGCTATCATGGCTGTTGTCAGCGAAAATGGGTGGGCTCTCGAATGTGCCCCCGTGGAATTGCGGATGCCAGGGCTGTTGTTAGCAGCGCAGAAGAGGCTTTCGAATTCGCCTCCATGGGGTTGTAGAACAACTTCGAGTTTGCTATGGTTGCTGCTAGCAAAGCTGGAGAGGCGTTCGAAATTGCGTCTATGGAGTTGCAAACCAACTTCGATATTGCCATAGCTGCTGTTCGCAAAGCTGGAGAGGCTTTCGAATTCGCCTACACGGAATTGCAGAGCAATTTCGAGAGCGTCATGACTGCTGTCAGCGAAGATGGGTTGGCTCTCGAGTTTGCCTGCGTGGATTTGCGAAACCGCTTTGAGATTGTTGAGGCAGTTGTCATCAAATATCGACGGGCTTTCAGATCCGCCCCCAAGTGCCACGAATTTCACGACGTGAGGCCATTCTCTGACTGCTGGTTCTTAAAGAACCGTGGTTCCCTATATGGATATTCTCATATTTAGCATGTTAAGCGGATACCAATGCGCATGTGCAGCAGTGCTTTTCCCGACTGGACCGCTTGTGCGGGCGACGCACCACCGCTCCGTATCCATTATGGCTCAAGTTCTGAGCCGTTCTGGCTCAGGCATTGTCTGCGCTTGCAACGGCAACTCTTCAGAACGGCACGCTGCTGTTGCGGGCCGTTTTGGCTTTCATCTTTCCGCAGTTTGAGGGATCTCAACCTTCGTTTCGCGCTCCATCGGAGCAGTTGCCGCCGCGGCATTCTCGCAATGGCTGGCAAAGGCACTGGTGGCAAGTCCAAGGTCTCGTGGCGCCCATGGCACGCGAACTGGGGCTCGTATGGCGGCAAAGGCGGCGGCCCCATCCCACCGTGGCGTGAGGCTGAGGATTGGCCTGTTCTTCGGCCAGGCCCTCAAGCTCCTCGCGGCGATGGCTCTGGGCCTCTTCCTGGCGGCAAGTGGTCTGGTGGCTCCTGCGGATGCCGCAAGAACAAGCCGTCGTATTTCTTCTGCAAGCACTGTGGAGCTCTTCGGAACGCACCATCGGGCTCCGCGTGGAATGGGGGCTCGGCCGTGCTCTTCAAGGGTGGCGCCAAGCCTCCTGGGCTTCAAGGCGGTGCAGCTCAGCAGGGCTCCAAGCTCGCGGAGCTGTCGGTGGAGGAGCTCGAGTCTTTCGTCAAGATGGCCGAGAAGATGGGGTGGGCCGAGGCTGCTGGCAAGGCTCGGGCCCAGCTCGCTGCTCGTCGGGTTCCTTCTGCTCCCAAGCCTGGTCCTGAGGAGCACCTGGCGCGCATCCAGCGGGAGCGAGTCAAGCACGGGAATCGCATGGAGAAGGAGCTCAAGCGTATCTCCACGCTGGAGATGCAGCTGGCAGCCCAGCGGGACTTGGTGCGTACTATGGCGATCGAGCTGGACCAGTTGGACAAGAGCTACGAGGAGACTGCTAAGCTCGTCGCTTCCTCCACGAAGCCAGACGCAGTCGAGCACTCGGGCCCCGCTATCCACCTGGAGGACTTGTTGGCTGGGCGGATTGAGGGTTTCAACATCGAGCTTGGCTCAGTCTTCAGCGTGGGCGACGACGACATCACTGCTGAAGAAATTGACGAGATCAAGAAGCGCCACGACACGCTGGTCTCGCAGTTCCACACCATGGCGAAGGAGCTCTTCTCCCAGGCGGCCAACAACGCCAAGGGGGCCAAGGAGGCTCACGCTGCCCAGAACGCTCGTCTGGAGCAGAAGCGCCGCCGCACCGCTACTGGTGAAGCTGCTGGTGGGCCCCTCGACGGGCAAGGTGATGCTCCTGCTGCGAGTGCCGCAGCGGGGGCTTCTTCTGCCGCTGCCGCCGAGGCTGCTGAGCAACCGGCGTCGCCTGGAACCCCGCCTGTGCCTGGAGACTCTGAAGCCGTGCTCGCGCGGGTCCGTGCAGAGGCTGCCAGAGTCAAGGCTGCACAGGCAGCCCCCCCCCCGCAGCAAGTCCGCGAGGTCGTGTCGTGTCATGCGGAACCCAGCTGTGGGGGGGGGATCGCCGGCAAACTTTTTCAAGCTTTCTTTTGGCAGGTAAGGAAGGAGTTCCGCCAGGCACGTCAGACGCTGGTGAGGGCTCTCAGTTTCCAAGGAGCTCTTTGGGCTCAGCGGGGCCCTGGACTGGGGCCCATCTCTCGTCCCTACACTGCGCTGGACTTGTCGGAAATCTGGTCAGGACATCGCAGTGCGCTGCGAGAGCCGTGGAGGGGGATCGCTCCTCTTCGGCGAAGTTGCAATCCAGGCTTTCAGAGCAGTCCCTGTTGCCTGGGGCAGGGCACCTCTCGGCTTTTGGTTATCCTCCCAGCCATCCCTCCGCCCCTTGCGGGGCAGCAGGTCCGATGGCCTACGGTCTTATTCCGAAAGCCACGCTGCTGCCGAGGGAAGTCCAGTCACAGCAGGCTAAGGGAGAGATCGACAAGCTTGTGAGCGAGGGCATCGGCCCTTTTTCGAGTGGATCGGGCACATCCAGGCTTTATGGGTAGTCCCCGTTGCCTGGAGCGGGGCAAGCAAAATCCAGGCAGCACGCCCAGTCCCCTCGGCCTGGCGAGGGGCAACTTTATAGCAATTCAAGAGCTGTCGCTCCGAGCCATCCTGAATTCCCCGAGGCCCCCCCCCCCTGGAGGATTTGTCCTTAGTGGTTGAAGCAATCAACGGCAACGCCTGGTCGTCGGTGAAAGAATCGTTGCCTCAGTGCACGGCCCATGTCCTTTTGGTCTAGGAACACAAACTCCTGGCGGGAGACCAAGTCTCCCATGCTTCGCAGTGGTGTTTCTCGCAGGGCTGGAAGTCTGTCTGGGCCCCATGCTCCCTTGGCGAGGGGGGGGGCCCGTCGTCTGGGGTGGCTATCCTTGTCCGAGCCTGGATGGGACTGATCGAGCCTCTATGCCGCGGCTTTATTAGATGGCCTGATCGGGCCGTCGCGGCGGTTGCGCAGCCCCCCAGGGGTCAGTCCATCTTTGTCTCTTCCCTCTACCTGGAAGATTATGTGGGAATGGGCGACCGCAATCTCGGGGCAGAGCTGTCGGTGCTGGGCCTTCCCTTCATCGTGGGGGGGGCGACTTCAATTACGAGCCTGAAATGTAGCATAGCACCGAGTTCGTCAGTAACTTGAAGGCCCAGCTTGTGTCGACTTCGGGACCTACGTGCTTCGGGACGGGGGTTCCAAAACTCTGTGACTATTTTGTGGTCTCTGGAGGGCTGGCTAAAGCGGTTCAGGCTGCCTCGGTTAATGACGTGGGGGCCAGTTTTGTGCCGCATGTCCCCGTCCGTGTTCAGTTTTTTTGCTTTGGCCAACCTTCGCGTGTTGTCCTTCAGGAAACCTCCTCCGATTGCTGTGGATCCCCCTTTCGGTCCTTCGCCCCAGCCTCTGGACTGCAGTAAGGTTTTTTCGCTGATGGACAAGGCTCGAGTTCGGGCCTTGAGGGGAGATTCCGATGTGCTTGATTCGTTGTTAGCGTCTTGCTACAAAGTTTGGGCCAGCACTGCGGAGCGGGAGCTCTGCAACGTGATGGCTTGTAGCATATCTTACGATGGGGCTCGGGGTAAGGGGGTGGCCCTTTGGTGGCGCCCCGTCTTGGGGGGGGACCTGCCCCCCCCCCCCCCCCCCGCTACCCTGAGCTCCACGGTATGAGATGGTTAAACTCCTCTTTCCACCGCCTGGCGAGGTACATTAAGTCGGCCCACGCGGGCAAGGGCGCTCGTGCTCTGGCCGAAGCCTTGTGCAGCCCCCCCCCCCTGGTCAGAGACAATCGAGGCGACCAAGTGGGCCTTTTTGATTGTGGAGGTTGCTTGGCTCGTTCCTGGCTGGACGGGACCTCCGCGGACGATCTTGGTCGAGAAATCGCCGCCATCGGCGCGCGGCTCCAAGAGGTCCTCGAGGCGACCAACGCGAAGTTCTCTCGGGCTAGGAAGGACTGGGCCGCCTGGCTTTCGGAGGGTATCAACCAGGGTGCCAGAAGAGCCCACCAAGTTTCTAGGGATCCCGCGGCTTGGAGGCCGACGAGTACCCTGACTAGGTTCGGTTCCTTGGTCGCGGATCCTACGGAGCTGCTGAACGCTGAAAGGGCTAAGTTTGGGAAGCTTTGGCATGCCGGCTCCCAGGCCCCCAAGATTAGGCTTCGCACCCATGATCCTCTTCCTGCCATCCCAGTCGAGACGATCAGAGAGATCTCTCGGGGTTCCCACGTAGGTCTGCAGTCGGTCTGGACGGCTTCCACATGACGCACTACCAGTTCCTGGGCGATGATGCCCTCCGGTGTTTTTCGGAGCTCTGGACCTTGGTGGAGCTGTCTGGGGGGGTGGGGGTGCTTCCTAGTCAACTTCGGGCCCTCATCGTGGCTTTGATTCCGAAGACGGTTCCTGGATTTCGCCCCATCGGGGTTTTCTCCAGCCCCTACCGCTTGTGGGGGAGGGCTCGCCGCCCGATTGCTGTGTCCTGGGAGGCCCAAAACGATCGGCCCTACTGGGCTGCTGGGAAGCATCGCTCTGCGACAGACGTGGTCTGGAGGCAGGCCATGCGAGCTGAGACCAGCACGGCAAGAGGCCGTCACGCAGGTGCAGTTTTCTGGGATATGCTGAAGTACTACGAGCAGATTCCCTTAACGCTGCTCGAGCAGCGTAGCCCCAGGCTTAATTTTGATCCTGTTGTGTTGTCGGTGTGCTTGTTGGCGTGCCCGTCGGCTAGATTCATGGTCTTGTGCTGGGTGGTTTCCCCTTCCCAGTGCGCTTCTTTCGGCGTTGTCGCGGGTTGCTCGATGGCGACTACTCTGATCAAAGCTCACGGGATGGAGGCTTTCGGTTCCGTTCCGATCGCCCCTAACACTGCGCTGGACATTTACATCGATGACACGGCTTTGAATTCGGTTGGATCGGCCGACACCGTGGTCGAGAGTTTAAAGGAGTCTTAGGCCGCCCTCGAGGTGGCGATCACTCGCATGATGAGGGCCCACATTTCCATGGACAAGGTGGCTTGTGTCGCCTCTTCCAAGGTCATTTCCCTTCGGCTGGAAGAGGCGTTCGGGCCTCTGGTGCCCCCCCCCTCGAAACCACGGTGAACCTGGGGATTGATTTCACGGCTGGGACCTCGAGGCGTGTTCGTGGCCGCATTGCTAAGGCGAAGGCGCGCTTGTCGAACGCTGCCAGGCGTACCAGGGGGCTGCTGAAGCTTAGGGGCGTTCTTGGACGTAGGACAGCTAAGGTGTTCGTTTCGGGCCCCCTGGCGGGCCTGCAGTACGGCTCGGAGGTGCACGGCATGACTGACGGAGAGTTGGCGTCAGTACGTACAATGTTTGCTTCTACGTTGAAGCCGTCGGCTGGAGGTCGCAGCTTGACGATTTTGACCCGGTTGGAATCGGACCCTGCCTGGTACGGCTCGGTGGCGCCTATTGTTAGATATGTGCGTGAGTTGTGGCATCTGCAGACGCATGCGTCCCCATGGGGGCTTTCGTGGGCTGAGTTGCAGTCGTCTTGGGAAGCTACCTGGAGTGCCCCCCCAAAGACGTGGAGATCGGTTAAGGGATCTATGGGAGCTATGTATCTTTCTTTGGCCAGACTGGGTTGGGCGATGCCCGACTCCTACACCTGCACGGACGATGCTGGGAGAAATATTCCTCTCCTGGTCTCCTCCCCCGCCCTTTTAAAGAGGTTTTGCAAGATTCTGTCCTTCGTGGCTTGGAGTTTGCTGCCGGTGAGAAATACGGCGACGGTGATCGGTTGTGCTTTGACATGGTTTCCAGGGCCCTGGTTTCCAAGAAATTCTCCCCTAAGCACAAGGGCGCCATTAGAGCGCTCACTTGCCAGGCTTTGTGGCCTATGTCTCGGGCTGTGGAGAAGGGCTACATCGTGCCCGATGTGTGCCCCCTGTGCTCTAGGAGTGGAGACACGGTGCTCCGCAGGCTGTGGTTATGCGAGGCCTGTGAAGGCAAACGGCGAGAAGTTGTTGATCCCGAGCTTTTGGATCGCATCCGTGGAGACCTGGGAGCGAACTCGACCCCTTCCTTTCGTTTCCTGTGCGAGTCGGGATTGTTCCCTCACCCAGCTAAGGACTTGCCTGGCCCTCTTAGTCACGAAGCAGCCCTTGAGGCAATTAGATATGAGTTCTTTCCGGAGGCTTTCGCCGAGGAAGGACTACCGCCGCCGCCCCAGGGGATGAGGGGGATCTCGGGTAAGATTGTCTTGGATGGCTTGTGCTTTGAGTCGAAGGTCAAGGACCTTTCTAGGAGTGGCCGGGGTGCTGTGACGATCGGTCCTTCGGGAAATTTGCTCGCTAGGATCTATGGGCCTGTGAGCAATCTCTTCCCCCAGACGAGCGTGGCCGCCGGGTTTGCGCTCCTGCCGCGATCGCCGACCTCATTGGCGGTCCCAGTTGGCTTTTCTCGATTGTCAGATTGTTGTTGATGAGTTTAGCAAGTCTCAGGCCGAGCGCCTCCACCCGAACAGGCCCTGCGCTGGCCCTGTATTGCAAGCGTTTGCTTTCGGTGGGGGTCACTTGGAAGAGCTGACCAATGTGAAAGCCCATCAAGAAAACGATCCGTCAATTTGGGGGAACACAGAGGCCGACAGGGCCGCTAAGATGGGAGCGTTGCTCCACCCCCGATTTCCTGAGTCCGGGGGAGGCGTGTTGCTTATCTCGCGGACGTTGAGCCCTGGCCCCGTTCGAATCTTGAAGTAGCGGCCCCTCCCCCCTCGGCGAGAGCGGCGGGGCCGCGGCGCAGTTGGAACTGGGTTGGGCGATTTTGGCAGTGCTTCCACTGTTTAAGGTGCAAGCGCTCCGCATCGAAGCCGCCCCCAGGCCACTGTTCTTTGATTTTGAAAGTTAACCCCGCCAAGTTGCGGGCGCTCGAGCACAGGTGTTTAGTGGTTGATTTCAGCGACGGCAGTTTCGCTGCCGTTTGCCAGATTTGCCCCGCATACACGACTGGTGGTCAAGTGCGGCTTCTCGCCAAACCCTATTTGGGTAAGCCGCCAGCTCGAAGCGTTGTTTTCAGGAGGCTCGGCACAGGACTCCACCCTGATTGTAAAAAGGGTCGGGGTCACTGCCGATCTTGAGGATGTGGGCCCCCCCTCTGAGGGGCTCTTTGGCAGTGGATGTCAAACAAAGACGCACCGCCGCCCTCGCGCACATTCGGTACTGGTGCCGTCTGTTGCAATTCCTTTTTTTCTGCAGATCTCCCATTTGCGAGCGCGGGTGCAAGCCGCGATTCGCCGCAACAAAAAACGGCCCCAGAGGGGTCTCGGGGCTGCTCAAAAGAACCCCTGGACGGCCCAAGAGAAGCCCTGATGACGGTCCAACGCGGCCCCAAGAGGGGCCTGAGATGGGGGGGGGGCCAGCGTTCAGTCGGGCGTGTCCCTCTACAGGAGGAATACTCAAAAATAGTCAAAACATAGTCAGGGGACGATGTTTGTAGTATTTCTTGGATCTTCTACATAGTTTTGAGCATTTTTGATTTTTCGTTCAAAATGGGCCTGCAGGGGGACATGCCCGACCTAAGGCGAGCCGACATTTCCAGTCCTCCGCCTCGCGGTATCTCACGGTGGGTCCAGAGGCCGCCAAGAGGTCACCCAAGATGTTCCTGCAGCGGTTTCCTGTTCAATTTTCGATTTTTCATTTTCGGCGGAATCGTTCGCTGCGGACTGTCTGCCCGCCGCGCCGTCGCCATCTCATTTGATTGAGACCTGACGTTTGTTCGCCACCTCACGTGGGGTCCGACTCTGGGAGATGGGCCCGATCATAATACTGGCGCGTTGCAGTAGGCCATGTTTGCCAGGCTTCCCCCCTGGGCTACTGTACAAAGTGCGTGTTGAGACACGCACTCGCACCCTTTAGGTATTATTATGACCAAAGTCGGCAGGGCCCTATTTACGCGGGCCCCATCGCCCAAGCATGCTTTGCGGGAAAGACGCTGGGATGATACTGAGGCCTTGACCAGAGGGCCTTAGAATGGCCGCATCATGGCTTCAACATGGACCCCAGCATTCAAACCTGCCGTGCGGGAATCACGTCGGGGATATCGATGCCCTGACCTGAAGGTTGAGGCTCTGACCTGATGGCCTCAATCTGGCTTCAACGTGGCCTCCTCATGGGCCTCAGCATCCAAGCTCTCGTTGCTGTGCTCACGTCGGGGGGGTGCTGAGGCCGTGACATGAGGGCTTCAACATGGACCTCAACATCCAAGCCTGCGCCGTGGAATTCACGTCGGGGGGTATTAAGGCCGTGGCCTGAGGGCCTCAACATGGCCGTGTCATCAGCCATAGGCCCCATAATCCAAGCCTGCCGCCCGGTAGGCACGTCGTTGGAAGCCTGGGGCCTGTCCCAAGGGCCTCGACATGGCGCCAGTACGGGTCTCGCAATCCAAGCTTGCCCTGGGGGGGTGTTGAGGCCCTGACATGATGGCCATGAGTCTCCTTCGCGGCGACGTTCGACCGCTATGCCACCCAGAGGGGGGAATACGGCACCCAAACAACGTTGGGTGAGGCCGCGGCCGTGCGCCAACAGCCGACACGCCAGCCCACCGCGTCAAACGACACAGGCGGCTGGCGCGCCAGGGCGCATGCCGAACGAAGCACATGGGTACCATACCCCCCCTCGAGGGTGGTGGGTGGGAGAAAAGAAGCGCGATCGCGGTCGCGTCCGACGCACTCTGGCGAACGGACGCCCCGCGCGTCGCCCCCAGGGTTGGTCCAGAGCCGCACACTGGCAGACAGAGGACCACACCCCGGCCAGCCGCCCCACCTTAAGAGTGCACACTAGGCAGGTGGGGCGCTGCAGACATGACCGGGTGCTTGATATCCCGCCCCGCGGCCAGGCGGCAAAGAAGAGACATCGCGACCGTGCGCGGAGGAGCGGAGGGAGGAAGGACCCCGACGCACGGCCGCGCAGCACGCCAGCATGCCCGCGCGGGGCCTGGCCCGCCCGACGTAGCGGCGGCGCGTGGCGGGTGGACATGCGGGCGCCCGCCATCGCGCGGTGCGCCGACGGCGGGACACTCCCGCCTGGGGGCGTCGACTTATGACTTGCAATAACAAGTTATTACTGCCCCATAAGTCTCGTTCGCGGCGACGTTCGACCGCGATGCCGCCCAGAGGGGGGAATACGGCACCCAAACAACGTTGGGTGAGGCCGCGGCCGTGCGCCAACAGCCGACGCGCCAGCCCACCGCGTCAAACGACGCTGGCGGCTGGCCTGCCAGGGCGCAGGCCGAAGCACATGGGTACCATACCCACTGCCACGGACCCAGGGGCCGAGGCCGAGCGCTGCCCCACACAGCGGGCCTGCGGCACCCGCAGGCACGCTGCCACCCAATGCCGGGCAGAGAGACGGCCGCAGACGCGTGCCCCGCGAGAGAGCGACCGATGGACCGAACGAGGGCGAACGAGCGTGCGAAGGGGCCTGGCGCGACGTTACTTGCACCGACCAAGCGTGGAATGACGTCGCTGGACGGCGGGGGTTTCCGAATCCCCACCCTCGTCGTCACTGGACGACGCGCCGAAATGCGCCTCGGCGACGGCCTGGCGCTCCATCTTCTCAACGTCAAGATAGCGCATCCAAGCTGGCATCTGCCAGTCACCTGCCTTCAGGATGTCGGCGACTCGGCCGCCGAACTCCACAATGTCTTGGGCGTGGCCCCGGAACGAGTGGGCGCCGTAGGCGTCGGCGTTAACTACTCCCGTGTGACGCAGTGCCGACCGCAGCGCGTTACGTACACCCGTGGCGCACCAGCCCGCCCACGGGGCCTCTCCAACGGACTGCGAGTTGAACCGCGCGCCGAGAGCGTGTGCGGGGCACGTGGCGCGTGAGCGCTGACACCAGCAATTGCGCACAATTGTTGTCCGTCTTTCCCGGTTCTTCCGTCTGGCGAGCGATGAGACGGCCGCCTCTTCGCTGATGAAAAGGCCCGCGCGTAAATGTGACGCGTCGTCGAGCGAGGCGGCCCGTTGGATGACCGGCGCTTCCGACGGGGGGCGAAGTAGAAACGCGTGCGCGGTCGCGAAGAGGAGACCCAGCCCGGATCCCTCTGGTAACGCGCCTGGGCGTTCCAGTAGCTGTTCCAGCACGTGCATCCGGGCCGCCATGCGGGGTCGTGCCGACCAACCCGAGCGCTGCACGATAGCCAGCTTGGCGCCGGCCAGCGACGCGTGCGTGAACGCTGCGTCTGCCACGCGCGCGACGTGGCATGCCTTCGTCAAATGCGAAAGGTAATTGCAGAACGTCGCGCGACACCTGAACGTCGTAGACCAGAGCAAAAGACCGTCGACCGACGGCGGGAGTTCGCTGCCTTTGCGCTGCAAAACGTCGCGCGCGAACTTCACCCAACATTCGAAGCCGCTGCGAACCTGCGGTAGTGACCGTGGGCACGATCCGAGCAGGGCGCTGTTACGGGCAACCTGGGCCCACGCCCGCCCCGCCTCGGGCGACGCGGCGGCTGCGGCAGCCTTCGCGATCTCGCAGCGCGGATCGCCCATCTGACGCTCGAAACCTTCCGTTGCCGTGCGTGGCGCACGGCGTGCCGCTGCCGCTGGGTCCGCTGCCGAGCTGCGGCTGCGCCGCCGACGGGCCGTAAGCATCGCAGGTGGAAGCCCCGGTGGCGGCGCCGGCCCTGGGATGCCCTGCGCGCGCGGCCGCGCGCGAAGACGTCGCGCGCGTGCAACGCGCGGAGAAAAGCGGTCTGCGACGGACCGCGCGGGGCGCCCATAACCGCACGCTCGAGGAAGAGGACGATGAAGAAGCCGAGCTCGCAGAACCTTGACTCGACGGGCGTGCCCGCGCCGCCTCGCCATCGTTGGGCCTGGCGTTCGTCCATCGTCCTTAAGAATGCGCGCGGCGCGCGCGCGCGACCCGCAAGCCCGCGATGCACGCCACCTTGCGGGCGTGCCAGCAGCTCTCGCACTGCTGTCGCTGCGGTGACAGAAAGGCGTTCACGACCCAGAAAGTCATCGAACAGCGCGCCCTCGAGGTGCTGCCAGCGCGTCATCCCGTTAAACGGCAGGCAAGAGCAAACCGCGTCGATATCAGCACGTGACGCTCTGGGCAGAGCATTGCTCAGCTGAGCGGCGAAATCGTCGTGAGACATAATGATACAGGCTAGGTCGCGTGGACCTTGCGGTGTGAGCCCCTGCTGAGTGGCGCGCGTCAGCCGTGGCGCGCGCCGCGAGATACCCGATAGCTGGCGCCGAGTTTCGGCTGCCTCGCAGCGTAGCCGTGCTGCGAGCGCTGGCTCACCTTGTCGGGATGAGCATCGACGTCCATGACGCTGGCGTGCAGAACGCCTCGTCCAGGTGCGGATCAATTCGCACTGCGCCGAGCTGCCGCAGCAGCCCGAACTCACCCCTGGACGGATCATCTGCGATATTTTCGTCTGTCGGCACCCGCTCCACACGTGCTAGACACCGCAATTGCGCAATCTTGACCCAGAGGCCGTGTGCGAGACAAGCGTGATCGAACGCGCGCGCGGCGCCGCTGCCGGCGGCGGCCTGCGCGCCTGTGTTGTCAGACCAGATTACGACGCGCCGACGGCGGAGCAGGTGTTCAAACGAGCACAAGCCCAGGGCAATGCTCAGCATTTCCAAGCCCATGATTTGATTATCTTCCCTGGGCTGGAACGCCTTCAAGATCCTGGCGCACGCGTGCGCGCGCGTCGCGACCAAAACTGGCGCTGACCTGCGCAGCCGTGCCGGGCGGCAGGTGGCATGCACGTCCAGTAGCATTTGTCATTTGGTGTCAACGAACAGTACGGCGGCCGCCATAGGCGGGCGGCTGGCTGCGTCGCAGAACAGATGGGCCTCGGGGCCCGCCGCTTCGTCGCACCACCTTCGTGACTGTGCCAGCTCGCCGCCCAGCACGATCAACCACCACCGCAGCACTAGCCGTAGCGCTTGCGGCATGTCGGGAGAGCCGCGATGTGCCTGGGCGTAGATCGGTCTGCCGCAACGTGGGCGTGGCAAATGGGTGCGCTGCCGGCGCGCGGTACAGAAAACACACACCTGAGCATGGCGCGCCCCGCGCGGTTGAACATGTTACCGGATGCCCAGGCTAGTGCGCCCGCGAGTTTGCTCGCGTCACGTGGCCGCGCGCGCCGCGACGCTGCGTGGCGGGCCGCAAACTGGGTCCACGCCTGCGCGTAAGATGCCCGAGTCGAGTGCCAACGTGATACGTGCTGTCCACTTAGCGATCTTGTCAGGCAGCGGAACGCACGACATCCCCTCCGATGAGAGGTCGACGCGAAGTCCCAGGATACCGAGCGGGACAGCACAGGAAATCTTCTCGTCTGCCAGCGCGGACCGGCCCAATAAGCATCTTACGATGCGCGCGATGCAATCCAGCAGGCGTTCGACCTGCCGCGCGGCGCGTGACGGCGACCGATCGGCCGGCTCGCGTGACACCCCGCGCCTCGGCCCACCTTTCGGCGCCGAACATATCGTCCACGTAACGAAGGATCGCCGCGTGGAGTACACGGCGTAGAATCGCGCATATGAGGGCGCCAACGCGTTCCCAGTTGTGAACGCTTGCAACTGCGCGGGGGACAAGTGAGACGCGGTGTGTGCCGAGAGCGGACGACGCGCCTGCCCCGAATGGGCACGCGCAGTGAGCATGCGCCGTGACTTCATCCTTGTTAACGGAATATGACCCTAATCAAAGCCCGATGCTCAGGTCGCAGCGGAAGCCCCCGGAAGGCGGCGTCGATGTCGAGCTTAAACAAGCGCGGCACAGCGGATGCCTGCAACCCGCGCGTGGCCCTTGCGCCCTCGCGACGCAGCGGCCACCGTGATCAATTGTCTCGTGCCGCATACGCTCACGCGGACGCGTTGTGGTGTTGATGCCGGCAATGGAGCAATCGACCACCGCGCGAACCTGCCGCGAAGTGCGCGCACACGACAAACTTTAAACAACGCTTCGCGCGGGCGCGTGCGCGCGCCTTGCGGGTGCCGTCTCTCCTGACACCCTGAACTACCCCGAGCCGGGGCTGCCCAAGCCGAGGTGTGACAGACCCTCGGGCGCTCGCATCCTCCATAGTCGGAAATCTTTATCCGTGAGGTCCCACAACTCTTGCGCGTTGGGGTCGGAGCGTAAACGCGCGAGCAGACGCTTGTTTGCCGCCCGGGCGCCCTTTAAAAGAACCTCGGTGGATTTCTCTTGCGGAAATGTAGCAGGCGCGCCAATGCCCGACGCCGGTAATTCACCCAGCAGGGGCGCCCCCTCGCGCGCGACGGGCGCGCGATGGCAAACGACGGCGGCACGTGGGCGCGCCTGAGGAAAGAACCCCACGCATTCGCGATCAATGTGTCCAATGCTGGCCGCCAACTCTGCAAGCAGCGGCCCGTTGACATTCCGGGCGACCCCGCGAACGCCTTCGTCTGCGCCGCGGCACCACGCCTCGATGGCGCCACTCTGCTCGAGCTGGCGGGCCCGAGTTTCAATGCGTCAAACGGCTTCTTCGCGCGCTCGCCGGACCGCGCCGGGCGTGCGCTCGCTGATCCAGCGCACCGCGTCTGATACGTCTGTCGCCAACGTGATCTTCTTTTCAAATTCGTATGTCCTGCCTTGGGCCTGACGTATGAAGTCGCGCTTGAGGGCGCACTTTGCGCCGTCCCGCGCCGGCGGCGCCGGTACGGGCGGCGCGCCCTTCGCCGTGCAACGTCGTTTTGGCGGCGGCGGCGGCGCCGGTATGATGCTTGACCGTTGTGGCCGCACCACCATAATACAAGGGTGCGAAGACTGCGCAACCGTGAGCCCCTGCGCGTCCTCTCTTGCAACAAAACTCTGCCGCCGCTGACTCCACGAGAGGCGCGACACCGCCGATGCGCGCGTTTGCGGTGGCAACCGATGCCACCCGCCACACTCCACCAATGCGCGTGGGCAGGACGAGGGCGCGAGAGCATTGGTAGCGCACCCCCAAGCCGAGCAGGGCCTCGCACGAGAAGCCCTGGCCTCTGCGGGATGCCTGTGCGCCTTCCACGGGTGCACCCACCGCGGATAAGGCGAGACCAGACCTGCGTGCAACGCCGCGCGCCGCGCCATGCGCGCGAGCAGGAACGCTACGTGCCTTGGGACGGGCCGCGCGCGAATGGCCCTCTCTTCATAGAAATGCAACCGCAGGCGAATGCGTCAAAATGCCTCAGCGCGAGGCCGGCGCGCTGAGCCAGGCAGGAAAGCCACGCAGGTCACGGACACCGCCTGCGTTATCTGCAGCAGCGCCTGCCGCGCGCGCGGCCGCGAAGCGAACGGCGCGACCGCGCAAACATTGCGAGGGCGCCGCGAATCGGGGACGTCAAGCGCTCCCCTACTTCTTGGGCCGGGGCGGCGTGCGCGGCGCGTCTGGCGCCGGCCTCTTCGAGCTGCCCCACGCGCCCGTCTTCCACGTAGATCGGCCCCAGCCGCCGTTGTGCCAGGACGCACCGGAATGCGAAGAGCGCGTCTCCGCCGCGCCCTTGTTCGGCGCGGCGCGGCCACTGCCGCGGCCGTTGCCCGCGGGCGTGGCCTGGGCGGCCTGCCCCTGCGCCTGCAAACGCAACTGTCACGCACGACGCGCGACGCCCCTGGCACGCGCGGGCGACCTTGGCTGCGCGGTCGAACTCGTTCTCGGCAGACCGCAGGGACAACGCGTCGAGCCCTTTCGAGGCCTCCTCAATATTGAACTTCTCGACGCCGCTCTGTCGCGAGCGCTCGGCCCAGCTCTTGCGGGCGATTTTGTCGCACAGGAGCCCAAGCCCCGCCTTGCGGCCCGCGAGCGGAGCTTCCAAGGCCACCTCGCGAAAGGCAACGGGTGCGCGCGCTGCTACGTGTGCGCGCTGGCACGTCGCGGACCTGGAGCACAAATCGCTTATGCTCCAAGCAGCGTGCGTAAGATAGCTGCTCAGTGGCAGCAGCCGCAATCGCCCATGCGTCGTAGGCGAGGTGAAACTCGGCCCACGACAACGCGCGCTGACCTTTACTGCCGCACTCAGCCGTCACTCCGTTGGCGTCTGCGTCGTCGACCGCGTGGGCGCTCGCGGCCCAGGTCGGGAGAAAGCCGCGCAAATCAGAGTAAACGAAAGGATTCGCGCAGCCCTTCTTTCTCGCGCGTACGACCTCGGCAGCCATCCAATCGCATTTCTCGCTCCTGTGCAAGGCAGCGACCGCTGTCACCGCCGCTGGCGCGCTCACGTGAGGGCGCGCTTCGGCCAGATCGTCTGGCTGAGGCCGTTCAACGTAATCGTCGCCAACTCAGCGCCCACGTCTACGTGGTGTACGGGGGCGGCCATTTCCACATTGGCCTCCGCCCCGATGCGAGCGTGCAGACCAGGGGGCTCGCCGGGCGCGCTCGCGTACGCTACTTGCTTACCCGCAGTTGTGGCGCGCTCCAGCGCGTGGCGGAGCACGCCTTTCACGCCCGCTGGCAGGCCAGCCGAGCCTGACAGCTCTTCTAGCCGAATGTTCGCCAGCTGTGCCGGCGTCAGCAGCTTATTAGCGCCTAGGCAGTCATTCGCAGCCTTGTATCCGATGTCCGACCATTCTGCCCCGAACACGGGGTCTTGGCGCAGAAAGCTCAGCAGCGGTCCGTCCGCCATCACGAACAAAGAAGCCAGAAAACACCAGCGTCGCACTGCTCGCACACGCGGGGATCACGCGGCGGGCCGACTGCAACGCAGCGCACTCAACACGCGTACAGAAAGACGGCGACGCCGGTAGCAACACGAGCGAGGTGCCTGCAGATACCTGGTCCGCCGCTTCGCAGACGCAAAACGAACGCGCGCGCCCCGAACGCGGGGGAGGAACGGCGGCGCCGGGAACGCAACGCGAGATGCCTGCGGAAACCTGGTCCGCTTATGGCCGTGAGCGCGGGTCACGCGTCTTACCGAGCGGGCAGGCGTTGGCCAGCTGGTCGATCCTCGCGCTTCGTGCGCACGGCCCAAGCGGCACCGTGGCTGTCAGCTCCATCGAGGGGCTGCCTGAGGGCCCTGCGGCAGATGTGCGCCTCCGTGGCGACGATCTGCTGCGATCGCGCTGGGGGGCTGGGTGCTCCCGCCGCCCGCGCACGCGACAGTAAGAACACACAAGAGGGCCAATGTGACACGTCTCGCGACATGAGGCGGGCTGCGTTGACGGCACTCGTCGTCAGACGACATCGCTACACGGCGTACTTGGTAGCCCGCGCAGCGACCCTTATGCGGCCTCCAGTTGCGGGAGGGAGCGCGCAAATCCACACTGGGACGACACGCGCGGCGCGAGCGCGCGCGTTTGTTAAAAGCGTTGTGGTCGCGTGCGCCGCCCTAGGCGCCCGCGACCCGCGCTGGCGGGCGCGCTCGCAGCTTTGCCCGGCGGAAGTGCGCTTCATCGCCGCTGTCTGGATTGTCCATTCGACGGTGGCGTATCACGGGCGGAGAGACGATCTGGGGCTTAGCGTAGCCCATTATGATATGGCAGACGTCGCGCGGCAAACGCGGTGCGCATTGGGCCAGGGCGAAGCGCAGTTCAGCCCACACCTGCTCCAGCCTTACTAACCGAGGGCCGACTGCTCCGAGTCGGACTGGCGACCAGCAGCTCTCGTTGGCAGGTGGTGCTGGCATTGCTAGGGGCGGGCCCCTTGGCGCTCGCCCCTGCAGCCTGGGGCCCGCCCCCTTAACCAGCAGGTAGCGAAGCCGCTCGCGCGCCTGCGACAACGCTGTGTCTGCGTACGCGACCCGCGCGGGATGCGGTGCGCACCAAGGAGCCCCTTTCTGTTTTCGCCTCGAACGGCACGAGCGCCGCCTGCGCAGCCTGCTCAAGCAGAAGCCGCTGACTTCACCCGACATTCGGAGCCGCTGCGAACCTGCGGCAGCCAGAGCAAAAACCGTCGACCGACGGCGGGAGTTCGCTGCCTTTGCGCTGCGAGTCTGGCGCACTGCGAGTCTCGCGCTCGACTGTTCACTGGGAATGCGAAAGAAACGTTTGCAACGATTGGCCACTATGGGCCCCCAAGCGAGACGCGCGGGTCTGCTGACAGTCAGGCAAGCCGCAACGGCCGCCCTATCGAAGATTGGCCGCTCTAGGGCCGCCAGACATGCGGGCTGGCATCGGCTGCCCTGCTACTGAATGGCCACTCTGGGCCGCCAGACGAGGGTCGCTCTGGACCCGCGAGGGGGAAGCCTATGGGTACGTTGGTCACACTGGGCCGACGTAAGAGGCCACTCTGGGCTTGATAGCAATGCCGTGACCCCTCAGGGCCGTAAAACAGACTCCGCCAGGGTGGAGAAACAACGCGTAGGTCACCAAGGACCGGCGGTGTCGGCCCGAGGTGAACCAAGGGACACAGGACCCGCAGGGAAAAGCCCTAGACAACGACGCCCACGAGGGGCCACACTGGGCCAGAAAAGAAGCGCGACCGCGGTCGCGTCCGACGCACTCTGGCGAACGGACGCCCCGCGCGTCGCCCCCAGGGTTGGTCCAGAGCCGCACACTGGCAGACAGAGGACCACACCCCGGCCAGCCGCCCCACCTTAAGAGTGCACACTAGGCAGGTGGGGCGCTGCAGACATGACCAGGTACTTGATATCCCGCCCCGCGGCCAGGCGGCAAAGAGGAGACATCACGACCGTGCACGGAGGAGCGGAGGGAGGAAGGACCCCGACGCACGACCGCGCGGCACGCCAGCATGCCCGCGCGGGGCCTGGCCCGCCCGACGTAGCGGCGGCGCGTGGCGGGTGGACATGCGGGCGCCCGCCGTCGCGCGGTGCGCCGACGGCGGAACACTCCCGCCTGGGGGCGTCGATTTATGACTTGCAATAACAAGTTATTACTGCCCCTCAACATAGCTTCCGTTTTGGCCCTCAAATCCAAGCCTCTATTGCGGAGTTCGCGTCCGGGGGGGTGGGGTGAGACCCTGACCTGAGGGCCTTACCGTGGTCTCAACATGGCTTCGGTATGCGCCATACATCCACGCGTGCAATGTGGGAACCACGTCGGGGTGATTTTGAGGCCGTCACCTGAAGGCCTCAAAGAGGCTTCGCCATGGCCGAAACACGCGCAAAAACCGAAGCTTGTCATGAGGGAGTCATTTTTGCGGAATGTTGAGGCCCTGTCCCGAGGGCTTCCACTTGGACATGGAAAAAGCGTGTTTTATTTCAGGCCTATGAAGGCCGTCATCTGGGGGGGGAGGGGGCCGATGACGTCACGTTTCGCGCCGCCGGCGTCTGGGAATACCTAGGGATGACCGGGGACGGGTAACAGCAGCGTGTAGGTGGCGATCTGCACCACAGCGCCTGTGTACACCACAGTGCTTGCGTGCACCACAGCGCCTGTGTACACCACACCGCCTACGTACACCACAGCGCTCGCGTGCAACACAGCGCCAGTATGTGCCACAGTGCCTGCGTGCACCGGAGCGCTCGTGTACACCACAGCGCCTGCATACACCACATCGGCCGCGTGCAACACAGCACCAGTGTACACCACAGTACCCGCGTGCACCACAGTTTCTGTGTACACCACGGCGCCTGTGTGCACCACAACAACCATGTGCAACAGAGCACCATTGTTGTAAAGAGAATTTTAGAAGGCATCCTTCGAACAACCTGGAACACTTGTAAATTTCAGAGAAAGCAGTTGTTGGATATAGGATTTGGAATATTAATGGAAAAAGGAGCGCCGCTGGAATCTACGAATCCTCGCGAGTCCTACCGCATTATTTTACCTCCTCCAATCTGCGACCATAAGGGTCCCGCAGACTTGGCTGTCGGAGAACCCAGTGGACGGATTCAATCGACCATTCTGTGCACGCTGAAGTGCGCACGTGCGCTGTAGCGCCGACCCGCACGACGGGGGGAAGGGTGAATGAGGAGGAGGAGGGGGAGGAGGAGGAGGAGGGGGAGGAGGAGGAGGAGGAGGAGGAGGAGGAGGAGGAGGAGGAGGGGGGGGAGGAGGAGGAGGAGGAAGAGGAGGAGGAGGAGGAGGAAGTTGTCCGCAGCAGATTCTCACTCGCATGCTCCTTCTACCTGTCTTGTGCACGCAGGCATTGTGGTGTACACCAGCGCTGCCTTGCACGCGGATGCTATGGTGTACACAGGCGCTGTGGTGTGCACATGCGCTCCGGTGCACTGAAGCATTGTGGTGTACAGAGTCGTTGCCTTGCACATGGTTGCTGCGGTGTGCACATTCGGTGTGGTGTACACAGACGCTGTGGTGCACGCAGGCACTGGTGTACACAGGCGCTGCGTTGCACACGGCTGTTGCGGTGTACACATGCGTTGTGGTGTACACGCGCGCTATGTTGCACGCGAGCACTGTGGTGTACACAGGCGCTGTGTTGCACACGGTTGCTGCGGTGTACACATTCGCTGAGGTGTACACAGGAGCTGTGGTGCACGCGAGCACTGTGGTGTACACAGGCGTTACGTAGCACATGGCTGTTGCGGTGTACACAGGCGCTGTGGTGTACACGCGCGCTGTGGTTCACGCGAGCACTGTGGTGTACACAGTCGCTGCTGTGGTGCAGATCGCCACCTACATGCTGCCTGTTTGGTCTCGGTCATCCCTTGGCATTCCCGGACGCCGCGGGCTCGGAACGTGACGTCATCTGGGGGGGGGGGCGGGGCCGATGACGGCCGCTATCCCGGAAAATAAAAGAAAGACATGATCAAATTTAAAATTGGAGTTGGGAAGCGGCTGTAGGAGGCCCCGAAGAGGCGCCAAAAGGCCCCCAGGAGGCTCCAAAGAGAGTCCAAAGAGTTTCCCAAGAGGCCCCCAAGCCGTTCCAACACTGATTCCAACGAGCTTCCAAGAGACATCCCAGGAGAGTCATGCAGGGATCCAATGCTCGCCTACTGCTACTCCATCTCGCTGTTCGTTACCCCTTCTCTCCTTCTTTCGTCTTCTTGGGCTTCCTCCCTTTCCCTTTCCACATCTCTTTCGTCCACTCCTTCCTCCCACGCCCCGCTTCCTGCCGAACGAAATTGACAGCGAGCCCTGCCTGAAAATTCAGAAATCCCAAGCTTGATCTGTTTTCAATGGGCTCCTCCCTCCATTTACTCGGCTGGCGCGAGCACGTTCCACAATGCACCTCCTCATCCTTCCTTCCTCGCCCTTTGGTGCCAATTTTCTTTTTCTCCCCTGCTGTTGGGTTTCTTCCTTTCTCCCGTTTCACACGTCTCTCCTTATATCCTTCTTCCTACGGCACGCTTCCCGCCCAACTACATGGGGCGTTCCAAAAAGGGCCTTGCCTTCGAGGATCGAAGGAGTTGTCATGTCATCTCTTCCGCGGCGGAAGAGATGCGCCCCCAAGAGATGAAAAACGTTTTTGGGTTCAGGGCTTCCGGAAACTGCCACATCTCTCCGTTTCTCCTTCCTCCCACGGCCTGTTTCCCGCCCAACGAAACAGAAGGCGGCGCCTACTTGAAAAACATGACCTGGCGAAAGACCCGACCACATGGTATCCTCTTGCGGGTGGCAGCCTCTCCAATCCTCCTGGACGCGGAGGTACGCATCGATGCAGCTCCCTTTGCACCGGAGGGGGCTTTCCCATCCACATCAATCCACGCGTGTGTTCCAAGGGTATACTGCTTGTCATGTCTTTCGTTTGCCCTCCAACGGTGGCCCTGATGCCGATCATCCTCGGCCGTGGTTGTCACCACATCGTCTTGATGTCTTCCATATCCTGTGCTCGTGGTTGTGCTTTCTCCTCCCCCGCCTCCTCCTCATCTTACGTATCCCTCTCATTTGCCACCACCGCATCTCCGCGATGTCCTCTTCCTCCTCCCCCTATCCTCGCCATCCCGTCTGGTGCAGTCCCCGCATTCTCGCGGCCTCCCCGCTGAGTTCACACCAGCACTTCCCTGTCTTCGCTCCTTCTTGAATGTGTTGCTCCTGGAGCCAGGTCGCGCATGCTCACGGAAGCTTGCCCGCTGACTTCCCAGTCTCGTGCGCGCGCGGTCTGTGATGGGCCTGGTTTCCACCACCACCACAAGTTGGAGGGGGGAAGGAGGAGGAGGAGGAGGAGGAGGAGGAGGAGGAGGAGGAGGAGGAGGAGGAGGAGAGGATATGTGGAGGAGGAGGAGGGAGGAGGAGGAGGAGGAGGAGGAGGAGGAGGAGGAGGAGGAGAAGGAGGAGGAGGAGGAGGAGGAGGAGGAGGAGGAGGAGGAGGAGGAGGAGGAGTAGGATGACCCCCTCCCCTCCAACTTATGGTGGTGGTGGTGGTGGAAAGCAGGCACATCAGTTTGGCCCGATGTCACGCGCCTCGAGCGTCGCGAGCAGCCAGGAGGACCGCGAGCCGGGCCAGGAGCCTGCGAACGCGAAGGCCGCCGCGGCGGTCGCCTGGCTCGCGAGCGAGCTCAGGGCCGAGAGAAGCGAGACGGAGAGGCGCCACAACGCCTTGGTCGAGGGCCTCGTCGCGGCCCTCGAGCTGGGCGCACGTGCCCCCAGCGTCCAGGCGCAGGTCAGGGCTGGACCTGAACCGTGTTTTTGCGATTTCGTGGGTCGTTTTCGTTTCGATTTCGTTTTGCGGTCAAGGCGGATTGAAAACAGAACGAAGGAAAACGAAAACAATACGACAACGAAAAACACCGCTTATGTTCAGCCTTGACGCAGGTATCTTACGTGCCCACTCCCGGACCGCAGAACAGGTACCCCTCGCAGAACGGGGCCGCGTTCGGAGGGCTGCCGAGGACGGCCACGGGGTTAGTCTCTGGCTGGCGCCCGCCAAATTCATCTGTAAGGAAAAGTTCATCTGTAAGGAATCAGAAGGACCGCATGTTCGCCAACAGGATGATAAATCAAGATGGCTCGCCAGCACCCAGCCTGACACAGGTCGAGGGCACCGACAGGCCGAGGGAGGTGAGGACCACTGTCGAGCTTATTCAATGTGCCTGTGCCATTCCGCCGACCCCAGAAGAGGAGATGTGCGGCTTCCGATTTCGCACGTGCTTTTTGCCACTTCCCGTCGTGCTGCCTGCGTGTCGTTGTTGCTGGTTTGTCCTCGTTTCCCTCCGCGTCTGTTGCGGTGCTGCGGGCCTCTGAGGCCGTCTTGGCAGCCTCTGGGGGGCATGTTGGGCGTCTTGGGGGCCATCTTGTTGGGGAGGGCTCGCGGGTCCCCTACGGGTTCCCCATTTGGGGCCTCTCTTGGTCTTCTTGGGGCTCTCCGGAAGGCATTTGTGGCCAGCGGCGTCGTGAGCAGCTTTGGTACCCTTTTGGTCCATCTCTTTGCCCTCTCGGGGGCCTCTTCGGCTGTCTTGAACCAGTCTGGGGGGCTTCTGGATTGTCTGGGGCTTGCAGAACCTGGACATGGCGGGAATGCGATAAGAGCATGTTTTTTGGAGGCTCTGGGCGATAACGGCAGTGATCGGCCCTCTCCCTTCCCCCCCCGGATCACGTCGCGTTATTTGCCCACATGTACAAGGATTTCTTCAGGATCCTTGGAGGATGTCCTAAGGACCCTAAAGGGTTCCTAAGAATTCGTCGTCGTCGCTGTCGTCCGCGCCCGGGAGGCCGTAAACAAGGGGGTTACTTCTGGAGGAAGGGCCCCGATCCCGGGGGGAGGAGCGGGGTGGAGAGAGAAAAGGAGACGAGGGAAGAACGAGGAGGGAGCAGAAAGGAGGAGGAGGAGGGGGAGGAGGAAGAAGAAGAGGAAGAAGAGGAGGAGGTGGGAGGAACGAGGAGGAGAAGGGATGAGAAAGAAGGAGGCGGAGGAGGAGGAGGAGGAGGAGGA
>CAUYUJ010000642.1:73559-111171 GCA_963575745.1 Prorocentrum cordatum
GAGGAGGTGGTGGTGGTGGTGGTGGTGGTGGTGGGGGAGTGTGTGTGTGTGTGTTTGTGTGTGTGCGCGCATACTTTTGCACATCTCGTCGTCGGCGGTTTTGTGGGGCACTGGGGGGAGCCGTCGGGCCTCCAGAAGCCTCTGGAGGTTTTTCTAGAGGTGATTCGTCGACCCCCTTCGGTCCGCTGCCCCGTTGGCTTGGCGGCCTCGGTACGGTAAGGGGACAAACAAGTGGAACCCCCTCGTCGTCGATCCTATGTTCGTCCCCCCCTTCCTCCCGACTCAAAGTTGGGCTCCGGCGTGGTGGAGGCCCCACTTTTTCTGTCCTTTCAATCCTGCGCTCTCGAATGTCTGGGAACAACTTTGAATGTGGGGGGAGGGGAGGTGGCAGAGTCAAGGGTTCCGCTTTTTTGTCCATTTACGGGAGCGTATCATTCTTTGCATGCCACTTGAAGGTCTCAAGGGCGTACTTTGCTGAGCACCTTGGTCTGCCATGCGCTGTTTCACTCGTCGCACTGATGGGGGACGTGCGCGTTTCGCGTCTCCTTTCCTCCTCCTCCTCCTTCCCCCTATCTCATGCTGCGCTGGATTTTGGCTGCGGCCGCTGGGGCCTCAGAGATTTGCTCGCAGCTTGTGCCTATTCAGGATGATACGTTTTCGTAGGAATTCGTATCTTCAGGCTGACGTGTTCTTCTCCCTCTCCCCTCCCCTCGCTCTCCTCCTCTTCCCTGAAAGTGGTGACGTCTACCCAGCCGGCCACTCTAGAGCAGCACTGCCGCCATCGAGTGCGCCTTTTCTAATGGATGCGGTTATAGTCCCCGCGAGGGGAAGCGGAGCCGCTCCCAGACGGGCATCGTGTGTTTGTGTTCTGCGGTCGTGTTCGTTCGGGGGGAACAGAAAGTGATTAGTCGGCCCCCTTTCACCTCTGAGCGTGTTTCTATATTGCCTGGGCCATAACGCCCGTTATGGCCCCGAGCCCCCCCCCCATAACGTGACGTTTCCCCCCCAGTGCACCCCAGGCACTGCCACCGTCCGCATTGGGATCCGCATAGGGATCCCAAAAGGGATCTGGATAGGGATCCGCGGTGGTCGCGGGCAAGTTGCGATGCTCTCAGGCACTTGTGGTGTTCGAAAGAGAAGGAGCAAGAGGAAGAGAAGAACGACGACGACGAGGAAGGACGAGGGAGGGAAGTAGCATACGTCTTATACTCCCCGCGGAGGCAGCGATGCCTTCGCAGGCATGTGCTCGCCACAACTCGCCTCTTGCAATCGTCGCTCTTCATCGTCGTCGTCGTCGTCGTTGCTCGTCGTCGCTCGGCGTCGTCGTCGTCGTCGTCGCCGTAGTCGTTGTCGTCGTCTTCGTCGTCGTCGTCGTCTTCGTCGCTCGTCGTCGCTCGCCGTCTCTCGTCGTCGTTGAATCAAGGGAGGAAAAACCACCCAGACTGGACAATTGGCGTTTACTAAACGGCCGTGGGCGTTTACTAAGCAGCCCTGCTCTGTTTGATTCCTTCTTTGGGCGCGTTTAGTAACGACTTCGCGTGTCGGGGTGATATCATGGGAGGGATTTTTTGATTTCTATTGAACGCCGTCGAAGCCTTCGAGGGCCTCTGGAGGCCTCCGGAGGCAGGAGGCTTCCGGAGGCCTCAAGAGACCTCCAGAGACCTCTGGAGACCTCCAGAGAGCTCCAGAGGCGTCGTCGTCGTCGCCGTCGTCGTCGCCGTCGTCGTCGCTCGTCGTCGTCGTCGTCGTCGCCGTCGCCGTCTCTCGTCGTCGTCGTTGTTCGTTGTCGTTGTCGTCATCGTCGTCGTCGATGTTTTCGTCGTCGTCGTCGTCGTCGTCGTCGTCGTCGTCGCTCGTCGTCGTCGTCGTCGTCGTCGTCGTCGTCGTCGTCGTCGTCGTCGTCGCTCGTCGTCGTCGTCGTCGTCGTCGTCGTCGTCGTCGTCGTCGTTGTCGTCGTTGTTGTCCGTTGTCGTCGTCGTCGTCGTCGTCATCGTCGTCGTTGTTGTCTTCGTCGTCGTCTTCGCTCGTCGCTCGTCGCTCGTCGTCGTCGTCGTGCGCGTGGACGCTGCGGTGGTGACGAAACCACACTGCCGGTCGGGGGGGGGGCGTTACGCTACGCCCCACCCTGGCCCCCCCCGTAACGCCCGTTATCGCCGCGAATATAGAAACGGGCTCTCGCAAGCACGTCGCGCTGCTCTCATGCGTGTGCCGTCTCGTGGTCAATGTGGTGCTCCCTGGCGCGTTGTCATGCTCGCAGGCCTTGGTGTTCCACGCACGGGCGCTTCGGTGCTCGCGGCGACCCCCCGCCGTGATGTGATCGGGAGGCGACGCCCCACTCAGGCCCGTTATCGCGAGTAATGAAAAGACAGGCTCTAACCATTCAAAGTCAAACGAGAAGTCCGTGATTTTTGCATCCCGGGCCGTCTCGTGGATCCTCTTTGGGCCCCCCCCCGTGGGCGCTCCGAGGCCACCCGGGAGCTCTTGTGAGAGGCCTCTCCGGCGGGCTGCTGGAGCCCTCCTTTGGAGCCGTCCCGGAGGGCCCTCTCGGGCACTCCGGAGGCGGCGGAGGGTGGATTTGGAGGGCCCGATGGCTCGGGGAGGAGCTCGGTATCGTTTCTCCGATCCCCATCCCCATCCTCGTCCCCTTCGAGGCCCCCACCGGATTACCCCCCCCAGTGGGGGATACACCCCTCGAAGCCCGAAGGGAGCTGCCTGTATCCCCATCCAGGGGGGTAAATCGTCCAGTGGGGCCCAGGCCACGCCGCTGGGGATGGGGATCGGTTAAACGATACTCAGGAGCCCTGACCTCCCCCCCCCATCTATCGGCGGCGAGCGAGGCGGGGAAGCGAGAAGGAGAAAGCTTTCTCAGAAGGCGACGGGACTTCTCAGAAGCCCTCGCGCCTGCTGAGCAGTTCGCGGTGTCGTCGGGCAAGGCTTAGAACAACTTCTGAGGAGGCCGGGAGGCTTCCGGGCCACACTGTCAATGTTGAGCTGCACTGTCAATGCCTCGCCTAGGGCCTTGCTGCGCTCTTGCTCGTTAACATGTGTCACGTGTGCGGAGCCACACTGTCAATGCCGCGCTCTCCTGTGGCTTTGTTGTGTTTCTGCTCGCAATGCACACCGCCAGAGGCGGCGGAGAGCTTGAGAGATCCATCCACAAAAAGTGAGAAGGCCCGCCCTTTCTCACTTCCCCCCCGGGCTCGCCGCCCCTTTTCTATGCCGGGCGGGCGGCACGGGGCGGGCAACACACGCCGGAGGGGGGCGATGAAGGGGGCCCTGGACGGCCTCCCAGCTGCCGTCGCGTGCCCCAGAGGTGCACGAGAAGTGCACGCGGCTGCATTCCACGCTTCCTGCCCCCCTCTGGCAGACACCCGACCAACGGGGTTTGGGACCCCAGGCCCTGGCCTCCCTCTCCTGCTTCTGCCGCAGGAGCGACGTGCAGGAGAAGGAGGATGATGAGGAGGAGGATGAGGAGGAGGTGGAGGAGGAGGAGGAGGATCGAGGGAGGAGGGTCGAAGGAGCATCGAATTAGGTGGAGGAGGAGGAGGAGGAGGAGGAGGAGGAGGAGGAGGAGGAGGAGGAGGGGTCCCAACGGAGGAGGAGGATCATCGAGGAGGACCGAATGGTAAGGGGAAGGAGGAGGAGGAGGAGGAGGAGGAGGAGGAGGAGGAGGAGGAGGAGGAGCAAGAGGAGGAGAGGAGGAGGAGGAGGAGGAGGAGGAGGAGGAGGAGAGGAGGGAGGTAGGAGGATCGAAGGAGCATCGAATAGGTGGAGGAGGAGGAGGAGGGAGGAGGAGGAGGAGGAGGAGGAGGAGGAGGGGAGGAGGAGGATCATCGAGGAGGACCGAATGGTAAGGGAGGAGGAGGAGGAGGAGGAGGAGAGGAGGAGGAGGAGGAGGAGGAGGAGGGGTCCCAAAGGAGGAGGAGGATCATCGAGGAGGACCGAGTGGTAAGGGGAAGGAGGAGGAGGAGGAGGAGGAGGAGGAGGAGGAGGAGCAAGAGGAGCAAGAGGAGGAGGAGGAGGAGGGGGAGGAGGAGGAGGAGGAGGAGGAGGAGAAGGAGAGGAGGAGAGGAGGAGGAGGAGGAGGAGGAGGAAAACCGTTACAAGCTCAAGACGCATCAGCGAGGTTGCAGTAGACCCTCCCTCCACGTTCTCTCTTCGTAGGTCCCCGCCCTATTCTATGCTCATTGCGGGGAATGCCCCGTTTCATGGTAATCGTTTGGGAATCCCCAACCGTGCCAAAACACCATTCTTATGTCGGGCGTGTCCCCCTACAGGGGGATGTTCGACGACAAATAAAAAATACCCCCAAAATAGTAAAGAAATAGTCTAACAATAGTCTGGGGACTATTTTTTGAGTATTTTTTGGACATGCTGGAGTATTTTTTGAGTATTTTTTATTTTTTTGTCGAACATCCCCCTGCAGGGGGACAGGCCTGACTTAACACCATTCCTGGGACGTCAGCGCCGTTAGTGAGCGTGACTGGTGCATGTGGACAATCCGGAACCGTGCCATACCACCCCGAATCCAAGTGAGTGCTGCGTTCCGTTAACCCTCAAATCGCGCCAGAACTCCACTCCCGGGATTTCAATTGTACGTACCCTTAGACCCGTCGCAAACGTTCAAAACGAATGTGCGCGGCGCTAGGACGAGAACCACATTTTGCAAAGGATCCGCCTTCATCCTCGAACCTGTAAAAACCATTCAAAACGATTGTGCGCGGCGTTAAGGCGATAGCAATATTTTGAAAGCCACTTGTCTTTCATCTTTGCAGCTACATACTTTTGATATTAGTGTTCGCGTTGCTACGTTCTGGTTAAAACGAGAGTGCCCAGCGCTGAGGCGAGAGCTTCAGGAGGAGGAGGAGGAGGAGGAGGAGGAGGAGGAGGAGGAGGAGGAGAAGGAGGAGGAGGAGGAGGAGGATAGGGAGGATAGGGAGGACGAGGAGGAGGAGGAGGAGGACCATTTGAACCCCAAGACTCATCGCCAGTGTTGGAATGAAATCTCCCTCCAAGCTTTTTCTCCATAGGCCCTTGCAGAGGTTCGAAGTGTGCCAATATACCATTCCACGAATCAACATGACTGCTGCGTCTTGACGATCCAGAATCGCGCCAGGACGCAAGTCTTGGGACTTCAACACCGCGGGTCAACGTAACTGTTGCACCATCACAGCCCTGAACCTTTCCAAAACACCATTTCTGGCACGATGGCCATGGGAATCCGTTACAATCTTGTCAATGTTTAGAGCGAATGTACGCGGACCCTAGGCGAGAGCCGCATTTTGAAAAGGAGCCACCTTCAATCCGTGAAGATTTTGCAACTGTTGAGAACGAATGTGCGCGGCGTTGTGGAGAGAGCCACATTTTGAAAAGGACCCGCCCTCAAGCCGTGAAGCTCTTGCAAGGGGACTGCGCCTGTGCAGGCAGGAACAAGTGGAGCGGTCGATGGCACCGTAACCATTTTGGTTCAGAGAGATTCGGGGACGAAGGCCCAAGTCTTTCCCTTTTTTCTCCCTCGACCGATTTGGGGGGACGTCCGATGGCGTGGTTCGGGGAGGATGGAGCGGCAATTGGATGGGGTTCCCTGCTTGCTACTTTAGCAACCTGCCCCGCTGCCGTCGGCCTGGGAACCGAATCCGTCGGGCCGCCAGCTTCCGTGCCTCTTCGGGTGCAGGCGCTCACCGCCACCCTGGGCGGAAACTTCGCAGTGGTGCCCCCCTTCGTGGGGCAGCTGGGGGGCACCCACGAGGAGTCGCCAGTGACGGACTTGCCAGAGTTACGCAGGACGGTTCTGAGCGAAGCCCTCGATACGTACACGCTCGATGGCACCCCTCTCGCCCGCCTGCCGAAAGGGTTCATGGATTCGTTTTCTCAGGCGGGTCGCCGAGGTCGGGGGCGCGGCGCCGCCTGACTTCGGAACCCTCGGCGGCGAGAGGCCCGCGGAGGGCAGCGCAGCGCCTGCCACGGGGGCCGTGGGCCCCGCGGCTGTGGCGAACAGCAGCGCGCGAACGCTCAACCGCTCGAAGCTCATCGCTGAAAGTGCGGATGGTGAGTTCGAGATGCCCCCGGAGCCCAAGCTTCGCCAGCTTGCGGTCGAGCTCGAGAGAACGCATGGGGGGCCTCCCCGGGTTCGCGATGGGGCCTTCCAGGAGCAGCTCTCGGCGGTGATGGGGGAAGATTCCGCGCCTTGCGCTGACCTGGCGGCTTGGGGGCCGTTCGGAAAGCAGCCTCAGAAGCTGCTCCGCTTCACCGCGCAGGTGTTCGTGGGGGGGCGAGCTCGCCACGCGCCAGGTGAAGGGCCCAGCTTCCTTCGACACGTGGAGGCAGTGTTGGAGGGTGTTCCGCACTGCAGTGCCCACTTTGCAGGCGTGCATGACCGGGCCGCTGGGCGAGTGCGAGGAGGGGGCGCGTCTCCTCAGCGTGGCTTTCCGCGCAGACGACGAGATGGGGTCCGAGAGGTCGGGGCGCAGTCGCAGGCGCATCGAATCCGAGGTCGCTGGGCACACCTACCTACCGCGGCAGCTTCGTGCCTGAACGCCCGTGGGGGTCGGTGATCAGGGAAAGCGCCAAGTCCGACGCGGGGCCTGATGTCAATTGGTGGTATGAGCACGTGGATATGTGGCGCCTCATGGCGTGGAAAGCGCCCGCAGGCCCAGCCCCCGCAGGCGCCCTGGCGGGGCCTGCGGGGGCCCCGGGGGGCGCCGCTGATTCGGGGCCAGCGCCGAAGAGGGCCAGGGCCACAGACAAGAAGCTGGGGTTAGCGAGCATGGGGCGGCGGAAGGACGGTTGGTTCCTCCGCGCGGACGGCGAGGAGCTCTGCGTCCTCTGGAATCGCCGCGCCTCTGGGTTCGGGCCAGGGTCTTGCCCGCAGGGCTGCGCCCGCAGGTGCGAGTGGTGCCCGGGGGAGAGCGCAGGTCGATCGACGACTCCTGCCAGGCCCCGAAGAGGTCCAAGCGCTGGAGGCCCGAGGGCGGCAGACCGCCGGTCTTGCCCGCGCTGGGCGGGCGGCTGGCTGGGAGTTCGAGTCTTCCCGCGCTGGCTGCCGCAGCTGCCGGGCCCCCCTTCCGCAGGCTGCGGGAGTGCAGGGGGTGGCCGCGCTGGCGCGGCAGTCCTGGCAGACGCGCCGAGCTGGGCGCGCCGCCGTCAGCCTTGTCGGCGACGTTTGTGGCGCAGAGGGCGCTATGGCCAGCGGCGCGGTAGGGGGTGTCGCCGACTTCTCCCCGACCTTTTTCGTCTCCAGCTCCGCCAGCTTCCTTGTCCTCCGCTCCTTCCCCCCCTATATCATCATCGTCATCTTTGCCGGGCCTTCTCGCGCCCGTTGCGGGCCTGGCGCTGGCGGGAGGGTCGCCGGCGGAGCGCGCGCCCGTGCGCCGCCGCTGGAGCCTCGGCGTCGATGGGGAGAGCCCGAGGGGGCAGAAGCACTGGGAAGGCATGCGCTGCGCAGCTGGCGCGCGGAACGCCGCGTTCTCCGTCGCTGTCGAGCCGGAAGTCGGAGAAGTCGCGCGGCGCGTTCGGGAGGCCATCGCGGCCATCGCGGCGATCCGCAGCAGCGATTTGGTTTTCCATGATCTTGTGGACTGCTGCGGGGCGTCGTCGTCGCGGGCGCCGCCGCCCAAGACGCGGTCCGCCGCCTCTGGGCCGCCGTCGGGCGAGCGTTGGGGCTCCCAGAGAGCGTTGCAGATCTCGCCTCGCCCGCGGCGCGTCCCCGATGCGCGACCGGTTCGCGTGGCAGTTCCTCGCGCTGACCCGAGACGGGGGCGCGGCGCTCCCGCGGGAATTATGCGCCAAATTACTCTGGGGTGCATTTTCCTGCAGCTGAGTCGCCTCGCGCGTTGAGCCCGGACGAGTTGGCGGCGCTGCCCTGTCTGTTCGCTGCGAACCGCCCGTCTTTCGAGGACGAGTATGGGGAAAGCGAGCCGCTGGCGCCGGGCCTGATCCGCAGGTATCCGCTGAGAGGGCGCGCAGACACGTTCCCAGGCGAAGCGGCGGCGGAGGCGAAATTTGGACCGACCCCCCCTGCCCCGCCTGGGGAACGCGAGAAAAGTCAAGAGGGACTGCGTGGCGAAGAACATAATTATCCAGCATTGAAAAGCCAATTCCGTCAATCCCACCTCCTCTGCACGCGGAAGGGTCGCGTTGCCTCGGTGCGCGAGCCGCGGCGTTGACTTGGCGCTTCTGGCAAAACGCGCAGCGCGGGTCGTGGGGGGCGCCGCGGAGGTCTCTACTTGGGATTTCAGCGACGCCTGCGCGGGCGATCCTCTCCGCGAAAGGAACGGCGAACCAGCGTGGCAGTGTTGAAGGGGCCCCCGTCGAGCGCCCGCGGCCGGGTCTTCGTCCGGTGGGTGCTCGGGTTCGGGGACAAGGCGAACCCCCTCGTGCTCTCTCGCCTCGCGTCCGCAGTCGCTCGTTCGAGCCGGGGCCCTGTCTGGCCGGCTGCGGCCGCCTCCAATTGCGCGTCGACGACCTCGCCTTCCCTTTCGCAGGCGCGGGCGCAGACGTGCAGCCCAGCGCGGAAATTGCCCTCGCGAGGTGCATTGCCTCGGGCCTGGGCCCGGCCAGATCGAAGGGCGTCTTCGCGACGGGCCAGCGCCTATGGATTGGCGTCGGTTTCGAGTTGGTGACCGGCGCGACGCGCGTGTCCATCTTAGTTGAGTTTCCTGAGGAAGAGTGTCTTTGCTGGAGGTGCCCCCCCAGTTGGGCGGAGTCGCGCCGATTCCCAAAGCCCGCTCGCTTGTCGGGGGAACTTCGCGGATCGCGCAAGCCGTTCCAGACGCGACCCCCTTCGGGGTCATTCTGAGCTGCTTTGGCGGTCGCCGAGTCGGCGGCTGAGTCGGCCCGGCCCGAATCGCCGCCTGGGCGCGTCGCTGTGCGTAGGTTTTCGGCGGCGGCAGCGTGGTTTTTGTCATTGCTTCGCGGGTCGGCGCTGCCCTCGCGTCGCATCGCGCGGGCGTCTTCGGGCCCCGCGCGTCTGCCAGTAGCGCGGGCGCGCTATGAAATCAACGCTTTCCCATGGGACGGCGGCGGCGTCCTCGTCGAAGACGGGCGCCCCGATCGCTATTTCGACCGTGCGCGACCGATCCTGAGCAGTTGGTGGCTCGTCCAAGCGGCAGACGCTGTGGGAGAGCATCGCGGCGCTCCTCTGCTTGATCGCGTGGGGCGGCGAGCATGCTGTCGACCAACATCTCAGTCTGAAAAATGACAACATGGGCGCCTCGGCTGCGGTCGCGCACTTTCGCGGCCGCCGGGATCTGAAAGAGCGTGTTCTACCGCTGCTGGCGGAAAACCGGGGGGGTCACTACCGGTTCGACCCCCCCCCCCCCCGCCTCCGGAAAACCGGGGGGGGGGGGTCACTGCCGGTTCGAACCCCCCCCCCCCCCCCCCCTCCCAGCTCATCATGAAAAGGGGGGGGTCACTACCGGTTCGAGCCCCCCCCCCCTCTCCCCCCTCGAACTCGAAGACCGGGGGGGGTCACTGCCGGTTCGAACCCCCCCCCCCTCGAAAACCGAGGGGGGGTGCGGACAGTGGTGGGGACGGTGGTGGTGGGGACAGTGGTGAGGGGACAGCGGGACAGTGGTGGGGACAGTGGGACAGTGGTGGGGACGGTAGTGATGGGGACAATGGTGAGGACAATGGTGGGAACAGTGGGGACAGTGGGACAGTGGTGGGGACGGTGGTGGTGGTGGGGACAATGGTGTGGGGACAGTGGTGTGGGGACAGTGGGAATGTGGTGGAAACAGTAGGACAGTGGAGGGTACAGTGGTGTTGGGGACAGTGGTGAAGGCGGTGGCGAGGACGGCGGTGGGACAATGGGACAGAGGTACAGTGGGGACAGTGGTGGGGACAGTGGGACAGCTCAGTGGGACAGCGGAGGAGTCAGTGGGACAGTGGGGACAGTGGGGATGGTCGTGGAGAAAGGTGGGAGAGTGGAACCGTGGTGGGAACAGTGGTGGGTACACTGGGGACAGTGCGACAGTGGTGGTGGCACTGGTGGGGACAGTGGTGGTGAGGACAGTGGTGCTGGGAACAACAGTGGGGGATGTGGCGAGGGCGCTGGTAGGGACTGGAGTCGTTTGCTGGCGGTGAGAGGGGGGGGTGGGGAGGGTTTCGAAACCGGTAGTGACCCCCCCTCCTGTTTTCGAGGTGTGTGGGGGGGGGGTTCGAACCGGTAGTGACCCCCCCGGTTTTCGAGGGGAAGGGGGGGGGGGAGGGGGCAGGGGAGGGAAGGGTTTTGCCGGGGGAGGAGGGGGGGGTGCAGCAGGGGGGGGGGGGGGATTGTCGGAGGGGGGGGGGACCTCCGGGTTCCGGAGGAAAAGGGCGGCAATTTTCCACAGTAAAGCGGCGGTGGATCACGTTCTCTCCGAGATCTCAACGCAATCGCGCGGGAGATCTCTTGGCGCGAGGCGGTCTTCCAAGTGGAGTTTTCGGTGGAGCATTTGCCAAGAGAGTTGCTAATAGAGGCCAATGCATAGGCGGACGCCCCGTCTCGAATCGCGGCGGCCCCGCCAGCGCCATTCCCCGAGGCCATGCTGGCCGACCAAGCCGTTCCTCCGCAGGCGCTTGACGTGGTTCGGCAGGCGTGGGTCGCGGATTGCCCGCCGCCCCGCCCGGCATTCATCCAGCCGCCGACGGAGGCAGGGGACAGTTGACGGCTCGGGCGCGAGGACTTCCCTGCCACGAGAGACAATCGTCCAATCTTGTCCAGAAATCTCGGCCATCTGTCATCTTGTCCTCCTTCCTCCTCTCCTCCCCCAAGCTTTCCTTCCCTCGCAAGCTCGGCCGCTTAACGTCGCCTCACCATCCCTTTTTGTCATTCGTCCCCTGGGAGTGTCCCGCGCGGCGTCGCTCGACGCTGGGAGGACATCTTCCGCTAGCCCACGCCCGTATTGCGCGGGAATTCGGGGTCATAGTGGGTGGCTGCTCCATTGGCGAGCCCAGTGATAGACAAGCGCGTTGCTTTTCTCGCAAAGTAGCTAATCGCACGTTGCCTGGATCCGCCGCGGTGGATTTACGACCCATTACGTAGAAGAAAACCTCTTAAAACTATATTTTTTGTGTAAAAAACCCTGACGCTTGCGAGTAGGCGCTTTGCGAGTAGTGGTTGCCCCTTCCGCTGGGTCCAGGACGGGTTCTGGGTAGGGGGATTCGGCTCGCTGAGGGAAGTTGCCATGCAGCTTATCCCCAGGTTCCTCCGTTGTGCCGATGACGGGCGTGTGCGCGGCGGGCAGGGGAGTCGCGGGGAATTGCGCTCGTTGGTTGGCAGGACCATCCAGCGCGCCCCCAGATTCTCACCCGGTGAAATTCGCGGACGTCCGCCGACGCCGGTCGTGTCTTTCAGTTTGAATGTCTGGGAGGCGCCCCCCCCGTGATTTAGACGGGGACGTTTCGTTCCATCTTCGAGGGCGCGGATGTGGGCCGCGGACGGGTTAAAGCCAAGTTGTGTCATCAAATTCGGTACCTCATTGCAGTATGCTCGGTTGCACGGCTTCGTATTGGGGATAGTCAGCTCCACCAGCTCCTGTCGCGTTCTGTGATAGTTGTTTGTGATGGTGCCTTGGAAGGGGACGCGTGGTTCCACCCTCCAAGGCGCTGTTTTTTGGCCAGGCAGTGCCATGGAATGCGGTCCCCAGTTGCACTATGCACGGTTGCCAGGCGTCTTATTGGGGATCATTTGGTCTACCAGCGCCGTCTGCACGGTTGCACCGCGTCTTGCTGGGGATAGTTGTGTCCACCAGCGCCGGATGCGTTCGTGGATCGTTTTCGTTCAGTGCCGACTCCTTAGGGTCTTCTGTTTTGGTCCCCCCTCCCCCCCTTTCATTCGGCGGTGAATAGGACTGGTCCTAAAACATCCCCCTCCTTTCCTCCTCCTTCCCCTCTCCCTCGTCCTCCTTCTTCTCCTCCTCCTTCTCCTCCTCCTGAGGCATAAGTCGTAGTAGCCGTCGTAGTCGCAGTCGCAATCGTAGTCGTAGCTGTGGTCGTCGTTGTTGCGCGGCGGGTGCCGCGGAAGACAATAATTAGTTACCCCAGGCTGGGGGCGGGTTCTGAAGACCCTTCGCGCTTACGGAAGGGGGCGCGAGGTTCCACCGTCCTTTTGTGCTGATTTGACTCGCGAATGGGGGCGATGTTCCCCAGTCCCCGTCATTGGGCTTATGATGTTCCAACCTACTTTAGCCTTGATCACCAGAAAGAGTTTCGAGCCCCAAGAAAGTCCCGGAACTTGAGGGTTTTCACATGTCGGGCCCTGGGAGACACTCGCCCGACACCGCTTCGGCACCGTCTCGACACTGCTTCGACAGCTGCTCGACTCTTCTCTGGATGCTCGACATCATTTTTTTGGGATGTGGCCCTCAAGTACTACGGGAGCAACATAGAAGTAGGCTCGCATGGAACCCCCACGTCTTTTCTTGTGGACTGCTCGTGCCCCTCGGCAGCACTGTGCAGTGGGTCGTGATCGCCTCTCTGGGGTGGCGCGGGGCCTCTCGGGAGGAACTTCACCCCGAGTCTCGGCGGTGCTGCCCCCAGAGGGGTGCACGATCCTTTGGTGCAGCGGCCTGGGGAAAGTCAGTGCTAAGTCGGGCGTGTCCGTCTACAGGAGGAGTATTCAGAAACAGTCATCCAATCGTCTGGGGACGATTGTCTGAGCATTTGTTTGGCTATTTGAGGGCATTTTTGGGGTGTTTTTCATTTTTCGCCCAAATCCCCAAGTAGGGGGACATGCCCGACCCGGAAATAGTTTGCATCGCCTTCACGCTATGCATCAGGGTGGCCAGGGAGGGCAGACGAGCGTAGTTGTGTATGTTCAAAAAGAATGTGCGCGGCGCCAAAGGCTAGAACCGCACTCTGAAAACCACCTGCACTCAATGGGCCAAATTCTTGCAACTGCTTAAAACGAATGTGCGTGGCGCTAAGGCGAGAGCCACATTTTGAAAACGACCCGCACTCAATAAGCCAAACTCTTGCAAGTATTTCAAACGAATGTGCGCGGCGCTCAGGCGAGAGCCACATTTTGGAAGCGATCCGCCCTCCATCTGAGAAACTGTTGCCGGCTTCCAAGCTTCAGGGCCATAAATTGTGAGGAACTCTCCCGCGAAACGCCCGACCCGCCCTTTTGACCGGCCTCGTGGTGCGACAGGGAGGAGTTCTTTATAAGGAACAGGAATGGAGGAGGACGAGGAGGACGAGGAGGAGGAGAAGCCGGAGGAAGAGGAGAAGGAGGAGGAGGAGGACGAGGATGATGATGATGATGATGATGATGATGATGATGATGATGATGATGATGACGACGATGATGATGATGATGATGATGATGATGATGATGATGATGATGATGATGATGATGATGATGATGGATGATGATGATGATGATGATGATGATGATGATGATGATGATGATGATGATGATGATGATGATGATGATGATGATGATGATGATGATGATGATGATGATGATGATGATGATGATGATGATGATGATGATGATGATGATGATGATGAGGAGGAGGAGGAGGAGGAGGAGGAGGAGGAGGAGGAGAAGGAGGAGGAAGAGAAGGAGGAGGGGGACGGCGAGATGCATCACACGCCTTCCCACCCACCCGCCCCTTGCGGGCGGGGGGCCGGCCGGACCGACCTCGCCATACAGGATCGAGGCCTGGACTTGATAGGCTCCGCGCTGTCGCTGCACTCGAACGTCTCGTTTTCAGGGCACATTCGGTTTCGGCACCCTTCGCTCCTGCAGCGCATGTGCCGCCGTGTCATCCTGAACCCGTGGTTCGACTACCTGATGTCTGTCATCATCGTCATAAACTGTGTGGTGATCGGGATGGAGATCCAGGAGAGCGTCGACATGAAGATCCCGACCACTCAGGCGTACCAGGTGATGGAGAATTGTTTTCTGGTGGCCTATGTCCTCGAGCTTTTGCTTCGCTTGCTGGCTGACTGGCAGGAGTGCCTCCAGAATTCGTGGTTCCAGATGGACGCCGTCCTCATCGCGCTTGGCGTGCTGACGATATGGGTGTTGGAGCCGCTGCTGCTAATGAGGAATGCCATCGGCATGCTGGACAAAGTGCTGGTTGTCAGAATTCTGCGCCTACTTCGCCTGGTGCGGACCCTCCGCTTCCTGAAGTTTATGCAGCCACTCTGGAGGCTGGTGAAGGGCCTGCTGGGATCAAACGGATCTGTGACGGCGGCTGGGGTGTTGCTCTTCGGAGCTATCTACGTGTTCGCGTGCGCTGGGGTGGCGGTCATCGGCGTGGACGGAGAGCTGCTCGCCGACCCCGTCGTTGGGCACATCGTGGAGGATCGCTTCAGGTCGATCCCGGTGCTGATGCTCTTGTTCTGGAGTTCGTATTCTGCGACGGGGCTTCTCAGATCTACCATCCTCTGCTTCGCACGAAGCCATTGCTGCTCTTCTACTTTTTGCCGATTATGCTCGTGGTGCCGATCGCCCTTGTGAACTTAATCCAACTGCCTACGGCAGGTCCCATAACCAGGCCAGCCCAACACCTTGAATGGTGATGATGATGCTGTTGATGATGATGCTGATGATGATGATGGTCATGATCACGATCCTGATGACGATGATGGTGATGGTGATGACGATGATGCCGATGATAGTGAAGATGATGTGGATGATGCTGATGAGGATGATGACGATGAGGCTGATGATGTTGATGGTGATGCTGTGGATGGTGATGATGATGGTGGTGGTGGTGATGAAGGCGGTGATGGTGGTGGTGGTGATGGTGATGGTGGTGGTGATGATGACGATGCTGATGATGTTGATAATGGTGATGGTGATGGTGGTGGTGGTGGTGATGATGATGATGGTTACTATGCTGATGATGATGATGCCGATGTTAATGGTGGTGGTGGTGCTGTTGATGCTGATTATGCTGATGAGGATGAGGATGAGGATAAGGATGAGGATGATGAGGATGATGATGACGATTATGATGATGACGACGATGATGCTGATGATGATGATGATGCTGCGGCTGCGTATGATGATGATGATAATGTTAAGGATGGTGATTGTGATGCTGATGATGCTGGTGCTGATGATGCTGATGATGATGGTGTGATGATGGTGATGATGATGATGATGATGATGAGGATGATGATGATGATGATGATGATATTAATGATGATGATCTTGATGATGATGATTATGATGATGATGATGATGATGATCTTGATGATGATGATGATGATGATGATGATGATGATGACGATGATGATGATGATGATGATGATGATGATGATGATGATGATGATGATGATGATGATGATCTTGATGATCTTGATGATGCTGACGATGACGATGATGCTCTCTCCGTGTGCGTCTCGGTGTTCTGCAGTATCTCAGCCCCAGGAGCCCAGCCCGCGTCGACCCGCGCGCCAGGGGGGGGGGCTGCGGAAGAAGACCGGTTCAACAGACGACCGGTTCAACAGGGACCGGTTCAACAGACGACCGGTTCAACAGACACCGGTTCAACAGACGACCAGTTCAGCAAGGACCGGTTCAACAATGGTTGAACCGGTTCAACAGGACCAGTTCCGCAGAACCAGTTCAACAGAACCGGTTCAACAATTGTTGAACTGGTCTTTAAAGACCAGTTCAACAGGACCGGTTCCGCAGAACCAGTTCCACGGGATTGGTTCCACAGGACCGGTTCCGCAGGACCGGTACCACAGAACCGGTTCCACAAGCCCAGTTCCACAGGACTGGTTCCACAGGACCGGTTCCACAGGACGGGTTCCACAGAGGCGATTCCCTCCTGCTACTCTCTCTCATTACACTGCTTCTGCTGCTGCTGCTGCTCCTCCTCCTCCTCCTCCTCTTCCTCCTCCTCCTCCTCCTCATCCATCCCTCTCTGCCCTCCCGCCCTCCCCCATCCCTCGTTGCCGCTACGTCCCCCCGCCCCACATCCCTCATCCCTCCCTACTTCCTCCTCCCCTCTCCTCCCTCATCCATCATCGAGGGCCACCCACCCGACCCGTCCTGCCCGACCCGACCCGACCCGTCCCGCCCGTTAGGGTCCCGCCCGTTAGGGTACTCGCGTGCCAACTCGATGGTGCATCATTCTTTAATGTCCCGCACGCCCGACCCGACCCGTCCCGCCCGTTAGGGTCCGCCCGCCCGACCCGACCCGTCCCGCCTGTCAGGGTCCGCCCGCCCGCCGGACCCGTCCCGCCCGTTAGGGTACTCGCGTGCCAACTCGATGGCGCACCATACTTTAATGTCCGCTCGACCCGACCCGACCCGCCCGTTAGGGTCCGCCCGCCAGGCCCGTCCCGCCCGTCAGGGTACTCGCGTGCCAACTCGATGATGCACCATTATTTTATGTCCCGCCGGCTCGACCCGACCCGTCCCGCCCGTGAGGGTCCGCTTCCCGACCCGACCCGTCCGCCCGCCCGCCGGACCCGTCCCGCCCGTTGGGTACCCGATGGTGCATCCGTCCCGCCCGCCCGACCCGACCCGTTAGGGTCCGCCCGCCCGACCCGACCCGTCCGCCCGTTAGGGTCCGCCCGACCGTCCGCCCGTCCCGCCCCCCGACCCGTCCCGCCCGTTAGGGTATTCGCGTGCCACTTGATGGGCGCACCATACTTTAATGTCCGCCCGACACGACCCGACCCGCCCGTTAGGGTCCGCCCGCCCGACCCGACCCGTCCCGCCCGCCCGCCGGACCCGTCTCGCCCGTTAGGGTACTCGCGTGCCAACTCGATGATGCATCATATTTTAATGTCCCGCCCGCCCGACCCGATCCGTCCCGCCCGTTAGGGTCCGCCCGATGGCCTGACCCGTCCCGCCCGTTAGGGTACTCGCGTGCCAACTCGATGGCGCACCATACTTGATTGTCCGCCCGACCCGACCCGACCCGTCCGTTAGGGTCCGCCCGCCAGACCCGTCCCGCCCGTTAGGGTACTCGCGTGCCAACTCGATGATGCACCATTATTTTATGTCCCGCCCGCTCGACCCGACCCGTCCCGCCAGTGAGGGTCCGCCCGCCCGACCCGACCCGTCCGCCCGCCCGCCGGACCCGTCCCGCCCGTTAGGGTACTCGCGTGCCAACTCGATGGTGCATCATTCTTTAATGTCCCGCCCGCCCGACCCGACCCGTCCCGCCCGTTAGGGTCCGCCCGACCCGACCGACCCGTCCCGCCCGTTAGGGTCCGTCCGTCCCGCCCGTTAGGGTACTCGCGTGCCAACTCGATGATGCATCATATTTTTATATCCCGCCCGCCCGACCCGACCCGACCGTTCCCGTTAGGGTCCGCCCGCCCGACCCGACCCGTCCCGCCCGTTCGGGTCCGCCCGCCCGCCGGGACCGTCTCGCCCGTTACGGTACTCGAGTGCCAACTCGATGGTGCATCATTCTTTAATGTCCCGCCCGACCCGACCCGTCCCGCCCGTTAGGGTCCGCCCGCCCGACCCGACCCGTCCCGCCCGTTAGGGTCCGCCCGCCCGCCGGACCCGTCCCGCCCGTTAGGGTACTCGCGTGCCAACTCGATGGTGCATCATACTTTAATGTCCCGCCCGCCCGACCCGACCCCCGTCCCGCCCGTTAGGGTCCGCCCGCCCGCCGGACCCGTCCCGCCCGTTAGGGTACTCGCGTGCCAACTCGATGTGCATCATCTTTAATGTGTTCCGTTAGGGTCCGCCCGCCCGACCCGACCCGTCCCGCCGCCCGCCCCCGCGGGACCGTCTCGCCCGTTAAGGTACTCGAGTGCCAACTCGATGGTGCATCATTCTTTATGTCCCGCCCGACCCGACCCGTCCGCCCCCGTTAGGGTCCGCCCGACCGACCCCCCGACCCGTTCAGCCCGTTAGGGTCCTCCGCCCGCCCGCCGGACCCGTCCCGCCCGTTAGGGTACTCGCGTGCCAACTCGATGGTGCATCATTCTTTAATGTCCCGCCCGCCCGACCCGACCCGTCCCGCCCGTTTGGGTCCGCCCGTTCGGGTCCGCCGGCCCGCCGGACCCGTCCCGCCCGTTAGGGTATTCGCGTGCCAATTCGATGATGTATTCTGTTTGAACGTCCCGCCCGCCCGACCCGAGCCCGACCCGGTTCCGGGGAAGCGGTGCCGGGGAAACGGTGCACCGGGGAAACGGTCCAGGGTAACCGGCTGCAGGGAAACGGTTCTGTGGAACCGGCTCCGGGGAAACGGATCGGGGGAAACGGTTCCGGGCAAGCGTTCCCGGGGAAACGGAACCGGGGAAACGGTCCCGGGGAAATGCTCCTCCGGGGAAGCGGTCCCCGGGGAAGAGGTTTCCGGGGAAACGGTCCTCCGGGGAAGCGGTCCCGGGGAAGCGGTTCCGGGGAAACGGTTCTCGGGGAAACGGTTTCGTATCGGGGGCTGCCACGGAGGACCGCACCGACGGCTTCCAGTCCTTCGTGTGCTTGCACTTCGCCCCACGCGGTTTCAGTCGGTCGGGGGCTCCGCCTGTGCCCCGACCGTCTCGAGCCAGCGCTGGGGCCGACCGTCCGCCCTGTGGCGGCGGTCGTTCGGGAAGGGCTGCCTCGCGGCACCCTGCCCCTCGTGGCTCGGGGCCCTGCTCGCCCCGTCTGCTGCTCTCTCTTCGGCACGCGGTGCGGGCAGCCGCTCGCGCCGCGACCTGCCTTGGGGCAGGTGTCCCCGGCCTGCGGGGCGCGGTTCGAGTATAGCCGCGGGCGCTCGGGCCGTTCCGCGCCCAATGGCTGGGGCCCGAGCGTGCCTCCCTGGGCTCTCGGGCTGGTGGCCCTTGACGCCCACCTTCGCAGGCCTAGAGGTTGACACCAACGCCAACATCGGCTTTGTGCCTCCACCGAGGGAAGAATATCCCAATCTCGGTGATGGTGGTAATATTCTGGCTTCCTAGGCGGCCGAAAGGTTACCACCAGCACCGAATTCTAGGATCATCCTCCCCTGGTGGAGGCAACCCCCTGTGTTGGTGATGGTGTCAATTTCCAAGCCTCCCAGGGTAGCCGCTCGCGCTGCGACCTGCCTTGGGCAGGTGTCCCCGGCCTGCGGAGCGCGGTTCGAGTATAGCCGCGGGCGCTCGGGCCGTTCCGCGCCCATTGGCTGGGGCCCGAGCGTGTCTCCCCAGTCTCTCGGGCTGGTGGCCCTTGACGCCCACCTTCGGGGGCGGAAAAGAGGGGGGTGATGTCTAGGGGGGGGTGGATCTCATGGCGGGGGGAATGATATTTCCCCAGATTTCATGGCGCCTCTTCTTATTTCAATACGTTCCTGGCTCCCAACCTGGGCAGCGCACATGCCGCCGGCCATGATGTGCACCCCTCCCTCTTGGACACCCCCCTCTTGGCCGCTCCGGACACCTCGCCGTCGTCGCCGCACCCCCCCCCTGTCTCCTGCCTCTTCCCTCCTTGCCTCCGAGGCGGCGGGGCAGAAGACTCATTCGAGGAGGGGGGAGGGGGTGGGGAGGAGCTCACGCGCCGCGCGCGGCGCTGCCGAGGCAGATCGGGCGATCCTCCCCGCGGCATAGACGAGCGGTCTGTCTTCGAGCAGCCGAGACCGCCAGTGGGCCCAGCTGCTCTTCTCGCGACCAGTCTCGCGGGCTCACTCCTGACAGCAGGCGCAGAGGCAACCTCCGGTGGCGCGCTTGGCGACAGGCACAGGGGCCTGTAAGGCGCGAAGAAAACTGCGCCCGGGATGGGAGACTCGGAGTTGGTGGACCCTTCTGACCTCCGCCTCCTCTCCACCCCATTCCCTTCCGACCCGGCCTCGCCTCGGCTCGACTGCCTCGCCGGGCAACGTGGCCCTCGCAGTGGGGGCCCAGGGTGGGCGTTGCCCTTCGCCGCCAGGCCTCGCCGAGTGGAGGGTCGCCCCGTCTCCAGGCTGCTCGCTGGCTGTCGAAGTCGGGCGTGGCGGGGTCTCTGCTCGATCGGCGGCCGCGGGCGCTCTGCCTCGCGCGGTGCCCCCCCCGCGCCCGCTCGGGCGGCGGACGGCACGGGCCCAGGCGGAGAGCTATGCGGCGCTCCAGCGTTGCTGCTGCGGCTCCGCGAGGGGAGTTTTGTACCACTTCTTCCACTGCAGCAAAGGGGCCAAAATGGGGCCAAAACCTTAGTAAAACCAGTGATTCTGGCGCCCAGGGGGCTGGTGGGATATTTTTCAGCCCCCCCACAGAGGCCAAAATGCACATCATAAAGGCGAAAGAAAAGGACAACGACGAAGACCCTCACGATGGCGACTCCGACGGCAGCTTCGAGATCATTCAGGACGAGGGCGACTGAGACGAGCCGATGTCCGAGGACAACCCTGCCAAGAGGAGGGGTCGCCGTGCAGTGGCACCGAGAGGCAGAAGGGCCGCAACCGAATTTACTTCTGCCCAGCGTGTCCCACCGACGCCTCCTGCTCCTCCCCAGGCGCAGGCGGCCCCGACGGCGCAGGACGTCGCCCGGCAGATGGGGCAGGTCGTGGCCCAGCAGTGGAAGGGCATGGCCGCCCACATGCAGAAGCTCGCGGATACCATCGCCATGCAGCAACAGGAGATGATGCGGCAGAAGAACGAGTGTCTCAAGATCCAGGGGCCCCACAGGCAGGAAACCGCGCAGCGACAGCCAGCGCCGCAGGCGCAGCAGCCTGCCCCTGAGCGCTGGCAGGGCCCAAGCGGGTTCGCCCTGCTCTCGCTGCGATGGGATCCGCTTGGCTCAACCCGGGGTGCGCCGAGGCAATGCAGCAGCATGCGTTTCAGCAGCAGTGCCTGATGCAGCAGCAGCAGCAGCAGCAGCAGCAGGCGCAGCAGCCCAACACATTTTCCTTGGCGTGGTCGGTGAACGAGCAGGCGAGAGCAAGGGCACCCAGCAGTGCCTACGGCTGCGACCCCACTTCAACCTCCGGCAGTGGAGTGACGCCAGTTAACTACGTCGATCTACATCAACGGAGCAGGCATGAAGTACCCTCGCCGCCCCCGACGTCGCAGCTGGAGGAGATGCTTCACGAGCAGGCCGAGCAGGCAGCCATCCAGCGGGAAGAGGAGCACTTGCAGCATCTCCAGAGCCTCCAGCCCACCCCCGAGAGCGCCAGGGAACGCGCGCGCGCCACTGAGCGCAGGAAGCTGGAGGACACGCTGCGCCAAGCCCTCGCGGGAGGCGTACCTGTGCGAGTGGAGCCCTCGCCTCCCAGGTCGGCATCCGATTCGTGTCCGTCTCCGACTACAGCATGGGCTATGACGGAAAATCTCACCACCACGAGGCTTTTCGCGCCAGCGAAGCCAGGCCGCCTTGCTTCATCTGCTCTGTTGCCAACATCCGTGGTCGCAGAACATCCGACCCCGGCTCCCCCCCAGGCCGCGCCCGAGGCGGTCGACTCGTCACCGGCCGAGGGTAATTAGGCCGGCTTCCCCCATCTCCGACGAGGAGTTTCGCTGGCGCGACATCCGCAACAAGCGGCAAGCAGGCGAGAGCGGCGACTCCGACAAACCGCGGATGGTGAAGAAGGCTCAAACTGACGGCGGCGATGGCTTCGAGATCCTTGCCGATCGCGGGAGACTCGCGCTACAGCCTGGACCAACAAAGGAGGAACGCAGAGGATACGCGAGGGTGCAGGGCCAGCTGCCATGCAGGCTTATCTCGCCCGTGGACCTCGCAAGTAACGTCGACCCAGGCCTCCCGCTTGGAAGGAAGCGCAGCTCAGCGGGATTCACTGTCTCTGCCTCGCCAGGTTCATGCAGCACGTGAGACACCAAGACGGCTAATTCAATCGCGTGGCAGTCTTATCGAAGAAGCGCCACATCCAGCAGTGAATTTGGAGGGGCGCCAGTCCCCTCGGCAGGTTGTGGGTGCCTGCCGCCGCCAGTCATGGGAGCAGTGGCTGATGGCGACCCTGTGCCAGATGCTCGTCCAGATCTCCACGGCCAGCATTCTGAAGTAGATAGGCCCTCTCGAGACGTCAGCTACTGCGAGCACGCAGTCGACGTGGAGGCTGTTCCTCGCAGCGCATCGGCGCCCTCGGCAGGGGTTCATGATTTTGGCGAAGATTCCCGAGCGACCCTTCCTGCCCCTCAAGCAGACGACGCTCTTCAACCACAATTTCCCCAGGCCACCCCAGCTGCGGCCGCGCCAGCCGCCCATGATATATGCGCCTTTCAGCCGCGTGCATCCCTTCGTCGGCTAGCTGAAGCAAGAAGCTGGAACATGCCGCCCTGCGCTATTCCCGCATGCGCGGACCTGCGCAGTGCGACGACAGCTGCCATTCGAAGAATAGACCAGCGTATCACACCGACGAGAACATTTATAGACACCGGGGCCAACGACTGCGACAAGCAACCTGGCACTTCTGCGCTTGGCGTCGCAGTCTTGCGTGCCGGTGAAGACGCATACTCACTGATTGTAACATTGGGCTTCTCGGCTGTCAGCTTTATCAATGTTGCCGTCGATCAGCAGCGGGCCAGCAAGCGCCATCATCGAGATGATCGCGCTTGCGTGGGCTATATCATAGACCCTTACCCTGGTCATTGCAGATGAAGCTGCCAGATCGATACCCGCGACCTTCAACGTCGATGAAACGTGCGTGCGCGATCCAGGCCGCACTTGGACAGTCAAGTCCCAAGGGGGGGCCTTGCGTTGGCTGCGCTCCTCCGCATCGCCCGCCAGGAGCTCGACGCGACGCGCGACATCAGCATCGAGCATGTCAAAGGACATCAAGGCGAACCCTGGAACTAACTGGCCGACTCGCTGGCGACGCGCCACCAGCTCAAGGCCACGCCATGCGTTCACCGCGACATCAAGGACGCGATCCATCATTCTATCGAGGTGGAATGGTCTTGGCTTAACCAGAATGATCATAAGTTTCGCAATGCCGATTCTACCCTCGGTCAAGACGGGTTCTTGTTCGAGATTACCAGGCAGCAGGTTTCAGAAGACATGATCTAAACTATGCTCCCTGATTCCCGCGCAGACATAGTTGACCCGAGCGACGTGGCGGATCCTACCCACCAGGGCGAGGCTGCCGGCAGACAGCAGGCCTCTTCGAAAATCAGTCTCAACATTGCCTTTTTTCAATGTCCAGACGTATTTATGCAAAGGCGTGGCTACCGACGGCGACGAGGCAGCGACCGAGCCGCGCGCCAAACTGGACAAGAATCCGCGATCAGATATGCCACATCATGTCAATTTGCAGCGGGCACAGATGTCACTGCACATAGTTGGCAACCAAGGGGCCCGTGCCAGCAACTGGACTAGATACCACGGCGTCTTCTTCACCATGGTTAACGGGTCAGAGAAAGGCAACCTGGGCTGCGCACTCGTCGTCAACGCCAACGAGCCTTGCGCCTGGGGTAGGAACGGTGCCACCAGGCTCCAGGAACGGTTTCTCAGAGTACTGCGCACATCATCCAGGCTTTTTAATTGCGAAGCTGCAAGGTCCCTTCTTGGGCGCACTTATCGCCGTACTACATGCACCGCGCATGTGGAATCGTTATCCGAAAGAACGCAGCGAGTATTGGGGCACAGTCATGCGCGTTACCGAACAAAGCCCGCCCGCCCTGTGGCTATGCGACGCCAGCGGCAGGCGAGGCCCCACCATCTCCTCCTCTGTGGGGGGAGAAGGCATGCCACGGCATAGTGGCGAGAGGTTCCATGGGGCCATGCTGCAAGCCGAGGCGTACCTGGCCAACGCGTTCTTCACATGCGGACATCCATTCGCACAAATCCGCAGCAATGGCGACATGCAAAGGATCGATTGCCTATCCTGCCACTCCAAGTGGGCCCCTCTCATCGCCCGAGTGCGCGGTCGTGACTGACATCGACCGCTGTGGCGGCGTCGACCATGTGCCAGTGCAGCTCTCGCTCGAAGGCCGCAGGCACTGCGGCAACCGCGGCGCCAAAGGCAGGGCTCTCTTGGGCGCGAAGAAGATGATGTATGCCGGGTTGCGGAACAAGTTTCGTCGTGAGATCCGCGGGAAACAGCCGGGTCATTGGGGGGTCGACGTCAACGCTGAGGCTATGAACGTCGCCGTGAAGATCTACAAGGCTGGCGCCCAAAATTTCGAGAGATCAGTTCGCGCCTCTCCAGAGCTACATTTCTCGCGACACCAGGCTTTTGATCTGGCATCGCCAGTGCGCCCAGAAAGCCATCGCCGACGTAAAAAGGAGGAACGGCAAAGGCCTGGCTGAGCCTGCCAGGCGCCTTCCCAAGGAGCTCGACATCTACGCGATGCCTGGCGTGCCATGGCCAGACACATGGGCCGATGCCTCGGCCGAGCAGACTGCTGCAGTCGAGGCTTGTCACTGGTTCATGGCAGTTACCAAGCCTATCCTTGCAGACCAGCTCCGCAATGATAAGAAAGCGTATCTTGCCTCCACCACCGACGACATGAACGCATCCGCGGCGTGCCGCGACAGCTCCAAGGAATGGGGGCACCTACGACGACACCTCAGGTTCGGAGGGCGACCATCTCGCAGGTTCAAAGGCGGAAAGCTACTACCCATGCAGCGCGACTTGAATGACCGGGTCATCGCTGCGGACGGGAGTCAGGCGGCAGATGCTTTCGCGCACTCTGCTCAGGCGGAGGGCGCTCACAAGCTCGACAGGGCTACCGGCTGCCATCGCTACAACGCCGCGGCACACGTGGACGCCAAGCAGGTCAGCCTTTCCCTAAGCAGTGTACCGCCTAAGAACATAGTCAGCGCACTCATCTCATCAGGCCCCAAGAACCGTGCTGCTGGCAACAGCGCCATTGCCAACGGGCTTCTCAAGGCAGGGGGGAGGCGATCGCCGACTTCATTCACCCAATCTACACCAAGACGGTGCTCTTGGCACAGGGGCCTGCGTGTTCAAAGGAGGTATTCAAGCATCTTGTCCCAAACCCAAGGCAAATGCCACCGCGACGCAGGACCAGCGCGCAATCATGCTCACGAGCGCCATCTCCGAATTCCACCACATATACCTCCGTCAAGCGGGCGTCGCGGCAGTTTTTTTTTTTTTTTTTTTTTTTTTTTTTTTTTTTTTTTTTTTTTTTTGTGTGCGTCTCTTTTCTTTTATTTTTTCCCAGGCAGGGCCAATGCGGAGGCAGGCCTAGTAGGTCCACTGCCATGGCGCACCGCGTCATGCGATGTCTCCAGCAGGTCCATAGAGCGAATGGCAAACCGCTGCTACTATTCTTTGTCGATCTGGTCAGCGCATGCAATCGCGCCATCCGCCAGGTCGCCATCGGGATCCTTGGCTACACGGGGCAGCATGGCGATGTCCAGCTTCCTACCGAGCACGTTGATCTGGCTGAGTGGCCGCGATGATCTGAAGGTGAATACTAGCTGATCCTGCAGGCCCCTGCTGTCCTCGATGAAGGCATCACTGACAAGCACTGGACCTTACTCATGGGCGAGGCGCACAGAGCTACCTGGTTTCACGTGCGCAACTCCAGTGACACAGGTCGCTCTACCCGTGGCTCGCGCCCTGGAGTCACCTCAGCTGACCTCATCTTCAGCGCTGCCTTCATCGGGCCCTTGCAGTGGATCATGGACTCGCTCAAAGCTCACGACGTGCAGGTCATCTTTGGCACCCCCGCCAACTCGCTGTGCAGCCAGGGCATCAACGTCGCCGGTCTGGACACCTCCTTTGTGGGTGATGTTGTCGTACCTGTGGCTATTGCACATTTCCAGCGCACGATCTGATGCCGAAGCGCCTGTGGCCGTCATGCAGCACGAAGTCAACCTCAAGCGGGGCAAGACTGGCATTATGGCGTTTCTCCCTTGCATGGGATCTCAGGCTAGCAAACGGGCAATGCATACCAGCGACGGCCCCAGGATACCATGCATACGTGGAGACGACGGCGAGGATGTAGCTGTTAAGACTACCTACAAGCACTTGGGCAGCATTGCCGAGCGTGACGCGCGTCAGGGCCCGGAGATCAAGAGCCGCATCACCGAATATCGGATCGCCGTTGCCGCGATCAAGTCTCGGATGAAAACTACGAGTGCAATCGCCGTGTCAAACAAGTCGCATGCTTCGACACGTGGGCCATGGTCAAGCTCCGATACCACAGCGAGCTATGGGAGCTCACGGGCGCGCAGATGAAACAAGCGAAGCATGTCTACATGAACGACTACCGGCCCCCGACCGACAGCATCAATATCACGGGTCTCGCCGACGATGACAAGAAGGTAACCGACGCTCAAGTATTACTACGCGCTCAGCGCCAGCCTGTAGCAACAGTGGTCAGATACGGAAGACTACGCTGCTGGGCCAGATGCACTCACTTGTCGGTCGAAGCACTCATGATACTATGGGACCTCTGCTCTGATGTGCCCAACTGGCCCTGCCTCCTACTCGACGATCTCAAATTGTTGCGCTCCCGTGTATCTACAACACTGCCCGACCCGCGCGCTTGCTCGCAGGAGTGGATTGCTCACGCCATAACTAGTGTCCGCAAGCTCTACAACCTCCTGAATCGAGCCATGACCAACGAGAAAAGTACCGGATCGAACAGCGCAAAGTCGTTGTCTGGAGGAGACAGGTCGCTTCGGTGTCATCCACCTCGGAGCTCTGGAAGCCTTCGAATCAACCCAAGACGTATTGCTACATCTGTGGTCAGGGTTTTGCTACAATGGGGGCGCTCCATCATCATGCAACCGAGCGCGGCCAACGTGATCGTGCACACCTCTATGCACACCTCTATGGTTCTGAAGTTCGCACGCGCGATCGATAATTGATGCGCTTGAGATATCGCGGCACCTCCTCTCTCTGAAATGGAAGGTAGCTTTGAATGTATTTCCGAGGAGGAAGCAGCACGTCTTCCAGCTGATGACAAGGACAAGCGTGAACAGCTTCGACGGATCGGTTGCTGCGCTCAGAAGGCCCTGCGACCAGCTCTCGGACCCCCTGGGGCCAGGCGCCCGGGGAGACGAGTGCGTTTCAATCTGGGCGATGCGCCTCTGGATGGTGAAGCGATTGCATTGCCAGAGATGGCCTTGACGACGATTGCTCCCAGGAGCGTTGATTTTAATACCCAGTATCAGCAGCGCAGTCAACCCGCATAGTAATGATGGGCAACCTTCCCAACGGCACCCTTGTACCCTTGCCTCCTCGGTCCATCCTTCGCCGCTTTCGCTGGCCGCGCCCCGCTCGAATAGCTTCGACATTGGCGTCCACGGCCCTTGCATCCTTATCGCGCATCCTTGCTATACTGGTTGGCTGTATCGTGCCATTCTTTACGTATGCTCCAAGGTGGACGGATCAGCGGCGCAGCAGATGAAGGACCTCACGGCCGACGAAGCTGCGCCGCACATCCGTCCTTCAGCCGCGTCGGATCGTCCCAGTGCTGATCTCTCCGTAGATCTTACTTTGAACTAGTGGCTGCAGTTGTTCACCACTGGCAGGGTATTGGCACTCACATGCGACCATACCACCAACAGCCAGCAGCAGCATGCCATTCCCGACCCGTCAGTTTTATCTTGGCCGCGCAATTCAGATGATGTTTGGGGACACCCACTTGTACTTCCAGGGGCCTGGGAGGATACCATTCCAGTGGATGGGAAGTTGCTCCTGCAGGCCATATTCCTGCTTCAGGAGTTCTGTGCCTATCTGTGTTTTGCATCGCGTTTCGTCTTTCTGTTGGTGCTTGTCCGAGCTCCAGTCGTCATCGGGGGGGCCAAATTTGCGGGCCCACATCGGTATCTTCGGCTCCACTTCGGAGACCAGGGGCTCAGAACCCCAGGTTTCGCTGGCCAGAGGCCTCAGCGAGGCAGGCCCTGACAGCTTGGAGCTAGCAGCAGCCTTCTAGCACGAAGGGAGTGACTTGGAGGGGTTCGACGAGGATTTAGTAATGGCGGGGTGGATGAGAGGTCGCTCGGTTGCTCTCCCCGCTGGCTCGTGTTCCTGCTGGGGGGGGGCTTTCACGTGCGGGCGAGGCTCGTGCTCCTCGCCTGCACGGGGCTTGGCTGGCAGCGCAAGGGCTCGTGTTCCCTTGCGCGCCCGCCAGCGCTGGCCCGCCAGTGCCGAGAGCGGGGCCCGCGTCCCGCTTTCGAGGAGGAGAGGTACCGCGCGGCGAGGCCTTCAGCGAGGGGAAAGAAAAGGATGAGGAGGAGGGGGGGGAGGAGGAGGAGGAGGAGGAGGAGGAGGAGGAGGAGGAGGAGGAGGAGGAGGAGGAGGAGGAGGAGGAGGAGGAGGAGGAGGAGGAGGAGGAGGAAACGGAGGAGGAGGATGAGGAAGAGGAGGGGGGAGAGGACGAGGAGCAAGGGGAAGGCTGTCGCACGTGGCGCTGTTCGCTTCTACTTCGTTCGGTGTCCTTATGGAGCCCACGTCTTAGGGCTGCTTGGGGCCTCTGTAGGGCAGTCTCACGGGCCCCTTGGGGCTCGCTTGGGCCGTCTTGGGGCTCCCTTGGGCTGTCTTCTGGCTCTCGTTCCCGTCTTGGCGGCTTTGATCGCCTTTGTTTCGGCCGTCTGGGCAGCCTTCGTGACGCCCAGGGAGATGCCAAACCCACCCCAGATGCCCCAGATCAATGTCTGCGCCCTCTTGCGTTTTTTTGAGGCCGTCTTGAAGCTTCCTGGGCCGCCCTGCGCTGACGGAAGCCCAGAAGCGTGATACTCCCCCAAACAATGAAACACCTAAGGAAGACAGTTGGTTCTACACTTGGTCGGGCTCCCTTGAGGCTCCCTTCAGATCATCCTGAGCCTGAGCCGTCTTGGGGCCTCGTCTAGCCATCTTGAGGCAACTTTGGGTTGTTGTGGGGCCATCTTGGGCCGTCTTGGAGCCAACTCAGGCCGTTTTGGAGGCTGTTCGGCCGTCCTGGCGGCTCTGATAGCCCTCCTCGACCGTCTGGGCAGCCGTCGTGGTCCCCAGGGGAACGCCATGGCCGCCCGAGCAGTGCGCGCGAGGGGGTGCGACGAGAGGGGTGGGGAGGTCCCTTCGAAGACCATAGAACAGTTGCCTTAAAGCACTTGGGCGACGCAAGGAACCAGGGTTGGCTGCGCCAGCATTGGCATGTAAGTTGCCCGCGCAAGGTCGCGGGGAAGCGCCCTCGCACCGAACGTGGCGTGCCACGCTCGCTGCCCGCGTACGCTTCCGCGTAAGGTCGCCATGCCACCTCCCGTAAGGCCCCTTTCTTTTCGTTGCTCACTTGGCATTCTTCCACGCCTCAGCGTGCCATGAGGCACGGTGGCGGATCACGGCCGTAATTGTGAATCATGCAATCAAGGTCTCTTGCCACGACGCAGAGCTGGCGCGCGTTCAGCTCCGGGGAAGGCTGGAGGCGCTGATACCGATCCTGAACAGCCTCTTCAGGCAGTTCGACTCAGAAGGTGATCGTTTTTTGTTCCTCGTTTTGCCGATCGGCGCGGGCCTTCGGGCTCCCCCCTCCCCCCCCCGGTGGGGTGGATCTTGGCTGTTTTGGGCGCCTGCTTCAAGCAGGTGGGGTCTCCCCCAGAGGACGCACGGTCCCAAACAGCGGCACTAGGCAGAGATCCGTAGCCAGACCCCCCCCCTCCCCCGCCCTTCCGCCCAATGTCGAAACGCCGAATAGCACAACGCTCACAAGGCCAAGGGTACATCCGCTGGGCAGACCTAGACTTGGCGAGGATGGGCGCGCCGCAGATGTCCTTGCCCGCCGAGGTGCTACATGCGCTGAAGTCCTACAAACTGGAAGACTTCTTCAAGCTCCTCGATGCTGATGGATCTGGAATGATAATCCAGGCTGAGTGGGTCGACGGTATGTGCTGTCTGGTCCTGGAAGAAATGCCAATCGAGAATTTGCAGGTGCTCCACATGCTCTACCGGCAGGCCTCATGCTCCTCCTGCTATTGCCTTGGGCGTTGCCAGAAGTGTCTCTGGCCCAAGGTGTCCTCCGGATGTCCAGTGAGGCCCCCCCGCAGCCTCTGGAGCATCCCTCACAAAGCCCAGAGAGCCCCAGGTGATCCAGCACCGGGCGAAGAGCTGGGGACATCCTGGGCAAGGGACACCTTTGGCAACCCTCGATCTCCTCCTTCCTCCCGCTCCTCCTCATCCTCAGCGCGCGGGCAGGCCAACGATCTGGAGGAACTGAAGAGCGCCCTGCTGCCGCGCTGTCCAGTGCTTGAATCGAGACGGTCCGATTACAACGCCTGATCCGACCGGGGGCTCCGGCCTCCCGTTCGCCTGACGGGAGGCGGGGAGGCCAATTCTACTGTACCATATTCTGCCTTCGGTTTCGTCGCGCTGTTGGGCGAGCCGCCTTCAAGTCATTCGCACTCCAAGCAGAAGTTAGCCCAGTTCAGGAAAACGGTGCCCGGCTTGGGGGTGGACAGCTCCCTCTTTGTAGCGAGGCAGCGCTTCCCTCCATGGGGACAAGAGCGTGATTCTTTACTGCTTGGGGCATAATGGGCATTACAGCCCCCGACCCACCCCCCCGTCCTGTGGCGTGACGGCCCTCCCCCCCCTAGTGCGCTCCGGGCACTGCCGCCGTGCGCATCGGGCACACGGCGGGGGGGAGGCGTTACACTATACCACCCCCGGCATCCTCCCCCTTATAATGCCTATGATCGCCGAAAATGAAGAAACGCTCTCCAATCCAAATGGGGGGGCCAGGGGAAGGTGTAACCGTCCGTGGGCATTATCTCCTGCTTTTCAACCTTTCCTGGAGGTGCGAACTGTTGCACGGGGCGGAAAGGATTGCGTTAGAGTGGAGCTTGGATCCAAGGCGCCGCCGATCAATGAAAAGTCTGGAGAAGAGGCTTCGCATTCGGCGCACCTCGCCTACGGCAGATAGGCTGGCCGATGGCGGCGCCGAAGCGGAATGGCGGCCGGCCCGCCAGCGGAAAGCAGCAGGCTCAGGGGTTCAAAGACAGCCCTGAAGGATGGGGACCTACTCCCATTGGATCCAGGGGGCGGTTGAGCACGTGCTGTCAGAACGGGTGAAGGGGAGGAGGAGGAGGAGGAGGAGGAGGAGGAGGAGGAAGAGGAGGAGGAGGAGGAGAGTAGGAGGAGGAGGAGGAGGAGGAGGAGGATGAGGAGGAGGAGGAGGTGGACGAGGAGGATGGGGCGGTGGAGGAGGAGGGAGTGGTGGATGGGCAAGCTCCGTCGGAAGGTTAATTCCCCATTGATAATTACCACATCTGGAGTAAGGACCAGGGACCTCAAACAATGCAAGTCCAACCTGTGGGTTCCCTTCCGATTTCCTGAGCGCCCCATTCCCCAGGGGGCCCCCTCGCTCAGCCGCCGAGAGGCGGGAGGCGGCGGAGGCTTGGCACAGAGAAGCCCAGACGCCCTGGGAGGCTATCATAATGTTGATGATGCCCCGAGCGAACTGCCTGCTATACATACATCATGTGTTGCGGATGTCTCAGGCCAAACGCTTGTTTCACAGAGTCTGGGATGTCTCTAGCGAAGCGCCTGGTCTGCATAATGTGTTGGGGACATCTCACGCTACACGTTTTTTTGTTACGGGTGCTCGTATGGAATGGCTGCACATCCATTGTATGTTTACGCATGCACCTACATACGAAACTGGTCTTAAATCCTCTGCGTGTTCCATGTGTTCCAATCGACTAGTCTCAAACCGCTACCGTGTTCTACGTATGCCCCTCTGGACTGGTCTCGAATCCATTGTGTTCTCGCTTGTTCTGACAGACTGGTAGCATCTTTCATGTGTTGCGCATGTTCCCATCTACTGGTGTCACACCTTGTTTGTGTGTTGCGTATGTTCATACGGATTGGCCTCAAAACCTGATTGTTTGTTTTACGCATGTTCCTATAGCTTGCCTCGCAGCAGTTGCGTCTTACGTGTGCTCCTGTGGATTTGCCTCACATCCATTGTGTGTTACGTATGTTCATATGGACTTGTCTCAAGCCCTTAATGTTTTACGTATGTTTCTACATACTGGTCTCCAACCCTTTGTGTGTTACGTAGGTTTCTACGGAATGGTAGCGAATCCGTTATGACTTACGGAGTTTCCCATGAATTGACCTCAAATCCATTGTGCTATACGTGTGCCACGATACATTGGCATCACACCCTTGCTGTGTATACATATAACGGCGCACCGGGTCCGGGGGCCCGGGGCCGGGACCTCGACCACAAATGTGGGCCCCGGGTGGCCCGGAGGCTCGTCGGACCGCCGGACGCCGTCCAAGATCGTTCGCAGGCGGCTTCGGAACGCGCTCCGATGGCTCCAGATGCCTTCCAAGACGCCTGAAAGACACCAAGAAGGTCCCAGAAGCCTCCAAGACGCTCCGAGAGGCAGCCCAAGAGAGGCCCAAGAAGCAAAAATCGTGCCATTCCTATGGGAAAGCGTATATGTATATTTTTCGCATGTTCGCCTCTTGGGCTTTCACCGCGTCCAAGACGGCCCAAGAGGCGCCCAAGACGGTCTACGAGGCCTCCGGGAGCGCTCCAAGGCTGCGCACGAGTGGCCCAGGACGGCCCCAAGACGGCCGAAGAGAGCCCCAAGACGAGTTCGAGAGGGGTCCCAGACGGAGAAAGCCAACCTCGAATTCCGAGCTTCCGGCCCAAGAGGCTCCAGGAGGCGCCAAAATGCCGCCAAGAGGCGCCAAAAGGCTCCCAAAAGCACCCCAAGACGTTCCGAGAGGCACCCCAAGAGAGGTCCAAGAAACAAAAATCGTGCCATTCCTATGGGAAAACGTATATTTTTCGCATGTTCGCATCTTGGGCTTTCACCGCGTCCAAGACGGCCCAAGAGGCCTCCAAGACGGCCTAGGAGGCCTCCGGGAGCGCTCCAAGGCTGCGCACGAGTGGCTCAGGACGGCCCCAAGACGGCCCAAGAGAACCCCAAGACGACTTCGAGAGGGGTCCCAGAAGGAGAAAGCCACTCTCGAATTCCGAGCTTCCGGCCCAACATATCCCAGGAGGCGCCAAAACGCCGCCCAGAGGCGCCAAAAGGCTTCCAAAATCAGCCCAAGACGTTCCGAGAGGCACCCCAAGAGAGGTCCAAGAAACAAAAATCGTGCCATTCCTATGGGAAAACGTATATTTTTCGCATGTTCGCATCTTGGGCTTTCACCGCGTCCAAGACGGCCCAAGAGGCCTCCAAGACCGCCCCAAGACGGCCCAAGAAGCTTCCAAGAGGGCCCCAGGACAGCCCAAGAGGGCCCCAAGACGGCCCAAGAGGCGCCCAAGATGGCCCAAGAGGGCCCCAAGACGGGCCCAAGAGGGGGCCCAGAGGGGGACCACGAACCGCAAGCTCGAGCCTTCCGCCCCAAGAGGCCGCCAGGAGGCCCCAAGGAGGCCCCTCAAGAGGCCCCAGGAGACCCCCAAGAGGCCCAAAGGAGGCCCCGAGAAGCCCCAAATCGGCCCCAAACGGGAAACGAAACGCTGCTGCATCGACACTTCTGGGTATGTATCTTTTTGTGCTGCACTCTTGACCCTACGAGTTGCGGGACCATTCCAGCAGTAGCCTTCGTGCTTTGCAGTGCACGCCCGCGAGACAGCCATTCGCAGGCCCGATGCGGCAGGCATGGCGTCGGGCCGCGAGCGCTCCGAGTTTCACCTCCTGCGAATGCGGCAGGGTGTACGTGGCCGCTGCACTGTCCAAGAGTCGACACAACAAAGCGTTGCTGTTGAGGCTGCGAGTTTCTCGCGCTGGTTTATGAGTGCCAGGGCGCACGAACAAAAAAAAAAGAGAGGCCCAAGAAGCAAAAGTCGTGCCATTCCTATGGGACAACGTATATTTTTCGCATGTTCGCCTCTTGGGCTTTCACCGCGTCCAAGACGGCCCAAGAGGCGCCCAAGACCGCCCCAAGACGGCCCAAGAAGCTTCCAAGAGGGCCCCAGGACAGCCCAAGAGGGCCCCAAGACGGCCCAAGAGGCGCCCAAGATGGCCCAAGAGGGCCCCAAGACGGGCCCAAGAGGGGGCCCAGAGGGGGACCACGAACCGCAAGCTCGAGCCTTCCGCCCCAAGAGGCCGCCAGGAGGCCCCAAGGAGGCCCCTCAAGAGGCCCCAGGAGACCCCCAAGAGGCCCAAAGGAGGCCCCGAGAAGCCCCAAATCGGCCCCCAAAATGCTTCGAACCTGCTTCCAGGAGGCCCCCGACAGGTTCAGAGGCTCCCGAGAAGCTACGTCAAACTCCCAGCGAGCGGCCGGACGAGGCCCCCCACAAAATCACAAGAGGGTTCCAGTATTTGTATCCTTCAGCGCTCTCTGGCCTTCTTCCCCCTGCCCCCTTCCCTGCGACTTTCGTTGACTCAAGCTCGCCTCCTAGCTAGAACCTAAGCGCGCGCGAAGCGCGCGCGTGGTTCTAGTTATATTGTATTTCACGTCTGTCCCTGTGGACTGGCCCTTAATACATTGTGTTTTATGTATGCTTTTTTTCCGATTGGTCTCACATCTCATGTGCCCCACGTATGTGCCAGTAGATTGGTCTGATTTTTTGGTCTTGTACGTATGCACCTATGGACTGGCCTCGAATTCAGGAGGCCCCAGGAGGCATCAGGAGGCATCAGGAGGCCCCAGGAGGCTTCAGGAGGCCCCAGGAGGCCCCAGGAGGCTACTGCAGGCCCCTGGAGGTAGCAGGAGGCCACAAGAGACCCCAGCAGGGGCCCAAACCCACAACGCAGTCGAGCGCGTCGCAGCCCGGCGTTGCGTGGCACAGCGCAGTCTCGGCGTCCTCGTGCCGTGGCGCGCCCCAGGCCCGTTCCTGGCGCGTCCCTTGCGACGCCCCTGGCGTGGCGTGTCCTGGCGCCCCCCTCGGCGCGTCCCGCAGCGCGAGTTCCCCGGCTCGTCCCTTGGCGTTTCCCCCGCCTGTTCCGTGGCGCGTCCCTTTCCATGCCTCCTGGTACGTCCGTTGCCACATGGCACGCGCCTTGGCGCTTCCCGTGGCGGGCCCCTGACGTGTCCCGGGCACGTCCCCTAGTACGTCCCCTGACACGTCCCCTGGCGCATCCCCTAGTGCGCCCCTGGCACATCCCGTGGCGCGTCCATGCGCCCCGCGCCCCGTGTCGTCTTGTTCCGTTTCGTGACAGGGTCGGATCTTGAGCTCGAGCTGATTCAGCGCTCCAAACGTTCCGGCTGCAGCCAGCTCTGGGTTATGATATAACGGCGCACCGGGTCCGGGGGCCCGGGGCCGGGACCTCGACCACAAATGTGGGCCCCGGGGGGCCCGGAGGCTCGTCGGGGCTTGCCGGAGGCCTCCCCGGTCAGACAAGACGGCCCCAGAAGCGCCCAAGACGGCCCAAGAAACTTCCAAGAGGCCTCCAAGAGGGCTCCGAGATGCTGAAGATGGCCTCCAGACGTCCAAGGACGCCCCCAAGAGGCCCCAAGAAGCCTCCAACATGCGTCCCAAGAGGGCCCCTAGACGCAAACATTGGCCCATTCCCTTCGTAAAACGTACATTTTCAACAAAGTTGTCTTTTGGGCTTTCCGACGTTACAGGACGGCCCAAGAGGCGCCCAAGACCGCCCCAAGACGGCCCAAGAAGCTTCCAAGAGGGCCCCAGGACAGCCCAAGAGGGCCCCAAGACGGCCCAAGAGGCGCCCAAGATGGCCCAAGAGGGCCCCAAGACGGGCCCAAGAGGGGGCCCAGAGGGGGACCACGAACCGCAAGCTCGAGCCTTCCGCCCCAAGAGGCCGCCAGGAGGCCCCCAGGAGGCCCCTCAAGAGGCCCCAGGAGACCCCCAAGAGGCCCAAAGGAGGCCCCGAGAAGCCCCAAATCGGCCCCCACAATGCTTCGAACCTGCTTCCAGGAGGCCCCCGACAGGTTCAGAGGCTCCCAAGAAGCTACGTCAAACTCCCAGCGAGCGGCCGGACGAGGCCCCCCAAAAAATCCCAAGAGGGTTCCAGTATTTGTATCCTTCAGCGCTCTCTGGCCTTCTTCCCCCTGCCCCCTTCCCTGCGACTTTCGTTGACTCAAGCTCGCCTCCTCTCCATTTCCTCTCTCTGCCTCTCTCTCTCTCTTTCTGTCTTCTTCTCTCTCTCTCTCTCTCCATCTCTCTCTCCCTCTCTCCTTCGCTCTCTGTCTGTCTGTCTGTCTCTCTCTCTCCCTCTCTTTCTCTCTCTTTCTCTTTCTTCCTTTCAGATTCCGTGTCCTTGCGACCTTCTGCAGTCCCCGACGTCGCCACGGCTGGATCCGCTCGAGCGTGTCTTGTGATGTGCGGCGGTGCGAAGCCCGTCCCACTGATCAAGGCACAGGTACGAAATGATGGGTCCATCATTTCTTGCCTTCCCATGTGCGTTTTCCCAATCGATTCCTGGGCCCGAGGTCGCAAAAATTACGACGTCGGAGGTCTGGGGAGGCGGGAAGCACGACCTGGACCTCCGACGTCTTGGAAAAATCACGACGGCGGTTTCGGTCAATTTTCGGCCTCCGGGGCCCCTCGCAGGGTCCCGGGACCGTCAGAAAACGACTCAGGATGAAACAAAAAAACATCCCCAGGAAGTCGTCGAGAGGTCCAGGGGCCGCGCACAGAAAGCATCACGACATCGGACGTCCAGAGAGGAGGTAGGAACACGAGGAGGAGGGAGCCCAGACCTCCTGGCGACGCAACACCAAAGACAACAAAAGCTTCCCCGCGACTTCCCCCAGAGACTCTAACTACAGAAACTCCTTTCGTATTCCGGCCAGAAGCATCCAGAAACGATGTACATTAGCCCTGGCGGGGGGAATGATGGCGATGGTGATGTTCATGATGACGACGGTGACAATCCTAGCTAGAACCTAAGCGCGCGCGAAGCGCGCGCGTGGTTCTAGTATACATATAACGGCGCACCGGGTCCGGGGGCCCGGGGCTGGGACCCCGACCACAAATGTGGGCCCCGGGGGGCCCGGAGGCTCGTCGGACCGCCGGACGCCGTCCAAGATCGTTCGCAGGCGGCTTCGGAACGCGCTCCGATGGCTCCAGATGCCTTCCAAGACGCCTGTCATGACACCAAGAAGGTCCCAGAAGCCTCCAAGACGCTCCGAGAGGCAGCCCAAGAGAGGCCCAAGAAGCAAAAATCGTGCCATTCCTATGGGAAAACGTATATTGTTCGCATGTTCGCCTCTTGGGCTTTCACCGCGTCCAACACGGCCCAAGAGGCGCCCAAGACGGTCCCAAGACGGGCTAAGGAATAAAAGGAAGCTTCCAAGAGGGCCAGACGTCCCAAGATGTCCCCAAGACGGCCCAAGAGGCGCCCAAGATGGCCCAAGAGGGCCCCAAGACGGGCCCAAGAGGGGGCCCAGAGGGGGACCACGAACCGCAAGCTCGAGCCTTCCGCCCCAAGAGGCCGCCAGGAGGCCCCAAGGAGGCCCCTCAAGAGGCCCCAGGAGACCCCCAAGAGGCCCAAAGGAGGCCCCGAGAAGCCCCAAATCGGCCCACAAAATGCTTCGAACCTGCTTCCAGGAGGCCCCCGACAGGTTCAGAGGCTCCCGAGAAGCTACGTCAAACTCCCAGCGAGCGGCCGTACGAGGCCCCCCACAAAATCACAAGAGGGTTCCAGTATTTGTATCCTTCAGCGCTCTCTGGCCTTCTTCCCCCTGCCCCCTTCCCTGCGACTTGGCTCCGGATGCCTTCCAAGACGCCTGTCATGACACCAAGACGGTCCCAGGAGCCTCCAAGATGTCTCAAGATACGGCGCTAGTTCCGCAGCTACTGCGGGATTAAGCTCTGTTGCCCCTTCTCTGCTTGGCAGTCTTAGCTGCGCCTCGCGCGCGTGCGCGCGTCGTCGCAGCGCTTTGTGTCTGTTCCGTGGATCCAGGTGACGGACTCTACACGGGCGGTC
>CAUYUJ010000643.1:5000-76988 GCA_963575745.1 Prorocentrum cordatum
CTCCGCGGGAACGAGCAAGCGCCGCGCACGGGGGCGAGCTTCCTGGAAGAAGGGCCGAGAACTTTGATCGACGGATCAATGAAGAACTGCGGCGCCCCCGAAAGATGGCGCGAGCTCCACGGGAACTCTTCCGCGGCGCGCCTGGGCGCCCCGCTGGGGGGCTGAGACGCCAGAGCAGGGGGGTGAAACCCGCGGCGCGCAACTCTGCTGCGAGCATTCAGCCAGGCGAGAGCCGAAGTAGACTGCCAGCCTATACGCTTCAACGACAACCGCATTCTCTGCTCTCGATGGGCCCGCGAGATCCCGCCCGGGCAACCCCGTCACGGGGCGCGGCATTGCGAATCCGGCACAGCTCATGAACGCAATAGAACGATGCATCGACGCGCGCGAGCGTCGCCCAGACGACGCCGGGGCCCACTGCAACGCGGAACTCCAGCCCGCCAGACGGGGTCGCCAGAACGCGAACTCAGCCCGACAATAATTCCCTGGGCGGCGGGAAGATTTGCGCGCTAACAAAACACGTTGGGCCCGCAACATCTCTCGGCAACTCGCGCCCGCCACCGCCGAACCAAAGGCGGCGCCGCGGGGCGCTCCGGCGACGTTAATCTTGCCTGCGTCACCTCTGGCGGGGGAGGCTCTCGCGGGACCTTTCCTCAATGCGACGGCGGGGCTTCGCGCGTTCGCGCGTTCGCTCGCCTCCCCGCGAGGCATCCATGGGGGGCGCCTTTGGCCCAGAGCCAGTCGGCCCCCAACGCGACCACAGTAACAGCGCCCGCCGCGGCCCCCGACAGTGCGCCCAGTTTGCGAGCGAGCGCAAGGAGGCTGCCGACCGCGGTGAACACGTCGGCTTGCAGCTGCGCGCTCAGTTCGCCGCGAAAAACCACGACTGCGAAGCCGCCGCCTGGATCAGAGCGGCCAAAAACTTCTCGCCCCCCCCCCCCCCCGCATATTCAGAGCCATCCTCAGCGCAGCTGAGCATGGCGACCTTCGGGCGCTCTCGCGCTGGACGAGCAGAGGCCGCGACGCCGCGCGCACGAACGAAAAAGTCATTGAAGGCATCTCCCGCGGGCAAAACAGAGCGCGCAAAAAACGGGGGAGGGGGGGCCGCGCTGGGCCCCCCAGGCGAAGCGGGCGGGGGCCCATCCAAAAGCTGCGGCCCGTTATTACTATAACTTCGTTCATGCCGCGGGCCTAGACGCGCTCTTGGAACTACAACTCGAAACTTCCATTGTCCTCGGCGCCGCGCCAAATCACCCATGCCGAAACCTCACTGGCCCGAGCCACCACCTCAGCTCGAGCCGCCCGGCGCCGCGCAGGCCCAAAGACGACAAGGGCCGCCGCCCTTCAAACTGAGCGGCATCGGTCTGCGCGGCCGCCCCCAGGCGAGCACGGGGCCAGAGCGCGAAAAGGCGGGTCTGCGACCTCCTTCCAGGAGGGCGGGGGGGGCATCCAAGACGACCGATGGGTAGAAGAGCCAACATGTTCGATGGCTCGGCGCAGAGCCCCCACCGCTTTGCGATCCGCATCCGACGCGCGCGACGACTGTTCGGGGCGCGCCCCACCAACGGACTGAGACGCGAGACAAGAGAGACTCGCACTCGCGCCGCGCATTTCCGCAGCTAACGCCCTTGGCAGGCACGCTCGGCCAAGCGAATCCACCAGTGGATGTCTCGCAGAAGCGCGCCAGAACATGGCCAAAGTCCTGGACTTCTGAATTGCAAAGCTGCGGGGGGGCACCGCTACGCTGGCCAGGATGGGTCTGCATAGCCGTGATGAAGCCCATTTCTGCTTAAGCTCAATTGAACGACGCGTGGCCGTGGCGCCCCCCTTCCAGCGATTTCTCCTGCCGTTCGCCCAAATCCCAAGAGTCCTGCGCGGCCTTCGGAGGGCTCTTCTGGGCCCGGGCACGGTCGCCCACCCGCGAATGGGAGACTTCGCGGGCGATCTGCGCCTGGTCCTCGGGCGAGGATGGACGCCATTGGCGCGCGACGTCCCTGGCTTGATCGATCGCGGCGCCCAGCCTCGATGCCGCGCCCTGGCCGCCTGGGCGCGGGCGCAATGCGACCAGATGGGCCTGCTGCCGATGGCCCTCTGCCAACTTCTCGGCGCGATCTGGGCCAGGGGCGGCCAACGCGGGCGCCCAGGAAGCCAGCGTGCATTTGTTTTTGAGACCTCTAGATTTCATTTGCACCCCCGCAACCGACCCCCAAGTTCCACATCCACCGCGCCAACACAAACCTGCAACGCTTCGGCGAGGATCTCTGGAGCGAAGCCAACGGGCTTGTCACGGGCCGCCTGCGCCAACGCATTCAGTCGCATATCTGGCCAAGTCACAGTTACAAGGCTCGGGATCGAGTTTGAATGCGGGCCAAAGAGGGGCCCCGCTCGGAGCATGGAGTGGCCCGCTACACAAACTAGCGCAAACTGATGGCAAGCTCCTTCAACGCGAACTTGACTGCCATGCGAGGTCGGCCACCGAACTGAAGATTATACAGCTGATCTCCTCAAACGTTCGAGAGAACGCGCTACTGCACATGAAACATCGGCGGCGCAGAAGGCGTCGCGGCGGACGCAACTCCTGGCAGGAGAATCGAAGAGCTCCGAACCCAGTCGGGGAGCAAGCCCCGTCGTCTCCAGAAAGGCGGGGCCCGGGTTCCAATCGCCTCCGCGCAACGCATGGGCCCCAACTCTAATGCTCTGCCGAAACGACGCGCCACGATCACCAAGCCCCTTGTCGGATTTCAAATGCACACAAGCGATGGCAAGAGCGGGCCGAGAAGAGATGCCAACGTCCACGTTCATCGCAGTGCCAGTGCCAATGATCCCCCAATCCTTTGGCCAGCGGAACCCCACGTGGGCCGTCGCAAAGATAGCGATCCCCCGCCCGGGCCCACCAGAGGCCCAAGCACCGACGGAGAGGCCAACATTCGCCATCCAAGCCCCCGCGCTGCATCGCAAATAGCGGAGGATGGTTCGCCCTGGGGTTGTGGTCCAGTGGGTCCGGTGGGTCCGGCGGGTCCGGTGGGTCCTGTGGGTCCGGTGGGTCCAGTGGGTCCGGTGGGCCCGGTGGGTCCGGTGGGTCCGGTGGTCCGGTGGGTCCGGAGTGTCCGGCGGGTCCTGTGCGTCCGGTGGGTCTGGTGACTCCGGTGGGTCCGATGGGTCTGGTGGGTCCGGTGGGTCCGGTGCGTCCTGTGGGTCCGGTGAGTCTGGTGGGTCTGGTGCGGTCCTGTGGGTCCGGCGGGTCCAGTGGGTCCTGTGGGTCCGGTGCACGTGGTGGGCTTTGTAGGTCCGATGCGTTCGGTGCGTCGAGAACCCTCCTCATCCTCATCATCGTCGTCATCCTCACCACCTCATCGCCGTCGTCAGCATCGTCAGCATCATCCAAATCACCATCCTCATCTTCATCCTCCTCATCTTAGTCCTCTTCATCCTCATCGTCCTCCGCGCCGTCATCTTCATCCTCATCGTACTCTTCATCCTCATTGTCCTCATCATCGTCCTCATCCTCATCCTCATTTCTACCACCAGCATCCTCCTCCCCTCGTTGTCCTCCTCCTCATCCTTCCTGGAGGCATCCCGCATGGGGCCGCCCGAGGAGGAGGAAGAGCAGCAGAAGGAAGAGCCCGAGGAGGACGAGGAGGAAGGCAAATAAGAGAAGATACAGCAGCAGCAACAGCAGCATGGCACACAGAGAAGTGGTATACATATGGCGTGAACATGCGGGCGCCATGAGCGAACACGAACGCGCGCACGGATTCGGAGGGCGTGGAAAATAACAGAAGTGCCCATGGCAACGCCTCTCTGACCGGGCGAGCCCTAAAGGGCGGGTCGGGTCGGGCGGGCGGGACATTAAAGCGTGATGCATCATCGGGTTGGCACGCGCGTACCCTACCGGGCGGGTCGGGTCGGGTCGCCCGGACCCTAACGGGCGGGTCGGGTCGGGCGGGTCGGGCCGGGCGGGGCGGGCCCTAGTTAACGGGCGGGTCGGGTCGGGCGGGCGGGACCTTAAAGTATGATGCATCATCGAATTGGCACGCGCGTGCCCTAACGGGCGGGTCGGGTCCGGTCGGGTCGGCCGGACCCTAACGGGCGGGTCGCGTCGGGCGGGTCGGGTCGGGCGGGCGGCGCCACCGACGACGACGACGGCGGCGGCGACGACGCCAACAACGACGACGCCGACGACGCCGACGATGACTACGACGCGGACGACGCCGACGACGACGACGCCGATGCCGAGGGCGCGGACGGGGACGACGATGCCGACGCCGACGCCGGCGACGACGACGACGACGACGACTGCGGTGTCGACGACAACGACGACGCCGACGACGACGCCGACGACACCAACGACGACGGCACCGACGACGACGACGACGACGACGACGACGACGACGACGACGACGACGACGACGACGACGGCGCCGATGCCGACGACGACGCCGCCGACGACAGCAACGGCGGCGGCGACGCCGACGACGCCGACGACGCCGACGACGACGACGACGCAGACGACGCCGACGACTACGACGCGGACGACGCCGACGGCGGCGGCGACGACGACGGCTGAGCCTAACGGGCGGGCCCTCACCGAAAAGGTCCTCCCGAGGCCGCGCAACAGGGTCTGCCGAAGCGGATCTGCCGACGCGGACCTGCCGAAGAGGGTCTGCCAGAGAGGGTCCGCCGAAGAGGACTTCTGCCGAAGCAGACGTCTGCCGAAGCGGAGTTCCGCCGAAGCGGACCTGCCGAAGAGGACTTGCCGAAGCGAACGTCTGCCGAAGCGGACTTCCGCCGAAACGGACGCCAGCCGAAGCGGAGTTCCGCCGAAGCGGACCTGCCGAAGAGGACTTGCCGAAGCGAGCGTCTGCCGAAGCGGACTTCCGCCGAAGCGGACGTCAGCCGAAGCGGAGTTCCGCCGAAGCGGACCTGCCGAAGAGGACTTGCCGAAGCGGACGTCTGCCGAAGCGGACTTCTGCCGAAGAGGTCTTCTCTCCGACTCGAGAGGCCCAAAACGTCGCCGTCGTCGTCGTCGTCGTCGTCGTCGTCGTCGTCGTCGTCGTCGTCGTCGTCGCCGTCCTTCTCATCCCCCTCTTCCCTCTCATCGCCCTCCGCCCCCCGTTCCTGGAAGCCTCCCGCACGGGGCCAGAATGCAACGAAAACGACGACGAGGGCGAAAATGGAGCGGATTCGCCGGCCCAACGGGCCAGAGGCGTGCCTGACCAACAATATTTCCAATTCGCGCGCTCGGGGTAGCCCCATGGAGGTCTCCGGACGAAACATACCCGGCTGATCCCCGGCGGAATCCCGGTCAAATCACCCAGAACGCCCCAGGAGAGGACCAGCAGGGCTCCGAGACGTCCCCGAAACGGTCCAAGAATGCCTCCAGTCGCCGAATGATCGCCCCAGGTGGGTCACGATGGCCTCCAGACGGCCTCAGAAACCGCCGAAGAAGCCCCAAGAGAGACACAAGAGGCCAAAGACGTCCCATTCCCTCTGGAAAACATATATGATTAACATATTCAACCTCGGGTGTTTCACAGCGTCCAAAATTGCCCAAAAAGACGTCCAAGATCTATCCAAAAGGGTCCAACATGGCCTCGGGCGCAAGACAGCCCATTGCGACAGCGCAAAATTCGGCACGCACAACACTAGCAAATGCGTTGAGAAACACCCAGACAATCCCAGGTGTCGCACATATCCGCCCCAAAGGCCCCCGGGCCCAAAAATGCATCTTTCCCCCCCTCCCCCGGACGCGTGTTTCTACATGAATACCAAAGCTCTTACAACACAGCTTGCATCACATAGCTTACTCCACGTTGCCCCACATAGATTGCACTATATAGCTAACACCTCCAAGAGTGCACCACATAGATTGCAAGACAACCACTGTTTGGGGCCCACGCTGACTGGCATGTTTTTCAATGCGCTGCATGCAGCGCTACTACGTTGCTTGCAAGGGTCGCCCAGCTGGAAAACCGTGGCATGCGGGTGGCATGCTGTCATGGCCCTGGCCAGGCCTGACGTTGCAGTCTTTGGGGCAAAATGCCACTATGCATACGAAGCGCCGCCATTGCGGGACGCCTGGGCAGGAACGGGGCGAGGAGCGCGCAAGTCCGACGCGCGCAAGTGCCCGCCGCCGGCTGCGGGCAGCGTCGCAGCCCTGGGCGGGGGCCAACGACGCGCACGACGGCCCAAAGTCGACGCTACTGATTCAACGACCAGAGCTTGCACTGGCGCCTGCGTTGCTGGAGCTTTCGGAAGTATCAGAGCTGGACTCTGCGCCTCGGCCTCGCGAGTGCACCGCGCTCCGCATATCGATGCATTCGGCCAGAAATAATTCGCCACATGCCGGCCCATTGTTCGCACCATGTGTTTATCCGCCACCACGCCTCTGGCGCGCAGTCGATAAGCCTGTGTTGTTCATGGCCAAGCAAACATCTTACTTGGAAAACAGGGAAGGGCACGCCCCCCTCCCCACCCCGTTTCCGAGCGCTCTCGGGCGCGCGGCATTCGCAGTCCGATGGCGGGCCAGCCGAAGGCTACTAGATACCTCGCCGCCCAAGAAGGTAATCTCGCAGATGCTGGTGTTTGCGCTGTCAACGAGCTCCTTGACGCCTGGTGCGTCGGGGCAGCAGCGCTGCTTACACCATGGGTCGACATGGCCTCTGGCGCGAAATCGGCCCACCACGCATGCGACGCACGGGCGTGCCAACAAGGCTGCTAAGGCAGACTGGCCCTTTCTATTGGTGCTGTTTTGGTGGAGATGACAGGCGTCGTCGTGGGCGACGACGTTCAAGGCGGGGAATCGCTTCTTCAAGCGGGCCAGAAAGCACGCCGCTGCGCCAAGCTTTCAACGCCGAAGAACCCCTCCACGTCGATAACGTGCCCGCTGGGCGAGCACCCGACAAGGAACCCCCCAGTTCGCCGCGCTGCAAGAGAAGCGGACCCCAACTTGCCCCGTTTCCCTCCCCTGGCAAAACTCCTGTGGGTTTGGCACGAAATCTGCCCCAGCCCCCTAAGAGATGCGTCGACCGCCGGAGGTGCATCCGCGGGGTCTTCGGTCTGCGCAGGCTGCGCAGCCGTCGCACGCGCGGCTCGGCCGGCGTCGCCATCGCCGCAGCTCGCCGAAGGGCGCGCCCCATCGCCGCGGCTCGCAGAAGTGCGCAGGCTGGCGGCCAACCTGCGCTTTTCCTGCGGCCTCGCAGGCAAACTCTGACGGGCGCGGCAGAAGCAGACTCCTGTGGCGCCTCATCTGCTGGCGGGCCAGGTCTTGCCAGGGGTGGCCCAGGTGGTGCTTTGCATTTTCTCGAGCGGAACCGGGGCAACTTCGCCTTGAGTTTGTCCGGCGCCTCCTCGCAGGCACGGGGCTCAGCCGCGTCTTTCGCGGCATCTGCGGCGCGCGTGACCAAAGTGGACTGGGCGGCGCCCCGGCAGCCCTCAATATCGCCAACCACTCGAACTGCTCTGACGCCTTCCCGCTGCGACGTCACACAGAGCACGTCGCCCAGCGCGCCCCCCAAGCATTCGCGGCGCCGGACAAGAAAAACGCCCGCGTCTCGGGCGCGGCAAGCGCACCAGCGCTCGCGCTAGCCCCTCGTGGGGGCAGGGCAGGAGTGCATGCGCACCTTGTTGAGATGTGGATTGCGGGTGCAGCGCCCATACATCGCCCCGCAACACTTCCGGGTGAGCTTCTGATGTCCGTCTATGACGACCTTAGAAATCTCCGAGTCGATCTCGGCGCGCCGGCACCGCAGGCGCCGCAAGTGGGTCTGCAAGTGCAGCCAAATACCTTGGATGACGTGCTCGACATGCGCCGACAACGGGAGCTGCAAATGCGACCTGGACCCTTTCATTTCTGCCAGACGCGTCAACAGCCGCATCAGGAACCACGCCTTCATCAGCTCCATGTGCAATCTCTTTTGGAGATGCCCGATTGAGGCCGCCAATGAACTTCAGCCTCGCCCCAAAATGAAGTGCGCTAATGAGAAGGGCGTCGTGAAATTGTCTGAACCAATCCTGCCGAATGCCAGGCGTTAGGAGAATCGTGAAAGGGCCCGGCCAATCATCACGCATCCACGCATATCTGTGGGCGCCCTTCTTCAAATGAATAAAGTTGGCCCACTGGTACTTCCCTCGCGAAATGCACCGCCACCTGGCACCTGACCGCGACATGCGTGAACTCATGGAGCCCATCTGCGTCAGGAACAAGCGCGGTGTCGGCTTTATTGCGGTACACTTGCCCATGCGAACACGCTTGGCAGCGCCGCCCCGGGGGCGCGACCTCTCCGACGCTGCTGCGCGCCACCGCCGCAGCCGCGAGTCTCTGTATATCTGCGGGGGCGAGCAGCCCCGCCACGTCGGCTGACTCCAACGCTTGTTCTACAACGGCCGGGTCCATCAATTGCGCGGCCACGCGCGGGGCAGGCCACGCAACTGGAGCCCAAAACTACGGAACATCGGCAATGAGTCGGCGGCTCGGGGCCCCCTAATGAGGCTTTGCCCAAATAGTTCGCACTTGTTCTCAAAGAACTGACAAGCGCCCGGACTGCGCTGGCCAGCCCTCCCCGGCATGCTGCCCGCATTGCACGGGCTTGTCCGGGTTGACTCCTCTTGCTTCCCTACTTGTCTCTCGCCCCCTCGGTTTCCCATGCATGTGTCTCTCGTCCCCATGGTTCCCCGACATGTCTCTTGCCACTCTGGCTCCCTAATTGTCTACTGTCCTCTTGGTTCCACAATTTCGTTTAGCTTATCCCTGCTCTGTGCAGCGCATAGCTCTGCATTCTGTTACGTTGCTCTGAACTGCGTTGATCTGGCGTGGAAGAAAGAAGAACCGAATCGGGGTCGCGCCGCTTTCATTTGCGCGGCGCTCGGGGAACGCAACGGGGGGGGGCATGGATGGCTTCCTGTCTTGAAGCGAATCCTCGGCCACCGTCTAGCTCGCCCGGTCCGCGAGGCCAAGGGGCTCCGGCATGCCCGTGCCGTGCTCATATGGGCCAGCCTCGGCCGTCTGCGGGGCAAAATGGCGCCGGGCAAAATGGGCGCCGCCGCGGCGCGTGGGCTGCGCGAGGGGGCGAGGCCGGCGGAGAAGGGGGGAGGGCGTGAGAAGCAAAATGCCTGAAAGCATCACGAGGGGAAGACTGTAGCCTGGCACGGACCCGCCGCGCCGCCCCGGGCGACGGGGGGTCGCGAACGCAGGTCTGGCCGACGGGAAAACGCCGCCAGCAAACTGAGCGGGGCACGCCTACGTCGCGAGAGCGGCAGGCGCGGGCCGCGCGCCCGCGCGCGCGACGAAAACCCTGGGCAACGTCAGTCGCCGCCCACTGCCTTGCGCTCGCCCCGCTGGCCTCACGTCGCGGCCTGTGAGCCTGCTGCCTGCGCCTGCGCATGTCAAGCAAGCGATTGTAGCGCATTCTAAGAGAGTACGCATTTTTAAACGGACTAATTAACCGCATGTGAACGTGCCGTTAGAAGTTCACTGGCAGTCTCCCAAGCGACTCCATCGCGAGACCTGCTGCATGGCGGGATTCGCGATAAAGCGCAATGCCTCATCTTCTCCAAGTGATTGCCCGAAACGGCGCACTGTGGCCGGAGACATCCGGGGGAGATGCCGCGCAACCTGTTTTGTTCAAAATCGCGCCCCAATGGGCCTGGGAGAGGTGCCGCGCGGCGTAGGGCGATCAAAATCATCGCCCGACGGCCCGGCGGGCGATCTGGAGTCGCGCTGCTGGCCGCATGCGGCCGCGCCAGTCCCCCGTCGACTCGAGCGCAGCGCGTCTGCTTGACTAGCGTTCGAAACGCGGGGTGCCGAGAAGCGAGCGGATAGTTACCCGCTTGCCGCGGGGGCCTGGGCCCGCTGCAATAGGGCCCTCACCTCGCGGCCTGCAAGCTTGCACATGTCCACCAAGAGATTGCGCCACTTGACCATGGCCTCGCGCCCGGCCCGCCGACGGCGGCGCGCGCCACTTAACCCTGGATCTCAGCGCGCCCACCTCGAGCAAGTCGCCGACAGGGTACTGCGCCAAGGCAGCGGCCATCACATCCTCCCAGACTTTCTGGGGCAAGCCCAAGCGCTTCTTCCTGCCGTTCACCATCACTTCGCGGCGCATGTTCACGCAAATCTCGGAGCACTTGACCACCCCCTTGCCCCGCTGCAACGTGTAGCGGACGATGCCGCGGTCCGTCTTCCACGCCTCGCCCTGGCCCTCGGCGAACGCCTGCGCCGTGCCGCCGCGGGGGCACGCGGCGCGGCCTCTGGTCATGGGCGCGCCGTCTGCGATCTGCTTGGGCTCGGTGGCAGCAGGCGGCGCCTCCGCGGGCCGCGGACCAACTGGCGCGCTCGGCAGGGCCCCCGGCGGCGCGGGCTGGGCGGATGGCGGCGCCCCCTGGGCCTGCGCGCCTGGCGCGATCGCCCGGGCCTCCAGCGGCGCAAGCAGGGCGGCCTCGCGGGCGCCGCGATCGGCGCCCCTGGCGACGGAATCTGCCGGGCTGGCGGCCGGCCGCGAACTCTGCGCCGAGGCCAGCGGCTCGGCGCTCTGCGCGCGGGCTCGCTTCGTCGGCGGCCGCGCCGTTGCGGGCGGCGCCCCGGGCGGCTCTGCGCCGGCGAGCCCCGACGGCCGCCCCTGCCCCGGGCCGAACCCGGCGGGCAGGCCAGCCAAGAGCTCGGCGCTCTGCTGGCTCATGCGCAGAGCCGACTTCGCGCGCCTCTCATCGGGGGCGTCAAGCCACTGCCCCCCCGCGCGCCCGAGCAAGCCCAGCAAGCGCCTGGCGCGCCCCACCTGCTCCCGCGCGGCGACCAACGCGCCTGCAGGGTCTGGCCCGGCAACGGGCGCCTGTCCGACAAATGCGTCGAAAGCGAACAGCAAGCCAATCAATGCGCTCGCTTTCCAAGGGGCAATCCCCCACCGCGCGCTGGTCACAGCGCCCCCTCCCTCCACGGCCAAGGACGCTTTGACCGAGGCGATGGCACTGACGCCACGCATGAGTTTCGCGGCAGCCTCGGACAACGTCACAGCCCCCCCTGCCTTCGAGAAGAGAATGGAAACTCGCTCAGCCGCTGCCGTGATCTCGCGCGACGGAGGCAACGGGATGTTCTCGCTGCCGACGCGACACTCGGCCACCCACTCGTCGTTGGCCCAGCAATGCCGCAGGCGGCTGGGCACGCCGCCCGGCAACGCGAAGAGGAACCCCATCCGCGTCAGGGCAGTACCGAACGGAGCGGCCCCCGTCTTCTTCCGGCGCCTCGTCCGCGCGGGGGCGCGCCCTGGGCAGCTGCGCCTGCTCCGCAGCCCCGGGGCCCCCGACGAGCTCTTTCACGCCGGGCAGCGCGGCCATGTCCGCGCCCAGCTCTGCCCACACCTGCGAATGCAAAATGCTGATATGTTTGGATTTGTTCTATTTTTCATGTATAAAGAAACGCCAGCGCGCCTGGCCATGACGCCCCGGAGCGGACCAGGCAATCCAAGACGGCGCCCCAGAGACCCAGGGGGGCCCACGACGCGGCTTTCCAACGCTGCCCCGGATGGCCCCACGGCGCGTTGCGATTTGGGATTTCCCAAGTCGCGCCCCGCCGACTCGCTGCGGGCCAAAAACTGAAGGGGGGGTCATCATGCGTTTAAGATTGCCAGAGTCGCGCTCAGGGGTCGCGGTTCTCGGGCAGCTCACGCGCATCTGAAGGGCACTGCGAGGAGGCGCTGGGCGACCCGCGTAGCAGAACACGCGCTCTTTGGTAGCCCCCGCGCGGCTGCCCAGAGCGCCCCGGCCCATCGGGGCGGCGATCTCTGGGTGGACGTTGCCCAGCCAATCGGGGGGGGCGCCGCTGGCGCGAGACCTCCCCCGCAGGATCCTGAGCTCTTTGTCGCGCGCGGGCACCCCCCCCACTGCAGCAGGCGATCGAGGGCCCCGGCGCGCTCGTTGACCGCCTGGGCATTGGCGGGCGAGCGACGGGGGTCGTCGCGGACCAAACCGAAGGCGGCGAAAGGAGCACATACCTGATCGGCGGTCGCGAGCCGGCCAAGGTGGACGCCCCCGCGCAGCGAGGGGAGCCCGACATCTTCAGCATTACCAATTTGCTGCGCATCACCGCTCATCTTCTCGAAGAACTCGGCAGGGGTGAACGTGGCCAACACAGCGCTGGCCACGCGAGGGGGTGACTTCGGCTGCGCGCCCGGACCGCCGATGTCCACTGGGCGGTTGCGCGCCCCCAACGCCTCGGCGACCTTGGCCTCGAGCTTTGCGGGGATCTTCGCGCCCAGGCAGTCGCCGATCTCCTTCGCCAACTTAGCCATCTGAGACTTTCGTGTCTGAGGATAGTTGGCGAGGACAGCGATCGCGTTGGGCTGCGTGGGCGACCCTGGGAACGCCTCGACGTTGGCCCCATTGGTCACGGGCGCCACGGCTGCGACGAGCGCAACCCCCGCCACCAGCGGGCGCGTCGAAAAGCGGGCGGCATGAGACAGAGCGAACTGGTAGCCGACCTCTCCAAATACGAGCTCCGGGTCGAAGTTCTCGCCTATGCATGCCCAAGCGGACTCCATTTCCTCCTTGAACTGCTGGGACTGCGCGGACATCGCCGACATGTAGGCGCGGCAAGAATAAGCGCGAACTGCCGATCGCCGATGGCTGCTGGTGGAGCGCGCCAGACGATGAGGGAATCAAAATCTCTGAGCCGCGACCACCCTTGCACTCATCCCATCTCTGTGCCCCCTCGGTCTGGGCGACTCGTTAGTCCCAGGCGAATCGCACGCATCTCCCACGCGTCGGCCCGACGTGGAACTTGCATCGCCCTCAGTCAGGAGCGCCAGAGCTGCATCGCCGATGCATCTGTCTGCCGCGGAAATTGCACCGCCCTCGCATTGACCAGGAACGCCAGAGAAGCATCGCCGATGCATCTGTCGCACTCTCTGGCGCACCACTGTTGCCTTCGACCAAAATACGCATCGCCTACGCACCTAACATCCACCAGAGAAATTCCCTTGCACGCCAGCGCCGGGCTATAGGCACAGGACGCGAAGGTTTTCACTGCGCCCCACATGTCTGCGCGCGCCGTTTTCCTACGTTTCCCGCAGAGAACAATGCGTTCGTCATCTCTCACGGCCCCAGGGCCTGAAGGGGGCCCAGAAGACGGAAATGCTTTTCTACGATGGTTTTTGGGGGGGCTGCGTTTGGCGCCCCTGGGGGGCCCGACGATTTCCAATGCGTTCCACGCGTCTGCGCGCGCCGTTTTCTGAGGTTTCCCGCAAGGAACATCACGGTCGCCAGCCGCGCGGCCCCAGGGCCTGAGAAGGGCCCAGACGACGAAGACACTCGTCTATAATGCGTTGTTTTGTGGCTGCGTTCGGCGCCCCGGGGGAGTTCCGACGATTTCCACTGCGCCCCATGCGTTCGCGCGCGCCGTTTTCAAATGGCCCCCGCAGGGAACAGCGCGTTCGTCGTCTCTCGCGGCCCCGGGACCCGAAGAGGGCCCAGAAGACGAAGATGCTCGGCGCCCCCGGGGAGTTCCGACGACCGCCGCTGCGCCCCACGCGTTCGCGCGCGCCGTTTTCTGATTGATCCGCAGGGAACAGTAACTTCGCCATCTCCCGCGGCCCCAGGGCCCGAAAAGGGCCAGAAACAGAAGACACGTTTCCATCATGTTTTTGGCTTCGTCAGGCATCGCCTCCAAACGCGACGCCGAAGCCGTCGGGCCTCGGGCAGCGGGCGGCGCACTACGCACTGCGGCGCGCGGACATCGAGCAAGACGCACACCCACCAGGGCGTCTGCCACTCAGACACGCCGTCCTCGGTCCAGACCCACTGCTGCTGCAACGTGCACTTCAACGTCACGATGGCAAGATGCTTCGCCTTGCGCTGCGTCTCCAAGTGTTTGCCCAAGGCTTTCTGCGCGTCCACGCTGACAGATACGCCCGCGGAGAACCGCTTGTGCTTCTCGTCCCGGGTCGCGCCCACGAGAGCCCCAACGGACTCCGGAGCGTCGAGCGACCACGCGACCACCGCCTTCGCCTTGGGCCCCCCGAGCTTCGTCCAAGTCTTGATTTCCTCGAACAGACCAACCCGGCGCTCCGCGGCGTTCTTCGTCGCCCCCCTCACAGCGCCAGGCGGCGCCGCGGCGGGGGCAACCCTCGGAGCGTTCCCGTTCCCTTTGCCCTTTGGCTGGCCCTTGCCGTTGCCCCAGAGTTTCCCCTTGCCCTTGCCGCAGACCTTCCTCTTGCCGTTGCCCTCTGGCTGCTTTGTGCTGTTGCCCTTGGTGCTTGCGGCAGCGTCAGCAGCTGCGTCAGGAGCCTTCTCCTCGAGGCTCGCCTTCGTCTCGTGGGCGGCGCGCTTGGCCGCCACCAGGGGGCAGCTCAAGCGCAGCAGACGCTTGCGCTCGTTCCTGTCGGGTTGCGACATGGCCGCGACGCCGAAGCGTGGAGTCAGAGAAACGCGGGCGCAGTCTCACTAGAGCCTGGCGCGGCAGCGGAGAACCCTCTTCATCCTCATCATCGTCGTCATCCTCACCATCCGAGGGCACCCGAAGGGCACCGGAAAAGCATCCGCGGGACTCGGGCCCCAGGAGGAGCGGGAAACACGGCGACGACGACAACGAAGAAGCCACGGAACCACCCAGAGCCGAAAAGGATCCGCAGGGCACCCGAGAGGCACCCGCAAGGCACCCGATGGGCATCCGAAGGGCACCCGAACAGCACCCGCAGGCACCCGAGACTACCCGAGAACATCCGAAAAAGCGTCCGCGAAACTCTCGGGCCCCTGGAGGAGCGAGAAACACGGCGACGACGACGACGAAGAATCCCCGGAGCCGCCCAGGGCCGAAAAAGATCCGAAGAACACCCGCAGGGCACCCGAAGAGCATCCGCAAAAAACCCGAAAAGCACACGAGGGCACCCGAAGGGCACCCGAAGAACACCCGAAGAGCATTCGCGGAGCTCTCGGGCCCCTGAAGGAGGGGGAAACACGGCGACGACGACGAAGGGGCTCCAGCGCCCCTCAGGGCCAAATAAAATCAGAAAAAAAAACCGAAGGGCACCTGTAGGCACTCGAGGGCACCCGAAGGGCACCCGAAGAGGACCTGGAAGAGCGGGAAACACGGCGACGACGACGACAACGAAGGAGTTCCGGGGCCGACCAGGGCCAAATAAAATCCGAAAAGGGCCCCCGAAAAACACCCGAAGGGTACCCGAACGACAATGATGTTTCAGTATTTGGTTCATGGCTGCATCTGGCGCATCCGGGGACTACCGAGTTTTTACAAGTTGCGTTGCAGGTCGCTGTAATAACGCGTTTCCTACAATTTTGCGCGCTGAAGCCCCAGACGGCTCGATTTGTCGCCCCGGGGCATCTTTGTTCCTCCGAGGGCTCTTGACAACGAACTTTCTGGCCCCGGGGCTCCCTGGGCGCGTGCATCCGAGAAACACTAACGCAAATGCTATTATTGCATGATGCGTTGCGTACGTTGGTTCGTTTTCGCTCCTGGGCCACCGTTTTTCATCCGAAACCTCCGAAACCTTTTTAAACAAAACCGCGGTAGTGGCCCCTTATTGTACACCAGAACTTTGTGTTTGAAGGGAAATAAAAACGATGCGAATCGACTGAGTCGGCCGAGGATGGGTTACCAACCCCCGCCCGGACGCAAGGGGCTACTCCTGCGCCCGATTCGGCCGCCGATGGTTTACCACCGGCGGCCTGGGGACCAGGAAGGGGTTACCCCTGCACCCGATTCGGCCGAGGATGGGTTACCACCCCCGGCCCGGACACAAGGGCTACCCCTGCGCCCGATGAGTTGCCCACTTCAGCCGAGGATGGGTTACCACCCCCGGCCCGGACGCAAGGGTTTCTTCCCAGCGCCCGATTCGGCCGACGATGGGTTACCACCGCCGGCTCGGACACAAGGGGTTACCCCTGCGCCCGATTCGGCCGCCGATGGGTTAATTACCACCAGCGGTTTGGAGACCAAGGGTTACCCCTGCCCCCGATTCGGCCGAGGATGGGTTACCACCCCCGGCCCGGACGCAAGGGTTTCTCCCCAGCGCCCGATTCGGCCGACGATGGGTTACCACCGACGCCCAGACACAAGGGGCTACCCCTGCGCCCGATTCGGCCGCCGATGGGTTAGCACCGGCGGCCTGGAGACCAGGGGTTACCCCTGCCCCCGATTCGGCCGAGGATGGGTTACCACCCCCGGCCCGGACAGAAGGGGTTACCCCTGCGCCCGGCCGCCGTCTCGTCGTCATCGTAAGAACTCATCCTCCTCATCGGATGGGTCGAGAGAGTGGCCATCTAAAGAGCACAAAGCTGGCCGCGCTCGGATTGGCCCGCGAGGGCTCACACCACCCTTTGTTCCTCAGGAGCCCAACTGCGACGACAGCCACGAGATCCCGAAACCTCGTTCGCACTCGAAGCTGGAGCTGCGGGCCCCATAGGGAGGGGACTGGGGCTCCCGCCTGAGACTTCCTCGCAATACACTCACAGACGAAGCTCCCGCCTGAGACGTCCTCCATACTCAAGCTGGATGAGGCCAAAAGTGACGACAGTACAAGATTCCGAGGACCCGCTCGAATTACTAACATGAGCTGCGGGCCCCATAAGGAGGGGGCTCCCGATTGAGACTTCCTCGCGATTCACTCAAAGACGAGGCTCCCGCCTGAGACTTCTTCCACACTCAAACTTGAAGTCACCAAGAGTGACGACAGTAAATTACAGGAGTTCGACGATCCGCTCGGGTTACTCACATGAGGTGCGGGCCCCATGATGACATGTCGTGATGAGACGATGACGGCCGTGATGATCATGACGGTAATGGTGAAGTCGGTAACCATCATGACTATCATAACCACTCGCATTATCATCATCATCTCCGGTATCAGGATCAACAACGTGTATCGAAATCATCATCATCATCCTGACCATTGGCATCATGCTCGTCGTCGCCAACATCATCATCGCCATCATCGTCATCATCTTCATCATCCACGTCAACATCATCGTCGTTAGAATCGTCAGGATCGTCAGGTCCAGTGGATCCGGTGGGTGCGGTGGGTCCGGTGGGTCTGGTGGGTCCAGTGGGTCCGGTGCGTCCGGTGGGTCCGGTGGGCCCCGTGGGTCCGGTGGGTCCGGTGGGTCCGGTGGGTCCGGTGGGTCCGGTGGGTCCGGTGGGTCCGGTGGGTCCGGCGGGTCCAGTGGCCCCGGTGGGTCCAGCGCGGTCCGGCGCAACCCCAGGGCGAACCATTCTGAAATAGCGCGCGCGTCGCGCGAGAAGCCGATCTCCGCGGCCAGAGGAAAGAACGCGCTCGACGCATCCACCCCGTCTCTGGGAGTGCCCCAAGTATTGCCGCCATAGGTATCCACGCATTTCCGTTGCCAGCAAGGCCCGCGCCGCTGGGGTCGAGGAGCGGAGGGGAAGGGGGGGCAGAACTGCGCCACTGCTGACAGGTAGGCACGCCGCTGCATCTCGGCGACGCGCGCGCACCACCCGCGCCACTGCCGCTCATCGATAAGTCTGGCGACGGCCTCGCTGCATTCCCTTCTCGTCGGCTCGCTGGGCCGACCAGGGCAAAGCTTCGGGCTCGCTGCGGGAATCGAAATCGAGAACTTCTGAGGCTGCTGCTTCGGCGCATGCCGCCGCGCCTGCACCTGCTGCTGGAGCAAGCCCTGGGCCGAGACCTCCATCGCCTGAGCTCGCGCCGGCCCCGCTTCCAGCAGCGTCGTCGTCGAACAGGTCGGCGCCCGTCGGGCCGGCGAGCGGAGGCGTCGCGGCCCGATCAGCAGCATGACGCATGCCAACATCGACATCAACGTCGAACGGGGACAAGCCGTGCTCGGCGTCCTGCTCCGCCCGCTTGCGCGCCAACACCTCCGCGTAGAGCGCGAAACGATGGGACTCGAACAAATTGCCAGTTTCGTCTGGGTCCTCGGACGGATCCTTCATATCGAACAACATGAGAGGCGCAACCGAAGTAGGCAATGCTTCCACAAACTCCTTGCGCAAGACATGCTGCACCAAAAGACTGTCGAACTTCTCTTGAGTCTATCTAAACATCTCGTATTGCTTAGTGACCTGCATAGAGAACTAATATGTCTTGATTTCTGGCCGCTGCATTCGGTGTCCCGTGTTGTTGTGCACTGCGACTTCTGGCTTGACGCTGGCCAGCTGCTCATGTGCCTCTTGAAGTTGGACGTCAAGGGCTTGTTTAGCCGAGCCACTGCCTGGAACCCGCTCGACAGAAACCCAGGCCTGCCTTGCATCTGCTTGTTCGTTTTCGCTCGATGGCGGCGACGGGCCAATCCCACCTCCAGGATCCATGGAAGTACTGCCACTACCACCAGAAACCAACTTGCCGAACTTCTTATGCAATTATGTTTGCTGTTTGTTTGTTGAGAACTGACTCACTGCGTTTCTCCACAAGGCCCACCCCAGACGCCGCGAGGCGGCTGGCGATGACCAGGGGGAGAACTTGCATGATAACGAGCGGCTTTGGCAACCTGAAGGCGGCCGCCTTGCTGCATCGGCACACCAGACTCGCGGCCCAATTCTTGTTGAGCCCGCAAACACCGCACGACCAGAACGGCAAGCGAGGTCCTGGGAGAACGTCGCCACCATCAGCCACGCAGGAACCTCGATTCGCAGAAGGGATACTCCAGCAGGAGCTCAGTGGATTAAAGCGCGAGGGCAGAGATCCCTCGAACTGAAAACAAAAAGACTCGCCATAGCGACTGCCGCTGAGAAGACTGCTGTGGCAAGCCCAACCCTCGGCCAGAACGGTTCGAACCGAAATAGCTACGGGAGGAGGAGGAGGAGGAGGAGGAGGAGGAGGAGGAGGAGGAAGACGGGGAGGGGGAGGGGGAGGGGGAAGGGGAGGGGGAGCGGGGAGAGGGGAGAGGGGAGGGGGAGGCTCGAGGGGGGGGAGAAGGAGGAGGAGGAGGAAGAGGGGGAGGAGGAGGAAAATGAAGAAAGGGCTGATATGTGTAAAAGGTGTGGGAATGTGGAGGTACGTTTGGACCCCTCCCTACGGCCGTACTCGGTGGCCGAGGGGCCGTAGGGAAGTCCTCGGCCCCCTCCGTTGGCAATTGGCGCCATAAGGTAAGAAGTGTACAAAATTGGGACAAGACCCCCAGCAGCCCCTAGGATGGCAGCTGCCGATGGGGGTGGGGCCTATGATGGCCCCCACCAGAGTGGCTGAGGCCTTTGATGGTTCTCGCCGGGGAAAGGGGGGGGAAAGGTCGACGAACGCGGCGTTGTAGTACAGCATGAATCCTGAAGCGTAGAATCCTGACAGGGAAAGTGGAACTAGGGGCCGAAAAACGGGGAGGGCGAAGGAGATGGGTGCACAACCTGGGCGGGCAAATCGTATACCCCCCCGCCGGCCCCAGACATGGCCGAGGGGCACTGCCTCGATAGAGGATGGGCCGGCACGCCCGTTCCAGCACCGAGTCCGCGACACGGGCGACGTGGGAGATGGAGAACAGAAATTCGCACCCGCCTGAGCCCTGGAGAGTCCCGTGTGAGGTGGTGTCGTGTTTTTCACCCTCCCGGCCGGTGACCTTCCACGGCCGTCGGCGGCCTCAAAAAGGTCACAGGAGGGACCTCAAGGCCGGTGGCCTTCCACGGTTCCTCGGCGGCCTCCAAACAGGTCAGTGGCTAGGGACCTCTTGGCCGGTGACCTCCCACGGCCTTCGGCGGCGATTAGCATAGCATTGCCTTGCTTGGACTTGCTTGGGTAAGCAAGATGTTAACAAAGTTGCCCCCCCAATCGAGCGGGGGGGACCCCATTTTGTTAAGGCTGGGCGCAGCCTCATATCGTCACCCCCCCCCAACACTTTCAGCACACTCCGCATGCTCGGACGTATCAGGAGGCAACGAAAAAGCAATACTCCAAGGCAGGCGCCCCACACCAAAGACCCCACAGATCGCCTCCAGAGCACGTTCCAGAGCAGGAGGAGGAGGGGGAAGAGAGAGAGGAGGAGGGGGCATGGGAAGGGAAAACAAGGCTTCCGCCGCCTTCGGCCGACCTTCCGCCGGCCATACTATTTTCTTCCGATGCGGCAGTGAAGACACGGGGGACAACGACGGCGACGACGACGACGAGAACGACGACGACGACGACGACGACGACGGCGACGAGGAGGACGACGACGGCGACGAAGACGACGACGACGACGACGACGAACGACGACAACGAGGCCGACAGCGACGAAGAAGCGCCCCAAAGACCCGTCGAACGACCGACACGACAGACGACAACGAATTTCAGCGAACCCGTCCTGGGACAGGTCTGCTTGGGACCGCATGAATGACACCGCGGTGGCACATGTGACACCGCGGCGGCACGGGCCGAACCGTCACCAGGGTGGTTGGGTTGCACAGCGACGCCGCATGAGTGACACGGGAGGCTGACGGAACCGCGTGGCACGGACGACGCTGGGCGACCCTTGGAGTACTGGCGAACTGGTGGCTTATGACGCCATGATGTCACGGGGAGTGGTGTAATGACATTGACAGGCACAGTCAGCCAGCAGGGGATAAATCCCGTTCACGGCCCCATCGAGGAAAATGAGGAACGGTGTGATATGTGTAAAAGGTGCGGGAATGTGGAGGTACGTTTCGACCACTCGCTACGGCCGTCTTCGGTGGCCGAGGGGCCATAGGGAGGTCCTCGGCCCCCTCCGTTGGCAATTGGCGCCGCAAGGTAAGAAGTGTACAACATGGGGACAAGACCCCCAGCAGCCCCTATGATGGCAGCTGCCGATGGGGGATGGGGCCTATGATGGTCCCCACAAGGATGGCTGAGGCCTTTGATGGTCCTCGCCGGGGAGGAGGAGGAGGAGGAGGAGGAGGAGGAGGAGGAGGAGAAGGAGGAGGAGGAGGAGGAGAAGGAGGAGGAGGAGGAGGAATGAGGAGGAGGAGGAGGGAGGAGAGGGAGGGGAGGGAGGAGGAGGAGGAGGAGGAGGAGGAGGAGGAGGAGGAGGAGGAGGAGGAGGAAGGAGGGAGAAGGAGGAGGAGGAGGAGGGAGGAGGAGAAGGAGGAGGAGGAGGAGAAAGGTAGGGAAGGGTCCAGACCACCTGGGGGTCTTGTTTCTCTCCGTCTGCGAGGCCCCCGGGGGCCACAGCAGGAGCGGGGCCGCGGCGCGGCAGCTGCTGCCCAAGCAGGGGCCCGGGGGCCCCCCGGGGCCGCGGAGAAGGATCCTGTCGGGGGATGTTGCGGGGGGGGGAGACGCAGGGAAAGGAGGGAGGCAAGGGAGCGAGGGAGGGGGGCAGGGGGAGGGGCGAAGGCTGCTTCGAAGAAGGCTGCTTCCCAGAAGGCGCCAGGAAGCTTCCTGAAGGAAGGGAGGGAGGGAGACGGAGGGGAAGGAAGGGGAGGCGCAGGGGAATCCTGGCGACTCCATTTTTTCGAGCTGGGCGTTTGCGCCTTTTTTCGGGTCCCCCAGGCGTTTGCGCCTTTTTTCGGGTCCCAAGACCCTGACAGGTCGATCCGGCTCGAGCCGGGCGTTTTCGCCTTTTTTCGTGTCCCACAGGCGTTTTCGCCTTTTCTCGGTCCCCAGGACACTCACAGGTCGATCCGGCTCGGAAAATGACGCAGAAAGATAGGGTCCAGGGCTCCGGGCGCGGGTTTTCACGATGTTGCAACTTTGTCGCTACGTCGGATCTCAGGGTCGTAGGCGCCCGTGCCCTTGGTGGGCAACGTAGCTTTCGCCACGCAGCTCGCACTGCACAGCTTACGTCGCGTCGCTTACACAGCATAGCCTGCAACGCAGAGCGTACACGATGCAGCTCACACCACGTCGGTCACACCGCATGGCTTGCACAACTTAGCTCACACCACATGGCTCACACTGCAGATCCTACACAGCATAACTAACACTACATACGCTGCACGTCTATATGTGTATATATATACTGATATACACATATATATATGTGTGTATATCACCTCCAGAATGCAATAGCTCACTGTTTGGGGTCCACACTGGCTAACACATTACAATAACTAAATGTTTGGCGGAACACTCGAGGAATAGTTGGCAGCTGCTAATAATGGAGCGGTTTGCGAAGGAACGCCATGCGCATCAACAAACGACGACACACGGCAACTGACACACGCAGAAACCGTCACACGCTGGATGCACGCAAATTCTCTGCCTCGCCTTTCTTCACCTCTGACTGGGACCCGGGCACTCACACGCTGCAAGGGCAACGCGTCCCTTCTTCGCTGCGGTGTGCAACGATGGTGCGCCAAGTGAAATTGATGCGAGGGGCGTCCACTCCCGGCTCTCGGGGAACGCGATGCTGCCAATGCTTCTGCAGCATGCCCTCCATGGTGATGATATCGCCACCATTAAGCTTCACACGCACTTGCTCGCGCTGCGGCCCACAAATACGACGACGACGCATATCAAAGTACCGAGTGGCTCCTAATGACAAGCTGACTATACAACAATCACGCAGCGTTCCTTCGAAAATCGGTTCATCATCGGCATGCCAATCTACCGAGTGGGTGCCATTAGCATAGTAATTCAGAAGGCATGAGTTGGGCTTCACCAGTTCATCACTATCGCAAGGTCCTACAAGCTCTTTCCAGACCGCATCCTCAATATCGAGAAGCCATTCAGGCATGTCCTGTGGAGCCCAGTGGGTGCCGCTGAAATCATAAGCACAGCTGCATCCAGGGCGCACATACCATGCAGCGTATCTCGGCAAAAGTGCGCCACCCTTCACCTCGGGCTGTTCCCAGCATGGACGGGTTGATGCATTGCACCACCAAGTTTCAAGTTGCTCGCTACTGAAAGGGCAAGACAGATATGAACTAAAGCTGCGAGTTGAAGCATCACTAATCACTGGCTTGAGCCTCGTGCCAACTATCAACCGCAAAGGTCGCTCCCTCAGAGTTAGCTCTTTCTGCGTACGACACGTTACATACCATAGCCAAGATTGGAACGCAACAACGGCAGCTACTGCGGAACATACATCAACGCATGTTTGGCCGTGAGGACCAAAATAGTCGCACGTCGAACTCTCTACCGTGAAACTCCCCACGTTAGCAAGTATGAAGGTTTCCCATGGCTTGAAATCTGAACCACCTGCGAGTGCCAAAAAAGAGTCCACGGCTGCTGAGCGCTGCATTGCAACGAGCACGGCAGATTCGCACAGACGACACATGGCAGGCCCCTTTTCGTACAAGCAGTCACGAGATACCCTCGGGAAGTAATTGGAAGGCAAGCTGAATCCGCAGCACTTGCAATCGGCAGCTTCAAGCGTGGGCAGTGCTTTCAAGCGCTCCGCACAGATCCACCCACGGCCAACCGAGGCTGCATCCACCAGAGAAGCGCCGTCTCCAATCGACAGTGCTTTCACTTTCGTGCCTGGCTTTAGTACTACTTGGTCGTTGGGACATGTCAGATTGCAGTCATCGAAGATGCATGCCGTGCCCTTTCCAGTCACGACATGCGAAGGGAAGGGGACACTGTCGCGAATAGCACGGCCATGGCGAACGGGATCCAGCACTCGCACCATTCCGTTACCTTGGACGCCACAACGGAGCACGATCGAACAGCAAAGTCAAATTCCTCATTTCCAAAGTGTCCCCGCATAGAAATGGCTGCGCAACGCACACATACTGCTTGGCTGGTAGCCCTGAGCAGTAACAGCCTTGAGCCGACTTCCAAATGGTTGAGGAAGCCATGCGCTGGAACTTTCGAAGTCTTTCGAGCTCGGATGCTTGAACACTCCAGCGCTTAAATGCCTGCCCACACGACTTCTATCTTGATAACCCAAAGCCCCTGGTCCAATCATTTCGAGCATCCGGCTACATCGAACAGGTCGTCGCCCGAAAGAGTCAAACGCATGGTCGACATCAGTTTCTGACTCAAGCTGATGAGTGGATTCGCACTAGAGCGTAAGAAGCTGCACACAACCCCTCTTGGATCGGCGCTGGACCTCTCCCTGGCGCGCGGAGCGCGCCAGGCGCCGCCAGTGGGCGCCCAGCACCGTCGCGAGACATCTGCACGGACCTCCAAAGGTTTCCTGTTCGTCGTCGTCTTCATCGATCGTCGTCGTCGTCGATCGTCGTCTTCGTCATCGTCGTCGATCGTCGTCGTCCTCTTCGTCGTCGTCGATCGTCGTCGTCGCCGTCGTTTTCGTTGTCGTCGTCGGCGTCGTCCTCGTCCTCGTCCTCGTCGTCGTCGTCGATCGTCATCGCTTTCGCCGTCGTCGTCGTCGATCGTCGTCGTCGCCGTCGTTTTCGTTGTCGTCGTCGGCGTCGTCCTCGGCCTCGTCCTCGTCGTCGTCGTCGTCGATCGTCGTCGCTTTCGCCGTCGTCGTCGCCGTCGTTTCCATTGTCATCGTCGTCGTCCTCGTCCTCGTCCTCGTCGTCGATCGTCGTCGCTTTCGTCGTCGTCGTCGTCGTCGTCGTCGGTCGATCGTCGTCCCCCTCCGCAGGGTCCTCGCCGCGGGCGGGGGGAGACGCGCGCACCGCGGGTCGCGCCCGTCGTCCACGCCGAGGTCCGCCCCCGCCAAAAAAGCTCGGGGCCACGGGCCCCGTGGGTCAACGAGTCGGGGGAACTGGCCGGGGTCTCATGGTTAGAGGCCTCCTAGATGGGGTCGGAGTAGATGAGGTCAGAGGATCGCGCCGCATCGCCGATACATCGGCGATGCATCGCCGATGCATCGTCGATACATCGGCGATACATCGCCGATGCCCGGGATCTCAGGGTGCCCTGAGATCCGAACTCTACCCCCGCAGCCCATCGAGTCGCCTGAATCTTGGAGGCCTGGAAGTGGGCACCAACGCCAACACAGAGGGCTGCCCCCACAAGGGGAAGACGATCCTGGACTTCGGTGTCGGTGGCAAGGTTCCGGCCACCTTGGGAAGCCAGAATATTACCACCATCACAAAGATCGGGATCTTCTTCCCTCGGTGGAGGCACACCGCCGATGTTGGTGTTGGTGTCAACATCTAGGCTTGCGAGAATCGCTGATCGGCTAGGGTCAGGTTCGGAGTTCGCCGCCGAGACCTGCACCTCCGCACGACCGCGAGCCCTCGTCCCCCTTCACTGGCCTGCTGGTGGGGGTCGATTTCCCCGGGGTCAGAGTCAGCGAAGGGCGCACCGTGGAAACAAAACAGATCTGAGGGAAATACAGGCCTGGGCGAAGGGTCCAAAGGAACCGCCAAGGAATAGCCAAGGAAAACATATTTGCTGAGGCAAATGCGGCCCCGAACGAGGCACATCACAAGAAGTGAACTTCCCTGAGATCAAATTTTTTTCTGATCATTATTGCTTGCCAGCGGTGGCCCTAGAAATTGGGCTCCGGAGCGTAGAAGCCGAGGCCGCCCGAGACAGCAGTGGACGCAAGGTGTGCTTGCGATGGCACACGTGTAGATTTAGCAGTCCTTCCTTCTGCCCCCCTTTCCGTTCCCCTTCCCGTCCCCCTTCCTGCCTCTTCTCCTCCCGTGACCTGCCCCTGTCTGTAGTCAGCCGCCTTTCTCTATTTTCACGTCTGGTTGCCATACGTGCAATCTTGCCCACGCGTTTGCAGGACGCAAGGCTTCAGTGAGTCAGATGCAACATCGTGAAAAATCACGACCGATCCCGAGACCCCATCTTTCTGCGCCATGTTTCGGGCCGAGTCGATCTGGGAAGGGCCCAGGGCCCAAAACTCTTCGAAAACGCCAGGCCCGAACAAAGATGAGACGCCCGGATCTCATGATGCCCTCTTCCCGACCCCCCAAAAGGTTGACACCCACCAGCAGGCGAAAGGACCACCGGTCGGGGCGAGGTCGCGCAGTTGCCCCGCGGCTGCGAGGCTACGACCAGGGTCACCAGGTGCCCTCTTCCTGTGAGGGGCAACGGTAGAGGGCGACTGGCACAGGGGGGAAACATCGACCTGGAATCGGCGATACGTCGCCGACAGATCGGCGGTAGGCCCCCGAGAGAAAATCCGCACGCTCTGGGGCTGGGTCTGGTTATCAGACCCCTGACGACGATCAATGGGCGATTGGGGGTCGATGCATCCCCCCCTATGTCTATGCCGCCCTGTCGTTGCCCTTTGGCTCTCGGGCGATACCTCCGCTCTCTGGCTGCCGTTTGGCAATACCGACAGGACCACCCTACGGGTGATAAAGGAGGTTGGGGGGGTGGAGGGGGAGGCGGTCGATTTGCGATGGCTCTGGGTTCTTTGGTGGTTTCTTCAACTATTCTGTTGTCGCGCACATCTGCCGGTCTATCTATCGACCTACCTATCTAGTGATCTAGTGATCGATTTAGGACAGCCATATATCTCCATATATGAATATAGATATTTATATACATATCTATACATATATATATATACATATCAGTATAGACATAGATAGATCGATACACCCATATAGTTCTATAGATAATATATATATATATATATATATATATATATGTATAAGTAAATGTACACATCTCAGTCGATACATACATGTGTATATATATCCCCATATCTCTCCAAATCTGTATATATATCGATCTAGCTATAGTATATACATGTGTGCGTATAGATAGGTCTATCTCTCTACACACATACATATATATATACATGTATACACAGCTGTTTCTAGCAATCTATATATGTATATACATATATATATATATATCACTATCACTTCCAACCATCGGGACAACCATCGGGACAAGCATCGGGACAACCATCGGGGCAAGCATCGGGAAAACCATCGGGACCAACATCTTGACAACATCTAACAAGATCTATCTACCTGTAGCTCTATATGTATATATATAAGTATCAACCATGGGGACAACCATCATTCCATTCCGCCTCCACTCCTCCTCCATTCCTCCTCCATTCCTCCTCCATTCCTCCTCCATTCCTCCTCCATTCCTCCTCCATTCCTCCTCCATTCCTCTTCCTCCTCGTCCTCCTCCTCCTCTCCTCCTCTTCCTCCTCCTGAGTCTCATGAAGGAGGCGCTCGGGCGAGCACGACCTGACGCTGCACCAATGCACGCCGAGATGCCCCGCTGCCCCCCCGCAATCGGCTGCAAGCGAGGGGGGGAAGTTTCGGGTTCGAGGCTCGAGGCTTTCGGCTCGGGGTGCTTGCTAGCAACCGCGCCTCGCCGAGGTTCGTTCCAGGGGTGCCCGGATCGTCCCGAACGCCCGCCGGAGACCTGAGCAATGACCCAAAGACCGAATTCGGCGGCGAGCGAGGGGGGCAAGTGAGAAGGAGAAGGCCTTCTCGGAAGGCGGTGGGGCTTCGGCTGGGGGGACTTGCGAGCCTTCTGAGAAGGCCCGCCCCTCCTCGGACGCTTGGTGGCTTTTCGGTCCCAACTCGGCTCTCCGGTGACCATTCGGGACGATCCGGGCACCCCCAGACCGCTCTCGGCGAGGCGCAGCTGCTGGAGTGCACCCCGAGGCTGGAAGACCGCCGGGAGCCGACGACGACGCCCGAAAATCTGGAACCCCGAACCCGAAACCCTTGAGGCCTCCCCCCCTCGCTCGCCGCCGACAGAAGGGTGGCCCCCTAGATGGGGTCCGAGTAGACAGGGGTCGGAGGATCGCGCCGCATCGCCAACGAATCGCCGATGTATCGGCGGCGATGCATCGGCGACGTGGGCGATGCATCGGCCACGTCGGCGTTGGGAAACACGGGTTCCACATTGAGCCGCATCGCCGATGCATCGGCGATGCGGCGCGATCCTCCGACTGGGAGGCCTAGACAAAAAGGGTGGCCCCCGCCAGCAGGCGAAGGGATACGTCGAGCCAACACGCGACGTATCGATACGGACGTTCTGAGCACGGCACGTGTTGCGCATCAAAAGGGGCGTATCGAGGCAGCTCAGATCGGGGGTTGGTGGGGGGAAACGTCCACGACTCGTGCCCCCAGGGGGGGGGTCCCTCGCTCGCCGCCGACAGAGGGCCGGCCCCCGCCCGCGTGGCGAAGGGGCGGCGCGGTCCGGGCGCGGCCGCGCCGCAGCCCCCCGCGGCTGCCGCGGCGGGGGGCGGCGAACCCCGCCCTTTGCGCCCCTGCCCCCGCGCGGCCGGCGGCGGCGACGACGACGACGGCGCCGACGACGACGGCGAGGGCGAGGGCGAGGGCGAGGAGGAGGACGACGGCGACGAGAACGACGAAGACGACGACGAGGGCGAGGACGAAGGCGGGGAAGGGGAGGACGACGGCGACGAGAACAGCGAGGACGACGGCGGACGAGGAAGCGGAGGGGAAGGGACGACGACGCGGTCGGGGCGAGGCCGCGCCTTTACCCCGCGGCTGCGACGGCGGGGGGGGCGGCCCGCCCTTCGCGCCCTTGCCCCCGCGCGGCGGCGGCGGCGGCACGGGCCCGACGCCCTTGCCTACAGGAACAAGAGGCGGCAGAAACATAAAACGGCCTCCTCTTCCTCCTCCTCCTCCTCCTCCTCCTCCTCCTCCTCCTCTTCTTCTTCTTCTTCTTCTTCTTCTTCTTCTTCTTCTTCTTCTTCTTCTTCTTCTTATTATTATTATTATTATTATTATTCTTAGTATTTTTCTTATTATTCTTATTCTTCTTCTTATTATTCTGATTCTTCTTCTTATTCTTCTTATTAGTATTCTTCTTCTTATTAGTATTATTATTCTTATTATTCTTCTTCTTCTTATTATTATTAATCTTATTATTATTATTGTTATTCCTCTTCGTATTCTTAATATTTTTCTTATTATTAATTATGTTACTATTATTATGATTCTTATTATTATTCGTAATAGTATTATTATTAGTATCAGTATTATTACTATTAGTATTACTATTACTACTCCTATTTTTATTATTATCATTATTAGTATTAGTATTACTAGTATTACTATTATTATCTTTATTAGTATTGTTGTTATTGTTATTATTAATATTATGTTTCTTCTTATTCTTCTTATTCTTATTATTATTATTCTTATTATTCTTATTATTATCATTATTCCTCTTCCTCTTCCTCTTCCTCCTCCTCCTCCTCCTCCTCCTCCTCCTCCTCCTCCTCCTCCCCAACTCCTCCCCAACTCCAAATCCACCCCCTCCTTTTCCTCCTCCTCTCGTCCTCGTACAGTCGGAGGCCAATGAGCTGACCCCGGGCGCCCGAGGGCGCCACCGAACGGCAACATCTTGGAGGTCTACGCAGAGTCCTCGGACTTCAGCGCTGGAGCCCCCTCCCTGACGCGCGCGCCAGGAGCGGCGCCAGAGGCCCCGCCGATGGGGGACCACGCGCGGATCCAAGAAGTCCGCGCGGCTTTCCGAAACAGCCTCGCCAGGCGGGCGCCGTCAGGGCGCCCCGGGCCAGCTTTCTGGCCGCGGACTGCGCGAGGAAAAAAAGGAGGAGGAGGAGGAGGAGGAAGAGGAAGAGGAGGAGAGTAGAAATGAGGAAATAAGAATGCTTTTGCTTCAAGCGGAACGTGCAGAGAAATAAACGCCAATATTGCCAGCACGGGAACACTGCAGGCTCCCATACCCCAGGGTCAGAAAGGCAGCGGACAGGCTGGGTGAGAAACAAAGAAGGCAGCAGGAAAAAGGACAGACCTACTGCTCGAGTCTGGTGTTCAAACGAATCCGTGGTGCCATTGAAATGACAACACAACGGGAGGGTTCTAGCAACCGCCCCTTCATAAAAAAAGTTGCCTCTCGGGTGGACGCGTTGACTTGGTTTTGGCAGGTCTCAGGGCGACCGGACTTCGTTCCAGCCCAAAGGCAAATTGGCCCCCCGCGGCGCCCAACGCAAAAAACATCTGTGGCAGGGTCGGATACTACTCCCGGTGGAACCCTTAAGACTAGCCAGAGCACGCCAACATATTCCCCCACACACAAGAAAGTGCGAGAAAACTAGAGGAAAGCCTGCTGAGGCAACCGCGAGCTGCCTGGACACAGTCCGAGCAAGCCCGCTCTCTCGAGAGCTCCACTCATCAGTCACGCCCGTTGATGTCCGCAGGCACGGAGCACGCATCCCACCCCTAGTGGGCAAATGCGGCCCTTGGAAGTAGATTCGTTTTCCGGCTCCGTGTGACCTCGCGACGCAGTCTGCCCGAGTGAACTATGCTGTGAATTCGGGACGGCCTTCTTCAGCTTCTCGTCGCTGAACTCGACCGCGGCGTGGTCATAAGTCATAGCTTATCTGGCCGCCCATCGCGCTGAGGATTAGCTATCGACCCATGCTGGCCCTGGTCATGGGGTCGGCCCGCATGTCCCGAGTGTCGCACCAGTGCAAATGGTCGATCTGCTCGGTGCGCAGCTAGTCGGCTAACCACCACAGATGGCCGGACACGCTGTTCTCGGACGGCGGCCGGGCCGGGCCCATGAGCAGGGCGCTGAAGACGGGCGCGCCGTGCATGACGAGGTCTGCAAGGATCGCGAAAACTCCATCCCCCCTCAGTCCCCCGATCTCCTCGGCAGAGGCGGGGTCGCGCACCATCTCGCGCACGCGCGAGGAGGCGCGCGTGCGCGCCGACCACTGCATCGCATGCTGCGAGCAGCTCGGAGCCGAATCAGGATCTGCACGCAAGCTTGCGCGATCGGCGCACTGCGCTCAGCAGGTGGCACACCTGTTTGCCGGCGCGGCGGCGCTTGCCGAGGCGCATGTAAGCAGCCCCTCTCGTTCCTCGTCCTGCCTCCCCCTCCCTCTCGAAGGACCCGTCGCTGCGCGCGCTGGGCGCGCTCCATTGATGGAAATGCGACGCGCGCCTTGATCTTCTGCGTGGCCAGAACAACGGAGTTAAACTGCATCGCGCGCCAGATGAGCAGCTCGTTCTTGGCTCTCTGCCGGGCGACGATGCACGCTGCGACGCGGTGCTGGGCGAGCAGGGCGTAGGCCGCTGCTCCCACGAGGGAAACAAGGAGGTCGGGAAGCCCACCTCCAGCGGGCTTCTCAGCATTGACCTTGACCAGGCCGACGTGTCTCATCGGAATCAGAACGTCGATGTACTCGTCCTGCTCGTGCGTCACGGTGCCATCGGCACTGCGGTGCTGGTGCACTCCACAGTCATCCTTCATCCTGCCGAAGACGCCCTCGATGTGGCTGATCAGAAGGTCGACGTGCCGCGTGCCAAGCAGCCCTCAGGTCGACGACATGCTTGGACAACGTGAACACTAGCTTCGAGACGCCGGCAGCACATCTGCTGGGCTGGGCGTCACGAGCTCGCACTCAAGCTCCGTGTCCCACCTGAAAGGTTTGGCGCTGCGCTCGGGCGAGCGCGTGACCCGGGTGAACTTCGTGGAGAAAGCCCTGGGCGCATCCTCGCAGCCCGCGCCCGGTTCGACGGAGCGCAGGCACTCGGTCCACTCGTCGAAGCCCCCGTAGTCAGGCACCTGGCACCTTCCTGAGGACGGCTGCACTGCCGGGTGGCAGGGTGAAATTCACCTCTCGAAGTGCTCGCCTTGTACCTGACTCTCTGCAGAGGTCGCGCCCTGCAGGAGCGCCTTCTCGACGTCAACGGCGAAGGGCGCCCGTTCGGGGCAAAGCGCCGCCGCTGAAGATAGCAAGCGCTGAGACGCCCGCAGGTTGGCATCGCGCTTGACGACCGCGGTCTCGACGGGGGCATAAAAATGTTAATCGCGGCTGTCTGAGGAGCGCCGGCGACACAGTCGCCGGACGCAGCCTCTCTGAAGCTCAGGAATGCTTCCCGCATCCCTGGATCAAGATACAAATCCGCATGTCTACCTACATCGTCCTCGTCCTCTGGCGTGGCGTAATCGCCCAAGAAGGCCCCGCGCAAGTAGTAGTGGCTCTGCGCGCGGACGCTCTGACGCTGGCGCTGCGTCTCGGTGCTGGGGCCACTCGCGCGGCCTACGGCCTAGGTCGGCCACGGCGTGCTCGACGGCAGCAGACATCTCACGCTGGCTGTCGGCGCTCTCCAGCTCCACCAGCTCCTGGGTTAGCTCTTCTGACCCCTCGACTTCGCGCCAGGCTGTCAACGTCGCCTGTTGGGCGCGGCTGGAAAGTCGTTGCAGGACTCCTCTGGTGTAGCCGGCAGGGCTGACGGTGATCCACCTCGGGGGTGCTGGCGGTGTCCTGGGGAACGTCGATGACGCAGTCGTCGAGCGTTCCGTCTACGTCCTGTCCGGCGTCTGTCACCATTATACTGGCTCACACTGGACAACGCGATCTTCTTCCCCGTGCGATGCTCGCCGATGAGCTGGCGGGCGTCGAGCCTCACGCCGCTGAGGTGGATCTGCCGGACGTCGGAAGGGTTGCGAGGGAACCGCCAGATGGCCAGGCCGCGGGCGCATTCTGGCCAGCTGCCCACAGATTTCTGTCCGCGCATGAGTCGCACAGAGCGAACGCCAGGTGGTTGGAGGCATCTGCAGAACAACAGGCGCATGGCTTGGAGGATGTCCGGGCGTTGTCGCGCCTACTCGGCCTGCTGCGCGCCCGTGGCTGGGGGCCCGGGCCCCGGAGCCTGGCGCCGAGCGCTCCAGGTAGTCCTCCGCGCGGCCCCAGGCCAATCCTGCTCGCGCCATGCCGACGCCCATCTCGTCGAAGACAGCACCGACGAAGGCCCGGACATCCTGCAGTCTGCAGACCATCACGGTCTGGCGGTGCTCAACCGCCACTTCGCCTCGAGCCGGGTCCACAGACATGACTGCCCCAGGGCCAGCCAAGCCAAACACGTTCTTGGTGCGTAGCGGTCAGTGGATCCCCACCTGGTCGCCCTCGTTGAAGCGGGCCCCCCCAGACTCAGCGGACCGGGGCCCGCGGGCACTGTTGGCGCGCGCAGTCGGTGTGGCTTCGATCGTACGTTGCAGAGCGATCTCTCGGATGCGGCACTGCAGCCGGCTGGGCTGCACTTCCCCTCCATCAGGTGGCTCGGCACGAGCGACGCAGTCGCTGGATGCCCCACCCTGCTTGTCTGCTTCGAGCGATGGCACTGCCGCCCGAAGACGACGTCGCTTGGCGCAACGCACGTTGCATGGCGTAGCTGTTGCCAGCAAAGACGGCACGCGCTAGCATGGAATCTACGTTCGTCGCGATGCCTTCGCGCTCCAGCTGCTCCTCCGCGGCGCGAGGTGCTCGTCGCAGCATGGCCCCGCGCCGCTCGACGAATCGAGCATGCTGTCGCAAGGCATGGCGCGCAGGTCAACCTGAACCCCCCTCCTCTTCATCTCCTCCACGAAATACGTTGAGGTCACCCCGCCCTCGCCGTCCACGGCCCAAGTCCCCATCGGGCCGAACAGCTGGACCCATGAGCGGTCGACGGGGGCAAGCAGCGTCGAGCCGCGCTTGGACGCGACCTGATGATGTCACCGCGAGGCGCAACAGATCAGGGGGATAATCGTGCCCTCCGTGTAGAACAGGATGTCGCATTCGCCTTGCTGGTTGAATCGCGTCGAATGGCGGAAAGCATGGGGTCGTCCGGCGTGCTGGCGGTAGCCTATTGCGACACCCCCTGCAAGTGTTGACCACTGCGGGGATGAAATTGAGGACTTCATGTTATGCGTCGGCTGCTCGCAGTGCTCGCGCCATCTCTTCCTTGGTGGCGCGCCACCACTGGGGTCGTAGCTCGCGAAGCTCGCGAAGCTCCCGCATGCGCGTTTCATGCGAGTCACTGAGAAGCGCTCGTAAGGAGGAAGTGGCGTCGGAGCGCGCCCGATCTGAGGGCGCCGGGTTGCCCGCAGCTGCGCCGGCAACTCGCGGCCCTGCTCGGCGTGGCTCTGCGCCTGATGCTGGACTAGCTCGGGCCCCTGGTCGAGCGACACCGTCGCCCGAACCAGCGCCCTGAGCTCCAGCGATGGATGACGAGCTGGCCCCTGGCCCTCCTGCGGGCGCGGGTGGTAGACCGGCCTCGTCCGCTGCTCCGAGGTCTGCGCCACTGGGGAGCTGAGCTTGCTGATCGCTGGAGCGACGCGGTCCTCCAGGTCGCGCTGGTGCTCGCGGGGCCCACGAACCTGCGCTGGCCAAACTCGCGAATGTGCGCGGGGCAATCGCGTTCACTTTCCTTCTGGCAGCCCGGGCGCTCCCAGTGGACCGGCGCGCAGCGAGGGCACCGGCAAACCCTGCAATGCATGGGCGGGTCCGCCCGCGCGTTGCGCTTGCACGCCTTGCATGTGTAGCGGGCGCGCTCGGCTGGAAGTTCGCGTCTGGCATCTCCCTCAGCGGCGCCGGTAGCCACAGCTGGAAATGCTGCTGACCGGACGCCGCATTAGCGAACACAGTCTGCAAGATGCGGACGCCGCATAAGGCAGCGCAAGTCCACCATGCCCTGGGCGAGTCGCTCGGCCATCTTCCATGGCCGAATCTGCGCGTCGAAGCCGCTGCGACCCTCGACGCGGATGCGCGCATGACTGGGCAGCTGACGGCGGAGAACTGCTCGAAGATTTCCGGGGCGGTGGAGACCAGACCGGCGGTCTCCTTCGGGATACCTCCGCGGCGCTCCCGAAGCCCAAGCTGACACTTGTCAAAAATGACCTTGTCCACGCTCGGTGCTGCCGGCACCTCTGACCAGGGCGGCTCGGCGAACAGCCATGATGGTTCGGGATGCTCGTTGACGAAGCGGCCGCCCAGCTCGGTCTGCAACTGCGCCGCTACGGAGCCGCAGAATCGGCCATGCAGGGCCGCGCCCTCGCAGGACTGCGGCCAGGCGCGGTAGTTACGCTTGTAGTTGAAGGTCGCTCAACGACCGCCGAAAGGCTGCCAGGTGGGAGCTACGATGGCAACTAGTGGCCTATGTCGACGAACGCATCCTTCCACGGCTCGCTGCAAACTCTCGTCATTGAGGACACAGCCAGTAGGCAAGTTGAAGTTCTCGCCAGCTCTGAGGCGGCTGCGGATAGCCAGTCTGCTGGTCCGCGCCTCCCCACCGCATGCCTCCATGATGTCGGCGCCGTAGTCGAATGAAGTGGGGTGGAACTCGGTGGACCGCGATGCTTGAGTTGAGCACTCGCCAGATGGCGATCGGATGCCAGGGCAGACGAGCCCTGGAACAACCTGGTGGGCAAGCTTGGGGCGAGGCTGCCCTGGACGTCGTCGTACTCATCGGCTTGGCCCGGCTCGCCAATGGCTGGAAAGCCCAAGAAGCATGGGGCCAGGCGAGCTGCTAACGCGCTTTGGGCACGTTACCCTCCTTTCTCTTCGCTTTCTGGTGAGCGCGCTCTGCTTTAGGGTAGGCGCCAACGACAGTCGCCAGACGCATCCTCTGGTTGTTCGAAATCCTTACCTGTAACTGAGAGGTGTACGAGGTCGCGCGCGAGGTCCTGGGCGTCGTGCTCGCGGTGATTGCGGCTGCCAGCTGGACTCCAGTCCGGCGGGCAACTGCCGTCTCGCCTCGTTGGAAGCGCACCTTCTTAGAGGCGCACCCATTGGTAATGCAACAAGACTTGCTGACCAAAAGGTAAGTCGTAAGTCGAGCTCGCGGCACATCCAAGCCATGTAACTGCGCGCGTCGGTCGGTGGTCGTCCAATCGTCGATGTGCTCCTCCAGCTTGATGTCGCACCAGCACAGCTGGCTCTTGGTAGGTGCCCCGGTGAGCACCACGGAGGCAACGCTGCTGCGCTTGGCCTCTGGGGCCAAAGACTTGTGGAAAGCCCGATGCGCGTTGGACGGTCATCTGCCGCGCTGTGGGTCGTCGCCACGGCTGGCCACGCTGGCCAAAGATCACCGGCACGGCCCGGCGCCCTTGGACCGGGCGCACCAGTTAGGTAAAGAATCGAAGATCGTGATCCACAGCGAGCTGTAGTTGGTGCCGGGGAACGCGCCGTCGGATGTCGCCTGGATAGCGCCCTCAAAGCCGGCGGTGCGCACGACGCCGAATCCGTCAACTTGCAATGCCAGGGTTGTGTCCCTTCCTCGTGCCAGGGCCCAGGCGGGGCGCCCCGGGGCCGCTGCCCATTTCTGCCGGGGCAGGTCAGCGGGGCCTGCCTGGCGGGCTGGCCCGGCCGCCTACCAGCGAGGCAGCTGCATGGACTCCGCGGATGCGCTGCCTGCTCTCTCGCAGCGGAGTCTCGGCTGCACGCAGGCGCGTCCGAAGCCTGCAGATGCACGAGACGTCGAAGGAAGATTGGGGGCAACCACGATCTCGGTCGGCATCGCTGGCGACGCGTTCTGGGATGAGTTGGGCGACGCGATGGCCCCGCTCGAATGGGTGCGTCCGCGGGCCAGCGCTGGGCGCGATCACTTTGATCTAGCCGCGGAAGTCGGGGCTCACCGCGCCGCCCGCGACGGCGACCCCTTCGAGGGCGAGTGCCGAGCGGGGGGCGATGCGTTGGCAGGCGCACGGCGGCGCTAGGGCCGCCGTGCCAGTCGACACCAATTCACGACCACAGGTCGCGATACTGACAGCCACGCACGCGCGGAGGTCGTTGCCCGCGGCCCGGGGCGCGCCCAGCGAGGGCGCCCGTGAACTGGGGCTGAGGAGCTGGACTGACTTTCAGCTTCTGGAACTCGCGGCCGTCGGCGGCACTGGAATCCTGGTCGCCGCTGCTCTTCGCCAGCGCCGCGAGCTGCTTGCGGCGGGCCCCCGCAGCGCGGCTTGAGCTCGTCGCGTTTGTTCGCCGATCGACTGGGATGGGCAAGCGGCTACTCGGCGCCGACGCGAGGTCGGAAGGAGCGGCGCCGGGGCCCCGTGCGATCTCGTAGACGCCTGGTCTGGGAAACGTGAAGCGCGCATGGTCAACGCCTGTCTCCGCCGCCCCGTCGCTGGACTGCGTGGACTGCAGACCTAACTGGGCGAGGATGTCAGCGCCTGCACCCTCCACGGCCGGGGCGCGCACGCTGCGCCGACTGGTCGCGCCGTCGCGGGAAGCCGTTGTGATGGGGCAGTGAACCTCGCAGTTCGCTGCCTGTGACCCGTTGCCGACTCCTGTCCCGTAAAGCGGCGACGACAAGCGCTCCTCCCTGGAGGGCTACAGTTTGGTCCGCGGCCGCCGGACAGTGCACCAAGCGGGCGTCTGTGCTCTGCAAAAGTTGCAGGCGGCATGCTCGGCGCGGGATGCGGCGGCACTGCAGGCGCACCGCCCACCCGCAGATGGGGAGCCCCCTGTCGTCGCCGCTGAGGGGGGCTGAACTGTCGGCGCAGCGACCGGCACAAGAGGGGGGTTAACTGATAGGCGTCTCCGTCCAACTCCGCGCGGCCTGGCGACGATGTTCATCTTGCTGCCGCACGAGCTCAAGCGCCAGCTGTGCGCCGCGGAGCTCGTCGAGGTGCCGTCGTTGCGCACTGCCGAGGGTGGCGCGCACGACGCGCTCGGACCGGCCGCAGCAGGACATCCAGGCATCGCGGCCAGCGAACCGCGCGGCCACTCTCCCGGACGGTTGGACCACGCCGACGGGGCAGTTCTGATTGAACAGAGCCATGCTCCAGCACTGGCGGCAACGCAGCTGCCGGCGCGGCAACGCAGCTGCCAGCGCGGCCTGCGGTGGCCACGTGGAGCTCGATCCACCCGGCGCGCTGGCGCCGATGGGCTGAGACTGGCGGCGCGCAACCCAAGCTCGGCAAGTGCACGTCGGCTGACTGGGGTGGCGCAGGTTGGAATTATCCGCGAGGACGGGCGTGATCGGGGAAGGGGGGGTTGGGCCCCCCCCCCGATCGCATCGCGGCGGGTTTCGGCCTCCCAGTGCCTTTTTCGAGCCCCCCTGGCCCCCGGGAGGGGGAAGATAAAGAAAAGGGCGAGGGAGCAGAGGAGGAAGAGGGGATTGAATGGGAAAAAAGGAGCAGCAGCAGAAGCGCGAGCAGGAAGAACAGCGAGGGCGAGCGAGGAAGAGGAGAAACGATCTGTGGCCAACTCGACTCAAGCCAATTTGGCCCATTCCAAACGGGCCCAGGATGGTTCCATCAAGCCTGCCCAGAGAACTCGATGGCTGGAAACCCCGGAAGATCCTCGAGACGCGCGGGGGAAACGGCGCGACGCGATCGCGGGGGGGGGAGGGGGGGGGGGGGGCGATCGCGAGCGTCATCTCTCGGGGGCGCGGCGACTCGCGCGACGAGGTCGCCTATCCAGTCGCACCCCTGGGTTTGGCCCCAATGGAAATGCGCCGCCCGCCTGCGCCCACCATTGCGGCGTTGCCGGCGGCGGCGCCGCTGGGGCCGCAGGGGCCGTCGGCGCGGCTAGCGGCGCTTCTCCCGCTAGTCACCGGAATCGCTTGCGCGCGGCCCGCGAGGGCGGACATCTCCGGCGCAGTCGTCGAAATTCAGACTCGCGCGGCGAGGGCGGGGGCGACGGCGACGCCCCAGCCGCGCAAGTTATAAACCAAGGGTTGCGGCCAATGGGTTGCCAAGAGCCGATCGACGAAGCACTCGAAGCAGCTGCTGGCGCCGACGGCCGCGGCGCGGGCGCCGCTGCAATTGGCCGCCCGCCCGCCCAGGGGCCGGCCCTCCACGGGGAGTCGCCTTTCCCGGCGCCCCCGACCGCGGGCCGAGGATCCGTCCTGAAGGTGCCCCCGGCCACCCAGACTGCGCGCGCCCCAGGCACGGGGCGCTGCTCGGTCGGCCCCGACGGCCCTTGCTGCCCCGGGGGAGCAAGTGGCGAGGACGACGGCGCCGACGGCGGCGCCGGGGCGCAGGCGTCGAGGAAGAGATCGCGCACATGTCGGCGGCGCCAGGGGCAGTCGCGCACGAGGCGCTCCTCGGAGTCGCACTCGCGGCATTTGAGTCGCAGGGCCCGCGGGCTTGCGGCCCGAGCTCGCGCCCGCGGCCCTGACATCCCCTGCCCCTCTGACCTTTGCCCAAGGTCTCCCAGAGGTCGTTCTCGGATAGCATGGCTAGGGAAGCGCGGTAGGTTTTGCCTTTGCCCTTGCCCTCTCGTTCGAAGACCCTCCGAACGCGGCGCGCGGGCTCGCGGTCGCTGAAGCTGCGCCAGCGTGCTTCGGCGCGCTCGCAAACACCCTTCGGCGTCGGCGCCCGAGTCGATCACCGCTGCCGGGCGCGCCCCCTGCGCCAGCGGCGCCGCGCTAGAACCTCCTGACGCGGCCTCGGCAGGCACAGGGGGGCTCGGCGCCGATCCCGGCGTAGCTGGACCCATGCCGCCCCAGCTCTGTTCCTGCGCGGGCGCGCCCGCGAGGAACGCGCGCCGTTGGGCAGAGAGGACCGCCGAGGCGAGGTTGCCTGACGATCCCTCTATCACGCGCCCAAAGCGCTTCAGCTGGCCTGTCACGGAGAGCTGCTGAGCGCTCGCGGGGCATGGGCCACGCCGCAGTGCTGCAGGAGCACGGCGGGTTAAGTGCTTGACACACCAACGGCGCGCAGCAGGAGGAAGCTGAGCCCCTCGTAGCCGATCATGATGCGACCAGCTGACTATGCCCGATTGCGGAAGATGTCGAACCTCGCGAAGAAGTTGCCGATGCGCCCCTGCAGCAGTCGGTTGATATTCATGAGAGCCCATACTGCCGAGCTGCGCTCCGCCTCGCCTAGCTGGCCCCATCGTTCGGCCAAGCTGCGCCGATGGAAGGTCATCGGCGGTGCTGGGTTGCCGTTGATGAGACCTCCCTGGATCAGGACAGCCAGCGGCCAGTCGTCCACGCACTCGTGCGCCACGCCGGCAGGGCGCGACGAAACGTAGGCCGCCTGGCGAAACTCGTTGAGGTCTCGGTTCGCCACCGAACAGATCATCACCTCGCGCACTCGTGTCTGGAAAAGCACGCAGGACTGGTGCTCGAGCCCCCAGGCGCGGAGGCGGCGCATGTTGCCGCTGCCGCCACCTGCGTCCACGCACGCGATGCACCTTGCGATGGCACGCGCACGCCGACTCCGATGGCCTCCCATCCGGAATGTGGCCCCCTCCACATGTCGTGGAGGTGCTGGCGGCCGGGGGTCCTCAAGCGGCGTCGCACGGGTCGCCGAGGATACTTGCTCCGGATGTTTTCCTCGTCGTCAGCGCATTGGGCGCCTGCTTCTGTCGCGTCACTGCGGCGCGCGCGGTACTCGGAGCACCCCGCGACACAGGCGCAGGAATGCGATTCATACGTCACGTGGTCTCCGAAAAAATTGCACAACCGCCTGGGGGAATGCGCATCGGGTTTCCGTCCTGCCAGGCTGGCGGGTCTGAGCAGGCAAAGCAACTTGTTGGGCCCCGAGACGCGGTGCCTCGGAGTGATTGCGCCCCAGAAGCCATGCCTTCCATTGCAGCACCTCGGGGGGGTGAAAACACAGTCCCCAGGCCCCCCACTGCGTCCCCGCTCGGCGCCAGCGACGCAGTCGCCGGATGCCTCTGCTTGCTTCCCCCAGGGCTCTCGTGACACAGTCCCAAGAAGCTCGGGACCCTGGCGCCGCATGCGTGAACCTGACGTCATAGAGCTGTCTAACACGTGAGGCTCCCCCCACGGGCGGGGGCACTGACAGTTCGGGGTCCGCGAACTGCCTGGACACAATCCGAGCATGCCCGGGATGGATCGCAGAACGGTCCTTGTCGATCTCGGTGGCGTTGTCCTTGATGAAGTACTGGTTGCGCAAGTTCTCGGCCACTGGTCCTGGCAGATGGGCGGACGGCCCGACGGACCCTCGTGCAACGTATCCTGCCATAGTGAGCGAGAAGAGGTGCACGAAGGCGGAGGTGTTGCAGGCGGTGCGCACGCTCCCGGTCGCGGGTTCTAGCGGACGGGTTGGCACAGCACCGACGGACCCTAGAGCAACGTCTCCTGCCACGGCGAAGTGGGAGAAGTGCACGAAGACGGGGAGGTTCAAGGCGATTGACCGAAGCCGAAGGCGGCGGAGGGTGGAAGCAATTGCGGTCGACGCGAAGCGAGACATGGCGGCCGTGGTGGGAGCAGGGGTGAGCCTGCTCCGCTACCAACTAGAAATGAAGCTGTAGGAAGTGTTATGGACATGCGCATGTCTTTTGTCTGAAGGTGGAATGTACAATCAAATGCTGACGGCGCGAAGCGGGTTGGCACGGAAGCGCTGCCGGCTCCCGTACCCCAGGGCCGAAAAGGCAGCGGACAAGCTGTGTGAGGAACAAACAAAACAGCAGGAAAGGGGACAGACTGGCCTTCGAGGAGGAGGAGGAGGAGGAGGAGGAGGAGGAGGAGATCCCGAGGATAACGGCACGCTCAACGTCAAAGAGGAGGAGGAGGACAAGGAGGAGGAAAGTAGGAGGAGGCCGAGATCCCGAGGATTACAATGCGCCCAACGTCAACGAGGAGGAGGCGGTAGAGGAGGAGGAGGAGGCGGAGGAGGAGGAGGAGGGAAGGACGACGACGACATCCCGAGGATTACAGTCCGCCCAACGTCAAAGAGGCGGAAGAGGAGGACGACGAGATCCCGAGGATTATAGTCCGCTCGGCGTCAAAGACCAGAAGGAGGCGGAAGAGGAGGACGAGATCCCGAGGATTATAGCCCGCTCGACGTCAAAGAGGAGGAGGAGGAGGAGGAAGAAGAAAAAGAGGAGGACGAGGAGGAGGAGAAGAACGAGGAGGAAGGAGAGGAGGAGGACGAGATCCCGAGGAATGAAATCCGCTCGACATCAAAGAGGAGGAGGAGGGGGAGAAGGAAGAGGAGGAGGAGGACTAGATCCCGAGGATTACAGTCCGCCCAACGTCAAAGAGGAGGAGGAGGAGGAACAGGACGACGACGAGATCCCGAGCATTATAGTCCGCTCGACATCAAAGAGGAGGAGGAGGAGGAGGAGATCCCGAGGAATCTAATACATTCGACGTCAAAGAGGCAGAGGAGAAGGAGGAGGAGAGGAAGGACGAGGAGGAAGGAGAGGAGGAGGACGAGATCCTGAGGAATGAAATCCGCTCGACATCAAAGAGGAGGAGGAGGAGGAGAAGGAGGAGGAGGAGGAGGAGGAGGACGAGAGCCCGAGGATTGAAGTCCGCCCAGCGTCAAAGAGGAGGAGGAGCAAGAGGAGGACGAATCCCGAGGATTACGGTACGCTGGGGGAGGAGGAGGAGGAGGAGGAGGAGGAGGAGGAGGAGGAGGAGGAGGAGGAGGAGGAGGAGGAGGAGGAGGAGGAGGAGGAGGAGGAGAAGAAAGAGGAGGAAGGGGAGGAGGAGGACGAGATCCCGAGGATGAAAAACCCGCCCAACGTCAAAGAGGAGGAGGAGGAGGAGGAGGAGGAGGAGGAGGAGGAGGAGATCCCGAGGTATATAAACCGCTCGACATAAAAGAGGAGAAGGAGAAGGAGAAGGACGAGGAGGAAGGAGAGGAGGAGGGCGAGATCCCGAGGATTAAAATCCGACCAACGTCGAAGAGGAGGAGGAGGAGGAGGAGGAGGAGATCCCGGGGATTACAGTACGCTCAACGTCAAAGAGGAGGACGAGGAGGAGGAGGAGGAGGAGGAGGACGAGGAGGAGGACATCCCGAGGATTCCAGTCCGCTCGACGTCAAAGAGGAGGAGGACGAGATCCCGAGGATTACGGCACGCTCAACGTCAAAGAGGGGGAGGAGGAAAAGGAGGAGGAAAGTAGGAGGAGGCCGAGATCCCGAGGATTACAATGCGCCCAACGTCAAAGTGGAGGAGGAGGAGGACGAGGAGGAGGACGAGATCCCGAGGAATATAGTCCGATCGACGTCAAAGCGGAGGAGAAAGGGAAGAAGAGCAGGAGCAGGAAGGAGAGGACGAGGACGAGATCCCGCGGATTAAAATCCACCCAGCGTCGAAGAGGAGGAGGAGGAGGAGGAGGAGGAGGAGAAGGAGGAGGAGGAGGAGGAGGAGGAGGAAGACGAGATCCCGAGGATTACAGTCCGCCCAACGTCAAAGAGGAGGAGGAGGAGGAGGGGAGGAGGAAGGAGGAGGAGGAGGAGGAGGAGGAGGAGGAGGAAGGGGAGGAGGAGGATGACGACGAGATCCCAAGGAATTAAACCCGCCCAACGTCAAAAAGGAGGAGGACGACGAGATCCCGCGGATTATAATCCGCTCGACGTCAAAGAGGAGGAGGAGGAGGAGGAGAAGGAGGACGAGGAGGAGGAGGAGGAGGAGGAGGAGGAGGAGGAGGAGAGGAGGGGGACGAGATCCCGAGGATTACAGTCCGCCCAACGTCAAAGAGGAGGAGGAAGAGGAGGAGGACGAGATCCCGAGGAATATAATCCATTCGACGTCAAAGAGGAGGAGGAAGGGAGGAAGAGCAGGAGGAGGAAGGAGAGGAGGAGGAGGAGGACGAGATCCCGAGGATTCAAATCCGCCCAACGTCGAAGAGGAGGAGGAGGAGGACGACGAGATCCCGCGGATTAAAATCCGCCCAACGTCGAAAAGGAGAATGGGGAGGAGGAGGAGGAGGAGGAGGAGGAGGACGAGATCCCGAGGATTATAGTGCGCCCAACGTCGAAGAGGAGGATGAGGAGGAGGAGGAAGAGGAGGAGGAGGACGTGATCCCGAGGAATAAAACCCGCCCAATGTCAAAGAGGAGGAGGAGGAGGAGGAGGACGAGATCCCGAGGATTATGGTGCGCTCGACGTCAAAGAGGAGGAGGAGGAGGAGGAGGAGGCCGTTTTTTCTTGTCCGACTGCCTCCGCGCGCAGGCGCCGCGGACATGCTCGCGGTCGCGCGGGGCAGCGCCCAGACCTCCGACGATCTGAGCTTCTCCATCGTGGCGCCCTCCCTCCGTTGCGGCCGCTGCTCGGGCCCTGGGGGCCATCGACCACCCCAGCAGAGCACCCGAGTGGCAGTCCGGGCGAAGAGGCCGGTCGAGGAGTGGGAGGTCGGCCAGTGAACAGGTGCCTTCCTGGGTGCTCCCAGGGGTTCCTGGGGAGGGGCTCCTTGGTGTGCCAGGGGTGTGAGCACGCCGGCGTGCACCGTGGTGTGTTCTTCTGCACGGGATCGTGACCGTCCGGACCAAAACCGCAGACGGCATGAAAGCGCGAGCGCGATTCGAACAACTCGAGAGGAAGTCTCGGGCGAAACGGCTGCCCGACCAGGCGGTCCAGGGCTTCCAGTCCCCCCCTTGTGGGACCCTTCTGCTGTCCCTTCGTGCAGCTGCGCGAACCCTGTGGGCGAAACGCTATGCGGGAAAAACGGGCCTGGGACCTCCTCCTCCTCCTCCTCCTCCTCCTCCTCCTCCTCCTCCTCCTCCTCCTCCTCCGCCTCCTCCTCCTCCTCCTCCTCCTCCTCCTCCTCCTCCTCCTCTGCAAAAGCCGCCCCAGGACGTGGACGTGGAGCTCTGGGGCCGCGGATGGAAAACGCAGATCGGCGGATGCCGGGGAAGGGAGGGGGGGCAGAGCCTGAGCCTCGGCGCCCGCTCGCGAGCGCGAGTGCCCTGGCCAGCGGCCGCGGAGATACGGCCGGACCTGGGACAGAAGAGCGTCCTGCAAGAACGCGAGGCCCTCCGCCGGCCAGATCGAAGAACACTCGAGGGTGCCCCCCCCCCCAAGATACACCAGACGCCCAGCAAGCACGAGGAGCATCAAAGTACCCTACCCGAACCGACCTCGATCTTGCACCTCGGTCCGACTGCAGGAGGTGTGGGATGGAGGGGGGGGGGGGATAGGGCGTCGCCATGATGAAAGTGCCCCTGGCGCCAGAGGTGCCCCAAGGATTCCCCGGGCTCGAGGGGCCCCAGGAGGCCCCCGGAGCACTCCTCGCGCGGCCCCGGGTGCCCCAGGGGCTCCAAGAGAGCGGGGGAGGCCACGCCTGGCCTAGGATGGCAACACTCGAAGGGCAGGTGGTGACTTTTTCGCGATGGTGCAACTTCTCGCGACGTCGGATCTCGGGGGGGGGGGCCGCGACAGGAGAGCGGGACAGGGGGGGGGAAGAGCGGGGCAGCGGGGAAGACGAGGAGGGGGTGAAAGGGCGGAGGAGGGGGGGGGAGGGGCAGGAATGGGGAGAGGGAAGGGAGGAGAACGAGGGGAAGCGTGAGGGGGAAAGGAGGAGCGCTTGGGAAGAAGAGGGAGGGGAGAGTGAAGGGAGGTCCAATAGAGGGGGCAGGGAGAGAGGGGCAGAGGATATGGCAGAGGGACATCAAGACAAAGACCACGAAGGGGGGCGAGATGGCCATGGAACAAGGGACAAAAGAGCAATAGAGAAGGGTAAGGGGGGAAGAGGGAGGTGCAGGAGGGGCGGGGGGAGTAGGAAGATCAGGAGAGGGACTGGAACGCGGAGTGGGAGTGGGAGTGGGAGAACGAGGCGGACGAGGACGAGTGGGGGAAGGGTTGCAGGAAGAGGAGGAGGAGGAGGAAGAGGAGGAGGAGCAGGCGGAGGCGGAGGAGGTTGAGGAGGAGAGGAGGAGAACGACGACGGCGAGGGGCAAGGGGGAAGGGGGGGGAGGGCGGAGGGGGAGGAGGGCGAGGGAGGAGGACGAGGGAGGAGGGGGAGGGGCGGGAGGGGGAGGAGGGAGGAGGACGAGGGAACGGGAAGCGGGAGGGGGATGCTGCCGGACGGCAGCGCTCCGGCGAGCGTCCGCGCGCGCTCGCCCGCGGCAGCCGCGGGCGGCGCGGCGGGTCTTTCTGCTGGCGAGCGTTCCGCTCCGCCCCGGCCGGCCGCGGGCACGGCCGGCCCTGCCGGGGGGGGAGGGGGGGGAAGCTCACGTGGCGGGGTTCGCGCGCTGCGGGGATCAGGCGCTGGTGGAAGCCGGGCCTGCACAGCCATGCAGGAATACGCCGGGCCACAGGGAGAGAGAGAGAGAGAGAGAGAGAGAGACACACACACATATATGTATAGATAGAGAGACAGATAGGAAAAAAACAGGAAAACAACAAGCAACAAGCATGTTTGTGTGTATGCCTGTCTGTCTGTCTGTCTCTGTCTGTCTCTGTCTGTCTCTGTCTGTCTCTGTCTGTCTCTGTCTGTCTCTGTCTGTCTCTGTCTGTCTCTGTCTGTCTCTGTCTGTCTGTCTGTCTGTCTGTCTGTCTGTCTGTCTGTCTGTCTGTCTTTGTCTGTCTGTCTGTCTGTCTGTCTGTCTGTCTGTCTTTGTCTGTCTGTCTGTCTGTCTGTCTTTGTCTGTCTGTCTCGGTCTGTCTGTCTCTGTCTGTCTGTCTGTCTGTCTGTCTGTCTGTCTGTCTGTCTGTCTGTCTGTCTGTCTGTCTGTCTGTCTGTCTGTCTGTCTGTCTGTCTGTCTGTCTGTACATGTCTATCTATACATACATCTATATTATGTGTCGATATCTATGTATATATATATGAACATATAAAATATAAACGGCGTCCAACGGGCCTACGAAATCCATCGCGCCCACCTCGCGACTAGCCAGCCACGTCGGGGAAACGAGATCCGCGACCCGCTCCCCGCGATGGGTCGCGGCGCCCCCTCCGCAGCTGAGTTTCTTCTGGCGGGCCTCGCGGGAGACCTCCTCGAGCGCCGGCGGATCGTCGTCGTCGTCGCAAGCCGAGCCACTGCCCAGCGCGGCGCTGGGTTCGACCTCTGGAGAGGCGGTCTGCTCCGCCCAGAAGTTCCGAACCTGGCCGCGGGGTAGTTCAGCGAGTGGGCAGTCCATCGGCACTGGCACTTTACGCCCTCTGCCGCCTCATTTCCCGAGCTCTGGGCGCGCGCGGATCCGGCCTCGACGAGCTTTTCGACTAGGAGGGGCAGGAGAGACCGGCGCCGGTCCGGCGAATCGCCCGGCGGTGCGCAGCGCACGTCCCCCGCAGCACCCGCCGCTTTGCCCGCACCGAGAGACGCCCCGACCCACGGCACCGGAGCCGCGCCCGGAGCTCGTGAAGGATTCCCGCAGGGCCGCCTTATAGTTGCGGCCGCCCTTGCGGTCCCCTTTTCCCTTCAAGCCCTGGCTCTGACCCTTCAGGTCGTCCGACTTGCCCTTGCCGCAGCCCTGGCTGCCGCAGTTCTGGGCGCGGTGGCTCTGGTAACCCTGGTTGCCACGTTGCTGACAATAACCCGGCTGTTCGGGGTCGAGCGGCGTCTGCAAGCGCTGCTCCCGGGCAAGAACCTTGTCCTCCGCACGGTCCAAGAGCGTCGCGTCGTCGGGGGGGGCAGCTCGCACCATGCGGCCATCTCCCAGTGCCCGTCCTCGAGGCCCTCTCGACTGCCTTCGACCTCTGGCCCAAAATGTCCGCCCTCAACTTAGCGCTTTTCGGCCAACAGGTCCAAGGCTGCGCAAATCGTCTTGGTCTCCGTCGAACTCCGCAGCCGCACGTTGGGGTTCTGAAGCTGGGGGATCGCGAACCAGCAGCGCATGGCACCTCTCTGTGTCTGCGAGGACGTCGCTGTGGACGCCCCCCCCCCCCCGCGATCGGACGAAGCCCCATTCTCGCAAGCAGCCTTTGGGCCAGCCGACGTGGATGCCGCACCGCGCACTCCAGCTGGCGGCTGCGCGACAGCTGCCCGCGCGAGGGGGAGGCCGAGTGAAAACTCGAAGCACGGCTCGGACTCCAGCCCCTTCTGTCCATCGGCGCGCTGGCCCCTTCGGGGCCCCAACCCGTCCACGAAGACCTCCAGCCCTGCCGCCGACTCGGGCGCCCTCGCGACCTCGCCCTGGACCTCCTGCTCCGTCCCGAGGGAGACGGGCCCCGGACCCCGGGGCCTTCCCCCAGGACGCGGCCGCCTTCCCGAGTCGCGCTCTGCCAGCCTCGGGGCCCGCGGAGGGGCCCGCGAGCCCGAGAGACAGCGCCAAAAACTGCAGGGCCCGTTTCCCTCGGGACACGTTCCCCCCCCCTGGCGAATCAGTGCATCTTTGTTTCGAGGGCTGAAAATCCAGCCCCATACTAGAACCGCCCCGACACGCGAAGTCGTTCGGTAGACACGCCCGAAGGAAGGAATCGAACAGGGCAGGGTTGTCTAGAAAACGCCCAGGACCGTTCAGCAAACGCCTACTTGGTCTGGCCCGGGGTGGTTTTTGCCCCCCTTGACCTCCTCCCTACCTGCCAGACGACCCCACCCAACCTGGCCCGAAGAGCAAGATTTCGGGGTGGGGGGGCACGGGCTCCGCATGTGTGCTTACAATGCTCCCAATGCTCCCCGACGCCCCCCCCCCCCCCACTGGGAATGGAGGGCTAATTGGGGCCTTCGGGCTGGGCTGGGGTGGCGTGGTGTGTGGTGACCTCCATTTCACCCTCAATTCGATGGGAATGCAGTAACTTGTCAAGGGTGGGGGGCGAAACGTAGCCTGCCGCAGACACTTACCGTCAATTGGGTGCCCGTGCAAACTGAAGGCTTCGGTTCAGTTTCACGCATACCGCTGCCGTCTCGTCCGCCTCGCAGCCACCCGGTTCGCCGATCTGAACGGGTGTTCAGCGCATACCCGCGATTGTCGCGCACAGGAAGATGCATTACATGAAAGGAGGAAGAGGAGTCTCCTAAGGTAACGCGCGCTGCTCGGAATTCCTGTTTGGGGTCATCAGCGCTTCATCGCTATTCTCTCAAGGAGCTGGTGGCGAATGAGGAGACCCAGTAGCGCAGCGTGTGTACGACTTGCAAGAGACTAAGCGTACCTTCAGCCAGTCGAGGGCGCCGTCTCTCACCAAGCGCATGGATGAGGAGTTTCTGAACATAGCTAGCACGCTCCAGTCAACCTTGCCCCAAGTCTCCCCACGTGACCTCTTCGCATACAACTGTCTTCCCTCCCCGCCATTTTGGCACTGGATCAAGTTATTGGCACCGACACTCACCGCCCAGGCAGTCGATCCGGCGAGCCACTCTCGCATCACATCGCAAACTGAGAAGAATCATAGTCCCACCTGGCTGTCTTGTCCCAATCATCTGAGTGTGAATTCACTGCGCTTGAACTACTTTTTGCGAGCACTTCAATGAAAGAGCGCGTCCTGTCGTAGCTGCAAGGAATGAAAGTGGGTTTCAGACCGAAAACATGCCGGACGTCTGGAAACCGCGGGGACCCCCGCCCCCCCGACAAAAGGGGTCCCACCCGCCCTCGGCCGGCAAACGACCAGGACGAGGACGAGGACGGACGGGGTCGAGGACGAGGACGAGAACGACAACGACAACGGCGGACGATGACGGACGACCAGCGACGACGACCAGCGACGACGACGACGACGACGACGACGACGACGACGACGACGACGACGAGGACGACCGCCGCCAGGGGGGAGTTGGTACCCCCCCTCCCGTCTTACGCGAGGAGGGGGTCGGTGGGAGAGACGTTTCTGTGTGAAGGGGGCGGTCGGCGGCTCCCGCTCTCCGTGCGCTTGGGCTGTTGGGGGAGATTTGGGGCCCCAGCCTCACGCGCGCCGCGGGGAGTCCTCCTCCCCCTCCTCCTCCCCCTGCTCCTGCTCCTCCTCCTCCTCCTCCTCCTCCTCCTCCTCCTCCTCCTCCTCCTCCTCCCCCTCCTCCTCCTCCTCTTCTTCCTCCTCCTCGTCCTCCTTCCTCCTCCTGCTCCTCCTCCTGCCGGGGCCCCTTCATCGACGTGCCCATGAAACGCGCCCTCTCACATCCAGGCTCTCGAGGCTCAGCGTGGAGTACCCAGGGGTGCAGCCGGCATGGGGGCCCCACTGGCCCTGTGGGAGGGGTGAGATTCCACTGAGAGGTGTCAGTGGGATTGGGGTGGACACGTGCGACCCCCATGGAACATAGGAGAGAACGAGGAGGGGGAGGAGGAGGAGGTGGTGGTGGTGAGGAGGAGGAGGGAGGAATGCAACGGGAGGGAGGAGGGGAGGAGGAGGAAGAGGAAGAGAAGGTGGCTGTGTGCTGCTGAGGTTCGCCTTTGCCTGCTCCTGCGTCTGTACCTCGGGGGGCTGCCCCACTGCACAGTGCCGAGGCTGGGTGCTAACGTAAAGACAAACGTCGCCGTCGTCGTCGGCCACGGCACAGCCTACGACTGACCGAACCGATAGCGAATCCGAGCGAGACCGACTCGGCCAAAAGCAGCCGAGGAGGGCGCAACGATGCCGCAAAACGACAGGACATCGGGCCAGGCCGAGCCGAGCGAGTGCGGGCGACGGCGATGCGGCCGAATCGACCGAATCGCCGACACCCTTGAACTCCCGCGCTCTGCAGCGGCGCCGGTTGCCCACGACTCTTCACCCGCTGCCCCCCCGCGAAGCCGCCGCACCGCAGGCTCACCCTGCTGCCCTTGCCTGCAGGGCCCTCGCTTTTCTCCCCACACAATCTATATAAGGACACGCTGAGCAGCGTGTGGCCGCCACGGGCGAGCCGAGGAGAGCACAGGGCTCGGATTCCAAACGCCTCGGCGTCGCTCCGTGGGGGGGGGGCGAGGCACGGGGGGCGAAGAGACGCGCACCTTTCGTGCCCCGCCTGGGCCCCAGGGGGCCCCCTGTAGGGCACCCGAGGTGCACTGAAGGTGCACCCTCCCTCACCCCCCCTTTATCGCCCCCCCATCACGCAACGCCCAGATCGCTCGGCCGCGCGCCTCATGGGCGAAGAACATGCCCGCATCCGCGGCCTGGCGGGCCGGACCCACAGGCCGCGACCCCGCGGAGGCGGAGCGCTTCTCCCCGGATGCCCCCGCGCGGAGCGTGCCCGCGCCACCGCGCATCCGCGGGACCGCGCCCCGGAATCCGGACCGCGAGGGCGCGGACACGGGTGTGTTCGCCGCCTCCGCACGGGGCTGCCCAGGAGGCCGCCGGGACGTGCACGCGCACGCGAGCCAGCGCCAGGGCGGGGCGCGGCCGCGAGGGGCTGTACATTCGCGCGGCGCGAGGCGGCGGGCGCCGTGCGCGCACACGCACACGACGGTAGGGTAGAGAGAAACAATTACTGAACACTCCCCCTCCCCCCCAAACTCAACGTTGGCACGCGCGGGGGAGATTGCGGTCGAAGTGCATCTCATCAGACCCACCGCCAACTTTGAACATTGGGGGGAGGGGGAGGCGTTGACGGATGAATGTGGCATGTGTTCGCTAATTTGTTCCGAGGCCTGAAACGAAAATGATGCCGCAGCGCGAGCGGCTGTACTCTCGCGCGAGACACCACCCGACATTCGGGGCGTATCTCCCACCGGTCGCCCCAGAGATTGTTTTTTATCCCGTCCCCGCCCCATGGCGGGGGGGAGAGGGGAGAGGGGAGAGGGCCTGCGAGCGCCACAGCATGCTTGAGAGCACCAAACCATGCCTGTCAGCAGCACAGCGTGCCTGTGAGCACCGAGCTATGCCAATGGGGGAACCAGGCCTCCCCCTGCGTACGCTCGGGCCCGTTACGGGGAGGGGGCGGCGGGGAAGGGGGGCGCGACCCCTAATCACGGACGTTAGGGGCTCAACGAATAAATAGCCAAGCGAAAAACCCAACCATATGCAGGTGTGAGTACCGCAATTGCGAGTACCGTCTGAGGTGGAACTCCCGACGGGACAGCGCCCGCATGCGGGCTGCGTCGCTGGAGCCTCAGGTGGAGCTCCCTGTGGGGCCACGAAACGTGTGAGGGGTGTGCCGAAAAGGGGGGGTCGCCCACATGCGGGCTGCACCACTGGGGCCTTCGGCTGAGCTCCCTGCGGGGCCAGGAAATTTGTGAGGGGTGTGCCGAAATGGGGGTATCGCCCACATGCGGGCTGCGCCACTGGGGCCTTGGGTGGAGCTTCCTGTGGGGCCGCGACACGTGCGAGGGGTGTGCCGAAACGGAGGCGTCACCCAACTGCAGGCTGCGCCACTGTGGCCTTGGGTGGAGCTCCCTGCGGGGCCACGAAGCGTGTGAGGGGTGTGCCGAAACGAGCGGGGGCGGTGAAACTCCTTATATCGCCACGAAACGTGTGAGGGGTGTGCCGAAACGGGGTTGTCGCCCCCATGCGGGCTGCGCCGCTGGAGCCTTAGCTGGAGCTTCCTATGTGGCCACGAAACGTGCGAGGGGTGTGCCGAAATGGGGGTATCGCCCACATGCGGGCTGCGCCACTGGGGCCTTGGATGGAGCTCCCTGTGGGCCCACGAACCGTGTGAGGGGTGTGCCGAAACGGTAGTGATGCAGGAATGGGAGGAGGGAGAAGGGGGAGGAGGAAGGAAGGAAGGAAGGAAGGAAGGAAGGAAGGAAGGAAGGAAGGAAGCAAGCAAGCAAGCAAGCAAGGAAGGAGGGACGCGGGGCGCTGCCTCTTCAAAACGAGGACCCAACACCACAGGATGGTTGGGAAAAATCATCTCCTCGAAATCTCATGGCACATCTCCCCACTGTCGCCACAGTGCAGTTACCTACTCGAGAGACGGTCGCTGAAGCACGGCGGCCAGGAGAGCAGCCGAGCGGGCTACTGGAATTACTGGAAGCCTTCCTCGGGGAGAAGCGCTGGAGCGAGATGGTCAAAAGCGCAGCGCGTGTGCGCCAACCTAGACATAGCTCCTGAGATGTGCCGATAGGCACTGCATGTGCGGGGTAAACGGCAGGGCCGCCCCCAAAAAGACGAATTCAACGGCGTCGCGCCCTCAACAGACGCGCCACGCCCAATCGAGGGGAAGGAAGGAGGAGAGGCCGAGAGCGACCTCGAAGCAAGACCCCCGAAACCACCGCCGCTCCCGCGAGCCCTTCGGGTTGTACCGCTCGTCGCTCGGAGAGCCTCTGGCGGAGAGAAGCGCAGAATCGACGGCCGAGACACCATCGCTGCACCGGGAGCGAACTCAAAGACTATAAATCAAATATCACCCCGTCCCCCGCGAGCCGGAAGCCCCAGAAGCGCTGCACCGTCCGTCGCCGGGCGTCTTCAGCGCAAGGGAGAAGGCACAAGACGCTGGGTAATCCCACCAGCCCTCTGGGCGTGAGCGGTTCAAAGAGTTTCGTCTTCCAACCCCCGTTCTCCCCCTTCGGGTAGGGGTCTTCCCCCACCCGACCGGCGACAAACCAGGGACCATGCCGACCCCCCCGCCGCCATCCGTCCCTGTCCAAAAAAACCATACCGAGTGCACCTTGCAGCAAAATTTAGATCATGGGGGACGCCCCACGACAACTTTGCACTGGTTTTTGACAGGGACGGCGGGGGGGCGGCAGCATATCGCCTGCTGTGTGCAATGCCAATGCCCCCAAGCCATCCCTTGCAAAAATAATACACAGCGCACGTTGCAGAAAAATCTCGATCACGCGCGGACGCCCCGCGATGACTTCGCACTGGCTTTTCCCCGCTCAGGCTTGCCTAATGGGCTCTTACTTGGTCTAGAGTTGGCGCCTACTGGTGTTACGTGGCCCGTTGCTGGGAGGTCCCCCGGGTTCCCCGCCCACGGTGCCTCCTCTTGTTACGTTGCCCGTTCCTTGGGGTTCCCCGGGGTCCCTGCCCCCAGCGCCTCATGCCAAGCAATGCCAAGCAATGCCAAGCAATGCCAAGCCCCCGGTTCCCCGGGCTCCCCGCCCAACGCCAAGCAACGCCAAGCGACGCCAAGCAGTGCCAAGCACTGCGCCCATGCAGTAGGAAGCTTCCCCCTGGTTGGGGTCGCGTCAGGTTCATTGGCAGGGACGGCGAGGGGGCCAGCACATTGCCTCTGCGTGCAGCACCAACACCCCTGAGCCATCCCCTGCAACAAAACCAAAAAAAACATGTCAAGGGCGCGTGGCACCAAATCTCGATCCTGCGCGGACGCCCCGCGATCGCTTCGCACTTGTCTTTGACAGGGACGGCGGGGAGGGCAGCATATGGCCTGCTGCGCGCGACGCCAGCACCTGCAAGCCATCCGTTGCAGGCGCTCTGTATCAGAATCTCGACCAGGCGACCACATGCGAACCCTACCCAAACACCCCAACGGTTTCTAGGGGAGGGTGGGGGTTCGCTTCGCCCGGGGGCTCCCGAACAAAGTGACCCCCCCCTAAGAAATCGTGGGCCTCCTCCTCCTCCTCCTCCTCCTCCTCCTCCTCCTCCTTCACCTCCACCTCGTCCTCTCGTCCTCTCCTCCTCCTCCTCCTCCTCCTCCTCCTCCTCCTCCTCCTCCTCCCCCGTCCCCCTCCTCCTCGTCCTCCTCCTCCTCCACCTCCTCCTCCTCCTCCTCCTCCTCCTCCTCCTCCTCTGCCTCCTCTCCTTAGCCTTTGCACACACACACACCCTTCCCCCTGATCGCCTCGGCCAGGTTCGGGGCGGGTGTAGGATTCACATGTGGTCACCGATCGATCCTGCGCGGGGGCCCCGCGATCACGCCGCACCGTTTTGGGGGCAGGGGCGGCGGGAAGGCCAGCACCACTGCCTGCCGTGAGCCAGGGACGCCAGGGGCGGGGGGCGGCATGCTGCATGCTATGTGCAGTCCTACTACGCTTAGGTCGGACGCGTCCTTCTACAGGCGGATTTTGAAAGACACATAGCAAACAGAAAATACACACATCTATATATATATATACACACAACAAAACACCAAACATTGTCGAAACACTCGGGAAGTCGTCCCCAGATTATGTTTGAGTATTGTTCAACATTCCCCCTGTAGAGGGATGTCCGACTTAAGGCTACGCCGATCAAAACCAAGTGCACAGTGATTGCGGGCGCACACCCACACTCGCAAACCCGCCGTCACATTGCATTGGCTTTTGACAGGGATGATAGGGCGGTCGACATTTTGCCCAGTGTGGCGCACCTGGTGAGCGTGGTTCACCTGGCACGCGCGGCGCACCTCATGGACATAGCGCACCTGGCTGGCGTCTGCATGAGTTCCCGATGCTTGTCGATGGCGGCCCCTGCCTGTGCTGAGACTCGACTGCTACTTATGCTGTGGGACGGCGTCTGGGAGCGAGAGACACGGCTTGTGGCTTGGGGTACCTTGATCACTGATCCCTATTAGTATACACCCCCTCCACCATGCGACTGGCGGCCAACCAGGAACCATGCGTGCCCTCCCACACCATCCCTGACAAAAAAACATACAACACGCACGCTGCCTCCACATTTGGGGCATGCGCGGCCAACCCGATGCGCCCTCCCCGCCCTCCACCATCCCTGTCAAAAAATTCAAAATACACTTTGGGGCAAAGTCTTGAGTCATGTTCGTGAGGCCCGCGAGCACGGTGTACTGCTTTTGACAGGGACAGCAGGGGTGTCAGCATATTGCCTGCTGTGCGCAAGGCTACCACCACTACAAAAACAGAATGCACAATGCACATCGCGGCTAATTCTGGATCACGCGCGGCCACCCCGCGATCACTGTCAAGTGGTGTTTGAAAGGGACGGCGGGGGTGGTGGCGTATTGCCTGTTGTGCGCAGGCCCACCAGACACAATGATGGGCATTGCTGTTCGACAAGGATGGTGGGGGGCGACATGGTTCCCGATGTGTGCTGTCACGTGCGCAGGCGCACCTGACACACTCTGCGCGTGCCCCGAACGTGGCGCACCTGGCGCAGCTGGAGTATGCGGCATACCTGACGCACGCGGAGCACGTGGCGCATCTGGCGCACCAGGCGTGCCTGGCACGCTCGGGCCCCAGGGGTGCCTGGCGCGCGTGGCGCGCCTGGCACGTGTGGCGCACATCGCCCCAGCGTCGCGCACAGTTAGTCGGTGTTGGTTCCCAGTAGCTGTCCATCCAAAGACGACGCCTGAACATGCTGAGGCTCGAGTGTTACTCATGTGTTGGGAGGGCGGGTGGGAGTGTGCTAGGCGGCTTGCTATCTAGGGGGGGCGGGCCTTGACCCCTCCCATTACCCCCTCCCCTGGACCTGGACGAGCGTTCGCGACCGATTGGAACGTCCAAAATGGCCCAAGATGGCTCCAAGAGGGCCTCAAAGAACCGAAGATGGCCTCCACGATGGCTCAAGATACAAGACTGTTTCCAACATGCTCCACGAGGCCCCAAGACCGCCCGAAGACGATCCCGAGGTGCCACGGAGCCTCCCAAAGAAGCCACCAAGAGGCCAATGTCAGTTATGTTATATATATGTGTATGAAAGAACGGAGAGAAAAACAAAGCAAAACAGAAGGCTAATCAATGCGCGTTGCCTTATAACCTTTTCGCATTAGACGGCCCTCGTAGGCCTCAAGGTGGCTCCAAGGAGGCCCAAGACAGCCCCAAGAGGAGCTGAAAAGGGTCCCGAGATGGCCCCAAGAGCGCCCATGAGCACCGCAAGGGCGCCCCAAGACGGCCCCAAGAAGCGACCTTAGGGGCTCCAGAGGGGCAAACCTCCCCCCTTCTTTGATCGATGTCCTGCAAGATGGCCCCAAGAGGGCCCCCGAGGCTCCCAACAGTGTTCCAACAGAGCTCCAGGAGGCACCCAGGAGGCCCCAAGAGGCACCCCAAGAGGCCCCCAAGATGTCCCCAAGAGGCACCCAAAAGACATCCCAAGAGACTCCGAGAGTGATCCAAGAGGCCTCTGGCCTTTCTGCTCGCCCTCCTCCTCTTCCTCATACTCCTCCTCCGGCGGCGCGCGCGGGTCTCTCCCATCACATCCGACGTCTTGAGTCCCACCATCCCTCTGGGCGCAGGTGGTTCAACGAGTTTCGCTTCTCTCTGCCAAAACCCCTCCTTCCCCTGCTTGGCGGATGGGTGTACCCCTCCCCCTTATCCACTCCCCTGGGCCTGGAAGGAGGGGGGCGCCCCGGGCAGTTAGAGCGTCCAAGATGACCCAAGATGGCTCAAGGAGGGTCTTAAAGAGCCCAAGATGGCCTTCAGGATGGCCCAAGATACCTCAAGATGGCTTAAGATAGCCTCCGACAAACATCCAAGAGGCCTCAAGACGGCCCAAAGACGGTTTCAAGTGCCATCCGAGCCCTCCAAGGAACCCCCCAAGAGGCCAAAATGGCTCCCCAACCCAAGGGAACTCAATGTTGTCTCTTCTGTCTTCTCTCTTCTCTCATCTTCGCTTCCGATGAGCTCTTGAGGCCTTACGATGGCCCCAAAACGCCCCAATAGAGCCCCAAGAGGGGCCCAAGAGGGCCCCAAGAGCGTCCCAAGAGCGCCCCGAGACGGCCCCAAGACGCCATGTTTGAGCCTCCGAGGGGGGGACCTGCATTGCTCCCCCCCTCTCTGTTCGAACCATGAGGGCCAAGATGGCTCCCAGAGGCCTCCCAGATCCCCCCCAACGAGCCCCAAGAGGGCCCCAAAAAGACCCCAAGAGAGCCCCAAGAGGGCCTCAAGAGTGCCCCAAGAGGCTCCGCGAGGACCCCAAGAGAGCCCTAAGATGGCTCCAAGAGGCCTCCGAGAAAACGCTTCCAAGGCGGCTGTTGCACTGCACGCTTCTACACTTCCCTGGTCAAGGCAACTCGCCTGGCGATATGCTCATGGATGGGCTGGTGGGGACACGCGAAGCGTCAAGCATTCCCAATACGGTGTCACCAAAGTCGCAATCGTGTCCCAAGGTGATTAGGATTCCTTTCTTGACAGCCCCAGGACCCAGCGAGGGCCCCCCAGAGGCCGAAAACGAAGAAAGACTTCCACGTTGAGTTTTCCAATGCCTTGGAGATCTGGGTTTTCTAGTCATGACGTGGGTCTCCAGCGGCCGTTCTGGATCCGGGCATCCTCGGAACGCTCTCGACGAGGCGCAGCTGTTGGAGAGCGTCCCGAAACGAAAATCCAAGAGCCGGCGGGAATTGCCATGAACTTCCGCATTGAGCTCTTGAATGCGACGGAGGTCCGAAAACGAGGAGAAGGAGATGACTACCTACCAGACCACCCCAACCCAACCCGAAGACCCGAATTTGACCCGAATTTCGGGTTGGGGGGGGTACGGGTTCCATGTGTCTTTTCAACGTTCCCCGATCCCCCCACACTGGAAATGGAGGGCAAATTGAAGCCTTCGGGTTGCGTTAGGGTGGCTTGGTAGGTGGTGAGGAGAAGGACGGGAGGGCACGAGCACGACCGCCATCCCACCACCATGCCGCCGGCGAGGACGCCGGCGAGGCGGCTGGAGACGCGGCCATCCTCGCTGTGCGAGGGCTGGGAGCAAATACTGGTAGCGCGCACAGGTCGCCTGCTCCTCCTCCTCCTCCTCCTCCTCCTCCTCCTCCTCCTCCTCCTCCTCCTCCACTTCTCCTGATAAATAACTCCTCCCTGCCGCACCCCCAGGCATGTCGGTAGGACGGGCCAGCCGTTTCACCTGAGATTTCCTCAGCACTCATGACCCTGAAGCTTGAACGGATGGAGGCGGATAGGTTTTCAAAATGTGGCTCTCGCCTTCGCGCCGCGCACATCCGTTTCAAGTTTGCGACTGTTTCTGGGATTGAGGGCGGGCGGTTTCCAAAAGGTGGCTCTCGCCTCAGCGCCGCCGCGCACGTTCGTGTTAAATGTTAAAAGTGCGCAGCATGTTTAAGGATCCGCACGGTCGAAGTCCCAGGAATGACGTTCTGGCAAGAGTTAAGATTGTCAAGGGTTGGCAAGACTTCTAAGTCAGGTTGATTAGCGGAGTTGAAATCCCAGGGACACTGCTCTCGCACGATTTATGATTTCCAAGACGCATTAGTAAGGTGGGCTCCCAACGCTGACGTCCCAGGTATTGTGTTTTGACACGATTGAAGATTATCAAGCGGTTGTCGCCCAATGGGGAATGTCCCGCAATGTATATATATATATATATATATTATATATATTATCTGCAAGGCCATACGAGGAGGCAACTTGTAGGAAGGATTACTTGCAACATCATTGATGCGTCTTGGGTTTACACTGGTCCTCCTCCTCCTCTTCCTCCGCCGCCTCCTTTCCCCTCCCCCTCCTTTTCCTCCACCTCCTCTTCTTCCTCCTCCTACTTATCCTCCTCCTCCTGCTGCTCCTCCTCCTCCTCCTCCTCCTCCTCCTCCTCCTCCTCCTACTCCTCCTCCCCTCTTTCCTTCTTCTCTTACTCTCACTCCTCCTTTCCCTCCTCCTCCCCCTCCTTCTTCTCCTCCTCCCCTCTTCCTGACTCTCTCCATCCTACCGTTTCTACCGTTTCGGCCATCGCAGGTCGATCTCGCAGGCGATAGTTTAATTTACGTGAATGATCAATCGAACGATCGAGCGGTGGCGCGCAGCGGCGGCAGCCAGCAAGGCCGCGCCTCCCCGCAGAGGTAGCGGACGCAGGGCGGGCCTCCTTGATGCGGGCCACGATGCCTCCTTGACCTGCCTCATCGGGCGCACGCCGGGCCTTCCTGCTCACTAGCGGAGGCGCTCGCGCCCAGAGAGTCGGACGGGGGCGGCCCGATGTGAGCCCCACCCCAACCATACCCGTCCCCGTGCTCCACAGCCAAACACCTATTACGCCAGCCTCACCCTTGAACTCTGGCAGTGCCCCCCCAGGAGCGCGCAGCACTGCATGCGTCCAGGGGGCCAAAAAAACCTAACGACATCCCCCTCGGTATCCCGCGGACCTCTGCGCGGATCCACGAGAGCCCCTGTGAACACACAAAACTGACGCACGTGGGAGGCAATGAACGCGCACTGGCTGTCTGGACACTGCATCGCAAGAGCAGCATTGATCGCGCTATCTTGAGCACAATCGTTCGACGTTCTGCGGCTGCCAAGAGGGCGCGTGCATTCGCCCTGCCTCGGAAACTGTCTCAAATGACTGCCCAAAGACGGCATGTTCACAAGCAAAAGACATGTTGGCCTCACAAATTCAGCTCCAAACTCACGCTGATCCAACCAGACGAGCTCTGTCTCTACGCCTGGGTGATGCAATCTAATCAGATGTGAAGTTTCCTCCATGTGCCAGGAAGATGGAACTGGTCAGTCGGTGGCGCAGGGTGCTCGATCACTGCTGTCATGCCAGTTGCGGCAGCCACATATGCAAACAGGATGGAGGCTCGATAGAGATCATTAGCACATTCCATATGGGCCCACTCTGTTCCTTTTAGCTGTGGCATGCCCCACGGAAAAGAAATTGAGCGCAACTGTCGCGGCCCCCCGTCGCCTTCATTTAAACAGTCGGCCTGGGGTAAGGTCCAAGTCTCACATGGGGGGCCTGCGATCACGGCTATCGCGCTGCCTGCGTAGAAGAGGTACAATAAATTGTTGATATTGTTGATGGCAGCGGCATTCCGCAGATCCCCCAAGATCCCGTCGTGCACGACGTCGACCGACAACATCCAAACCGCTGTCTTCGACTGCTCGACGCATCTTTCAGAGTGGCTCTGCAAATATCCCTGGCGTCACTGGCCGCTGAAGATGCAGTGCGCACTTGATACTGCTGCTTGAAACTGGCGGGGGGATCGGCGCAACGCCAAAAAACTGCCCAGCTTGCAATGCGACTGACACTGGAAATTGCTCGGGCACTGCGCATTGCGCAACCATCTCAGGCGAGGGAGGAGGAAACGCTAGCCCGTAGACTGGGTACACTGGCACCTCGGCTTTGGCATGGTAGAGGCCCCTCGCCTTGAGACGCTGGGTCTCGGCTTGCTCTTCGTACAATTAGTTGTCTCCCTCGTCCGCTTCCATCGGTGGAGCGTGAGAAACCCGGCCTGCCAGACACCATCTGCCCCCCCTTCTCAAGTGCTTGAGCAGGCGCGTGCGAGTGGTGAAGCACTGTAGACAGACATGGCATGTCCCTCCCCCTCGCACGCCTCGCTGCAGGATCATGTCCTGGGCGGCCCATCACTCGATGGAGTCGCCAGCTGCCTTTTGATCCCAAAACAGCCCCACAGTCCTGGCAGGGGTGCCCAATCTCCCGGGTAGCTGGAGGCGCAATGTCACTCGCAGCACAAACGTCGTAAATTGTCCTCCGCCACCTCGAAAGCCTTAGCTGGCCCCGACTCCAGTAAGTGTGATTGGCGACAGCCTTTCGGGCCATACAGGCCCATTCTTCGGGGGCCTCGCGGGCGATCCCGAACCCACTCCCAATTGGGGCCCCATCGTTGCCTACGACGGGGCTAGCATGAGCCTCTAACCACTCTAAACCCCCACGCAACATAGCGCACCAACCGTCTTCGAACTCCTACAGCGCATCCAGAAGGAGTCTCAGCTCGGGGCGGGCCTCAGAGAGCACACGCGACAGATAGCGGAGGCGAAGGGTGCGCAGCACAATCTCGACGTCAAATTGCTGCGCCTCCAACAGCACGTCGTCCGCGCGCCTGCGCGCACCATCGTGATTAGCCCCCCAGGCTGCCTCACCGGCGGCTTCTCGATTTGGCTTCAAAAACTCCTTCCTGAGTTTCTCGGCATCCTTGGCCCCACACTGCCCCCAAACGCACCCATGGAACAACAGTTTTGTGGTACACAAGCACCTTCACTACCTTCGCCATATGCCTTTTCCGCAATTGAGCTGCATCCCTCCTGATGCGGTGGCCTCGTGCAGAATGGTACAAAGACGAAAGCTTGCAAGGCGTAGAGAATGTTGTCGTTCCAAAAGCAAGCGCCGTGAAATCGTCAGCATATGTTGCCTGTGAGATTGTTACGTGATATCTGTCTTGCTCGCCTGAAAACGGTCCGATAGCTTCGGGCAACTCAATGGCAAGCTGGGCTCTCTTCATCTTGTGGTGACATTATTCAAGCATCGGCGCGAAAGAAAAATAGAAAACCATGTCCCCCATGTTGCTTCCAGGGCGGGCTCCCATGAGGGTCCTGGAAACTCTGTCACCCCCGCGGACCGCGAACCAGGCGTCCTGGTGAACGTCCTGGAGAACCGAAACCAACTGGGGATCCTTCACAGATTTTCCTGACACGCCTGGCTCATTTGTACGTTTGTCCATGATCGGCTGCAAGATAAGAAGAGTGTCACTTGAATCAATGAGAGCATCCCATTCTTCATGTCTGACGAGTCCCCCAAAGACAAACTCTCGAAGCACCCTATAGAAAGCGGCCCTGAGGTCGGTAAATACGACCAAAAAACTGCGCTTTGGGGCCCTGGCCAACTCCATCGCCGCACGAACCATATGCGAGGCCATGTCGGCCCCTTCTCCTTGGATGCCCCCGCATTGCGAGGTCCTCAACATGTACTTCACAACCGTAGACAGTCTAGTTCTGAGAAAGCGTGATGGCATTTCGCTGTAGTGCTCATAAGCAAGATTTGTCTGTAACCGGCTGTGAGCGAGGTCTTGCCGTTCATTCTGTAAAAGGTCAAACGCAATACCCAGCATCATTCCCGCGACCGCACCCCCATGCTGCCTTCGACCTGGGGCGGGGAACTGCGCCAGAAGTAAAGTTTGTTTTCCCTGTGGCTATATTCTCGCGAACATAACAAAGTCTTCGCGGTTCTGTAACGTTACAGCAGCTGCTGAGTGACAACACTCTCGAATGTCCCATGGCGCCCCGAAAACGGATGTTCGCTCAGCTCGAACTTGGAAAAAGAAACACCTGGCCCTAGACACAAGGCTCTTGGCCCGGGCCCTATCCAAGGCTTGCGGGCACGTCTGGGCAATGGTGGCCCATCGCACCCCTCGAGCTGAAGGCGGGGTCGGCCGGTCCGAGTGCGAATGCCGGCCCGCCCGTCACAGGCCCCACTCAACCTTGCGAGCTCGTCGGGGCGGAGATGGCCCATCAGGAAACGCGCCCGCTTTTGCCACCTAGTCCCGAACTGGCAAAAATATGTCACAACTGTTGAGACGAAGGGCTTCTGAGCGAGATCCACTAACTCCGGGGTCTTCAACATGCAGCTGCTACGCGGGTCCCCTAGAACATAGGGAGTGCCTACTCGGTTACAGGCTGCTATTATCTCCAGCACCGCGCGGAGGCACTTGTTTCCTACACTGGGCTTCACCCAGTCCTTGTCTGACATCTCAGAGCGAGAGAAACCCTAAGGACGGGTTATGCTTCTGATTGGGGCTGAACGAATCTTGGCCATTGAAAAGAAGGCGACGGTGGCGCCAGCATCGCGCCCTGGCACGCACCTGACTGGATATCTGACACCAGGCGACGGAGCACCCTCTTGCGAGTCAGGCCCCCGCGCGCACCGCGCTGCAGCTCCCACGTCCGCGCTTGGGAGTCGCACCTCCGGATGGCTCGCGCCGCGCCTCCTTTGCCGGCGAAGGCGTCTGCGAAATACACGCCTCTCGCGCGCTGTCGCCCACGCGCGGCAAGGGGGCGACCAGTCCGCGGTGGGTGATCGCCTCGGCGCGTCGCTCGCACTCGGCGGCGTACCTCTGGATCTCTATCGGGCGCTCGCGGTAGCCGCTGGCGAGACGCGCGCGCCGCTCGCAGCGTATCACGCTCCTGTCTGCTCGCCACTGCCCCCTCGTCTCGATGTCGGTCAGGCCCCTGAGGTGTCGAGCCGCATCGATGGGCGGCCCCGAGTGGCGCGCCTGGCACGGCACCAGCCCTGGCACGCCGATGTCTCGGGACGCGCGCCGAAAAAACTTCAGCAGGTCGCTGCAATTGAAGGCCCACGGGCCGTCTCCAGCCGCATTCTTCAGCTCCTTCAGCGCAGGCCCGATCCATTCCGCCGAGCTGGAGTCCAAGAAGATCGACACGTTCGCATCGCCGATCTTGCTCCTGCCGGGCGACTCCTCGGGGTGGACCAGCAGCGACCAGCGGGCGGCCACCCCCTGAGTCGGAGGCGTCAGCCCCGAGCCCTGTACGCTGAGTAACTGACCAGGTCTCAGGTAGGTGCTCAGCATGATCAGCACGAAGAGAGCCATGTCTCGTCGCCCCAGAGTCACCAGGGCGCTCACGAGGCCGAACCACACTCCGAGCGCCTCGGGCTTCCGCGAGCGGCCAGGGCACAACTTGCACCACCCGCGGAGCGTTCGCCAGGCTCGCGGCAGGCGCTTGGAGCCCAAGTGGTTGAAGCTTGGGCGGAGACGCAGCCAACCCGCCAGCGTCTTGGCCCTGCGAAGAAGGTTTTCTCTAAGCATCCGGCGAAAAAGCCGTCCAGCTCGGCGCCCCCGACGCGGTCAACGCTCCTCCCCGTCGACTCGATGTACTGCTTGAAGCGGTTCACCTTCAGACGATACTCGGTGTGCACGGGTCTCGTTACTGCTCGCTTCTCCAGCACGGTCAGCCCGTCCTCGTGCGCCTCCATCGTCTCCTCGCGGTATTTGCGTAGACGAGTCTTGGACCGATCCAGTATCATCCGCTGCCGCTTCGCGCCGGCGGCCGCGCTGGCGGATGTGGTGCCAGTGCTCGACGAGGGTGAGCGCATCCGCTGGCGACGCTCGGGCTGCCCGACGAAGTCGCCGCTCGTTTGGTCGGGCATGGCTACGGCCAGCTGCTCCAGCGCCTGGCGAGCCGCCGCCGCCGCCTGACCACCACCGGGGCAACCAGGCAAGGGGTCGGCGAGCAGCCCAGGGCGCGCCCCCGCCGCGGCCGCCCCACAGCGCGGTCCGCCTGGGCGGGGGTCGCCGCCAGCCCGCGCGACCTCGCCCGCAGGAGTGGCGCGGCTGAGGCTGCGAGCCCGCCCGCTGCAGCGCCTCGGGGTGGCGCCCACGGCGCGGGGGCGGCCACCAGGCTGCCGTCGGCGGCATGCGCTGCGGCTGGCAGGGCGCGGCTCCGCCGCTCGGCTGGCACGAGCTCCATGATCTCGAGCCTCCGATGCGACCAACGGTGCGGCAGCTCGCCCGAGGACTGCTGCTGGACATGGGGGCTCGTGGGAGCTCAATGTGTTCAAGCTAGGCTGAGGCTTGGGGTCAAACTGGTCATGCTGGTCATGCTGCTCATGCTGTTCATGCTGTTCATGATGGTCATGCTGTGCATGCTGATCGTGTCTATAGTGCTGATCATGTATATCATGATGTTCATGATGGCCATGCTGCTCGTGTCTATCATGCCGTTCATGTTGATCATATTGGTCATGATTTCCTGCTAATCGATGACTGCTGGCCAAGGGCTTTTGTTCACGAGCATGTTCTTTAACAGAAGTTTACTTATGATGCCGTTGCGGTTCTGGAAAATGTTTGCTAATGAAATGCCCCCCTTGGGGTTCTTCGGGGGCCCGCGTGCTCGGTCGCGAAACATCGGGCGGGGGCGTGCACCAGGCCCGTGAGCAGGAAGCGCTGTCAAGAAAAATCAGCGAGGCCTCGTCTGCACTGTTGAGTTCATTCGGGATCCAACGAAGAACAAAACGAATGTTGCGAGCAAGGAGGTAGGCATTGATGCGTCTGGCGACTGCAAGCATAGAATACTCTTTCGAGCGACATCGACAGATCGATAGTACCACTCCCATGTTATCGCACGATGCACGCGCCTGATATCATGCCCCCACCGCGTCTGGGCGAGGCGACGCAGTGGCCAGAACGGCGCGGGCTTCCAGCACGCGGCGTCCAGTGGTCTGCCCCCACAGTGGCCAGGACGGCGCTGGCTTCCAAAATAGCGATGCCCTCCGCCCGGGCCCACACCCCGCTGCGGCAGAGACTCCAGCGCGCCCGGTCAAGCCGCCACCCAGCAGGCACCTCCTCGAAATCCTCGTCGAGCGACCAGGCGCCTGCAGAGGCCTCTTCAGTCTCTTCAGGCGCAGCCGGACGCCAGGAGCCAGCGCCCCCCTCCTCGACGAAGCCGGCGCGCTGCATCGCGCGCTGGCGCGGGACCAGCTCCAGTTGGAGGCGGAAGCGGCTCCGCTCGACGACGCGCCCCGCGCGGGCGACCTCCTTGGAGTCTATCATGGTGGAGGTGACGCCGAAGCCGCTCTCGGACGCGTCAGAGGCGGTGACGCAACGGTTCCAGGCAAGCACCCAGTCGCTGCTGAGGAAGACCAGGAGTCCCCGGAAAGCGCCGAGCTGCTTCGCGCACGGGCCCACATCTCCTGCCGCTCCCAGTAGTTAGCCTAGATGAACGGTAGCTAGCTGAGAAGACGCAGAGCACCTCGCGCATCATCAGGCCGGCGTAGGTGCGCGGCCCAGGAGGCACTCCAGGCCCCGGCCCGAAAGGCTGCCACGCTGCTGGGCGCAGGCAAGGGCCCTCTCGAGACGGCAGCGCCGCCTGCCAGAAATGGCCGCGCAGCGGCGCTCGCAGTCCACTACCACGCCGAGGGCCGCGCCCTTCGACTCGGAGATCTCGACCTCGTGGACGTCGAGCCTCAGCTTGTTGAAAGCTGCGACCTTGTCGTCCTGAGTCTTCCTGGCTGCTGCCTGATCCTGTCCAAGCACTCCCAGGCTGTCAACGCACACGCAGTGCCAGAGGCCCTGCTCGCGGCCGTCGCCCAGACAGAACACCATGGGCTGACCGCGGTCGGTGGCCAGCCTGGTCCCCCGCAAGAGGTCGCACTGCCGCGCCAGGTTGGCGCTGGCGTTCTGGCAGAAGCAAAGCGACCAGGAACGCCCCATCGGGGGGGGCTCTGCAGCAGGGGAAGACCACATCGTCGCCGCTCGCCAGGCGGCCCTCGACGGTCTCCAGGGAGCCCACACGTAACTCGCTGACATGCGCGGCAGGGAAGGCGAAGTAGGGGCTCATCCAGGTCGGCATCACCATCCTGTGGAAGCAGTTCTCGACGTCGCCGACCCCGAGGCGCAGGCGGAGCGCCCGCAAGATGCCCCAGCTCGCGTTCTTCAGCAAACGCGGGCCGCCATCGACAACGACCTCAAGGCGCGACAGACCCTCCGCCGTCAGTGGGTCCACTCGCGGCGGAGGGAGAAAACGTTGGTTAGTAGGCCGTGCATCTGCAATCATCATCATCTCCCGTTTGCCCTTCTTCCAGACAAAGAAGGCCCCAACAAATTCAACGGAATCCGACGTAAATCGTAGCGTGCCAATCGAACGCAGCCCCCCCATAAAACAAACCAACAGCCGCCTGCTCTTTGTTAACGCAGGGTCCAAATGAGGCCGCGCTGGGTCGCTTTGACGAAGGCGTTCACATTCAGGGGCACAGCGCAGCATCCGCTCTCCACGACCGCCCAGCAAACGCAAGCCCTCTGCGTCGAGCAACTGCTCCAGGCGCGGGGCGCCCAGGGTGCTCTCCGGCAGTGAGACGAGCCCGAGCTGGAAGGGAGCTCTGTTCGTCTGGCCGGGCTCCACGTAGGACCCCCGACCTCGGAGCAGCTCCAGATAGGCCGCTCTCGGCGAAGGCGCGTCCGGCACCGGCCCCCGGGCTCGCGCCAGTCCATCGACGCGCGCAGCCACTTCGCTGTGGATGTCAGAATCGCCGCCGATGCCGACAGCAGGCGAGCCGGTCGCCTTCGCCAACCAGTCCAGGGCGTCGATTGCCCTATTCACAAGTCGAACGTGCAAGTGGCGACCTCGCAGTCCGCGACTGAGGCGACCTCCTCCACGCGCTGGCGATGGCCCCTGCAGCCGCGGCGAGGGGAACAGGCGACGTTCGCCGCGAGAGGCTGGCAGGCGCCCAGCACCGGGCCAAAACAGCTGCCCGCCGAGGGGGGGCCCATTCCCCTCGGCCGTCTCGTCACTCATGCCTTCTCGGCGGCCACGGGGCCCTTGGCCTTGGGCAATCCAGCCCTGCTACGCCCTCGGCCGCCATCGCGACCCCGACCCCGGCCTCTCGGCCCCTCGCCGGATGCGCCGTCGGGCGCCTCCTCGCTGGCAGCGGCGCCGCCGCTACCCAGCCAACGCACGCGCTGGGCCCCCGTCTCCAGGTCGAATTCCCCCTTGGCCCGCTCGGCGCCGCGCTGCCTCAGCTCGGGTGCCATACCGCCCGCGGCCGCGGTCACCCCGCTGTTGAAGCGCGCCATCTGCTAGTTCGGAGCTGGCCAGGGCTGGAGCGTTCAGCTGGTCGAGCGTCGACGCATAGAACATCAGATCCACGAGGCAGTTCGTCTCATGCATCACCCTATCACTTGCGTCGACCTGCTTCGTCCGAGCCCACGACAGCAGGCGCACGCGCGGGCCGCCCCCGCTTCGCTCAATGTGCTTGATGACCTGCATGTACGTTGAAGGGCCCTCCAGGGGCCAATGCAGGTCTGGCACGTGGAAACTATCCTGGACCGCTTTGCGGTATGGTTTGCATCGCTCGCCCTGCTCGTCGTAATCAATCCACAAGGTGCGAGCATCCTCGCCAGGCGGCGGCGGCGGCGTCGCCGCGCCGTCCGCGCCGACGGCAGCCCCCAGGCCCGCTGGTGGCTCCAGTGGCGCGGGCGGAGGCGCGCCCTCACCCGCGGACCGCAGTTGCTCCACCAGCTCCTCGCGGCGGGCGCGTCGGGCGGCGCCCACCTCCGACAGCGGCACGAGCTCAGCGCGACGACCCTGGCCGCGACGGATGATCATAGCATCTAGTCCGAGAGCACAAAGTCATCGGGGCCCACCGCCACTTCCCCGCCGAGCCCGCCCGCGCGGCCTTCCTCCATGAGCAGCCAGACGTGGCCCTCTGGAGCGTCCAGAGGCCCCCGCAGGGGGTACGCGGCCGCCAGCGGCACGTCCGCTGGCACAGGTGCCACGCCCGGAGCAGCAGCTGCTGGGGCCTCCGCGCCCGCAGCGGCATCGGCAGCTGGGGCGCCGCGCCGCAGCGGCAGGCGTCGGGGAAAAAAGCTGCCGCCAAACATGGTGTCTAGCGGCACCACGTCGCGGTCTGGCATCACCGCGACCGCGACCTCGATCGGCGGGTAGCCGGCCTCAGAGCCTTCCTCCAACGCCAGACGGCGCCCGTCACGGATGTAGTTCTTCAAATATGCAAGGGACACCGCACCTGGGAAGCGATACGCTGGCTTGTCCAGCGGTGGTAGACGACCTCCCGGGCGGATTCCAAGATACGCGACACCCCGTCGGCGCCCTCGCTGCCGTCCAGCACCTCCGAATACATGTCCAGGTCGGGGGTCCGGATGACCCACTTGCTATGCGCTTCGGGCCACAGCGCCACCCGCTCGTGGTACACGTCATCAGCGTCGTACCACGCCAGGAAGTGCCTACCTGGAAGGAGGTAGCCTCAAGCACGCCTCGCCCGCGCCGAGCCCAACGAGCGCCATGGTCTCCGCGGGCTCGCCCGCAGCCCCTGAGCAGCAGCCTCCAGGCCGCCGCGCACACCGTCTGGATGATCCAGCTGGCGAGCCCGATGATGAACACCTCCTCCGGGCTCAGCTCGTCTGGCGGGCAGGGCGCCGCCTCCGGGCACCTCGGGCAGACACAAGGGGCGGCTGGCGGGCACGGCACCGCCTCCCGGCAGACGCACTCGCAGCCAGGTGGGTCAGGACACGGCGGGCCTGGCAGGCTGGGCGATCTCCGCAGCCCGAGGGACACGACTATCGCGGCGATGGGCCCGCTCCAGTAGGCAGTGTGGCTCGCCTCGCGCATGCGACTCAAGGCCGCAGGTCGCAGAGTAACACTCGAGCCAAAAAAGAGCAGTTACCGAGAGCTGAAGGTTTAAACCACCAATCCCGAAACAGTGCAAGCACCGCGTTGCGGGGAGCCCCAGGGCGCGAGGTGCGATTATCCACGCTCCCCCACACCGAGACAGAGCAAAGGGGTCCACGCTGAACACAACAAAGGCGTTCCTAGCACCATTCCTGTGCCCGCACTCCCATCATCATCATCATCATCATCATCATCATCATCATCATCATCATCATCATCATCATCATCAGCAGCAGCAGCAGCAGCAGCATCATCAGCATCATCATCATCATCATCATCATCATCATCATCATCATCATCATCATCATCATCATCATCATCATCATCATCATCATCATCATCATCATCATCATCATCATCATCATCATCATCATCATCATCATCATCATCGTCATCGTCATCGTCATCGTCATCGTCATCGGCATCGGCATCAGCATCATCAGCATCATCAGCATCATCAGCAGCATCAGCAGCATCAGCAGCATCAGCTTCAGCATCAGCTTCAGCATCAGCATCAGCATCAGCATCAGCATCAGCATCAGCATCAGCATCATCATCACCACCATCACCATCACCATCACCATCACCATCACCATCACCATCACCACCATCACCACCATCATCATCATCATCATCATCATCATCATCATCATCATCATCATCATCATCATCATCATCATCATCATCATCGCTTCCTTCTTGCTTGACCCTCCTCCTCCTCCTCCTACCTCTCCTCCTCCGACTCCTCCTGCTGCTCCTCCGCCTCCTCATTGTCATCGTCATCGTCATCGTCATCATTCCTCCCTCCCTCCATCCATCCCTCCTTTCACCCCCCTACTCCTCCTCCTGCTGCTCAGCCACCGTGAATTGAGACGTACGCCTGGAAGGCACAGGCGGGGAAGTAGAACGGGAGGGAAGGGAGAAGGGGATGAGCAAGCGCACGATCCTCCTCAGCCTCATCCTCGTCCTCCCCCTACTCCTTCCAGAGTTGCCTGTGCTCCCGTCTTCAGCTGCACTCATTGGCTTGATGCGTGTCCTTCCTCCATCCAGACAGGCAACGTGCACGGGCAAGGCACACAAAATGCGGTCGCGATGACCTCTACAAGCTGCAGACAGCACCCTAAGCGACCATGCCGACTGCGGAGCAATACCCTCGGCTTCGAGTGCACAAGCTTTGGGGACGATGGTTATCCAGCTTCCCTCACACGGTTGTGCTCGAGAAACCCTGGGCCCCAACATGTAATATCAGCCAGCGCAAACTCAAACTGGATATGTACGCGTGTATGCGTGTATGGAAGTATGTGTGTATTTATGTATGGATGGATGGATGGATCGATGGATACATGTATGCATGTGTGCGTGCATGCATGTATGAGCGTATGTGCGCATGTATGCATGTATGCCTGCATGCGTGCAGGTATGTGCGTGTGCACGTATGTATGTAAGTATTTACGTACGTGCGTACGTGCGTACGGGTGCATGAATGCAAGCATGAATGCATGAATACATGGTGTTTGGAGGGAGGAGATGGGGAACCGCCGCGAAGCTCCAAAGGCTGCCACAGCACATGCGCTGCATGTCGAAAGCGCCAGCACTTGTATGTATAGTAGTGTGTATGTGGTATGTATGTGTGGATGTATGGTATGTGTATGTATGTATGCACGTATGTATTTATGTATGTGTGTATGGATGTGTGTATGTGTGCATGTGTGTATGTGTGGATGTATGTATGTATGTGTGTATGGATGGATGGATGGATGTATGCATACATGCATGCATGCGCATATATATATATATATGTCTATATATGTGTATGTATAGACAGTAGACAGTTGTGTGCGTGCGTGCGTATACATGCATGTGTGTATGTATGTGTGTATGCATGTGTGTATGTATGTATGGGTGTATGCATGTATACATGATTGCGTACCGACATGCATGCATGCATGCATGCATGCATGCATGTATGTATGTATGTATGTATGTATGTGAGGGGGGGGCATATGAGTGTAGGTGTATGTGCGTATGTGTGTATGTATGCATGCACGCCTGCATGCATGCATATACGTAAATGGGTATGTATGTACGTACGTACGTCTGCATGCAGGGGTGTATGTATGCGTGTGTGCATGTGTGTATGGATGTATAGATGTATATATATATATACATGAGAGAGCGTGATCTACCGCCGCTTTACTGTGGAAAATTGCCAACCTTTTCCTCCGGAACCCGGGGGTCTCCCCCCCCCCTCCGAAAATCGCTCCCCTCCCCACCCCGTCCCCCCCCCCCCCCCTCCGGTTCGAACCCCCCTCCCCCCCCCCCCCCCCTCCCAAATTCTCGGAAAACCAGGGGGGGTCACTACCGGCGGTTGGAACCCCACCGAGGGGGCACTAAACCGCTTCGACCCCCCCCCCCCCCACGCACCGCCAGCAAACGACTCCCGGTCCCTACCACCGCTCGCATCACATCCCCCACTGTTGTTCCCAGCACCACTGTCCTCACCACCACTGTCCCCACTGGTTCCACTACCGTCCCTATTGTCCCCACCAGTGCCCCCACCACTGTCGCACTGTCCCCACTGTTCCCACCACTGTTCCCACCACGGTTCCACTCTCCCCACTGTCTCCACGGACCCAACCACTGCCTATCCCCACTGTCCCCACTGTCCCACTGACTCCTCCGCTGTCCCACTGAGCTGTCCCACTGTTCCCACCACTGTCCCCACTGTCCCCACCACTGTCCCCACTGTACCTCTGTCCCATTGTCCCACCGCCGTCCTCGCCACCGCCTTTACCACTGTCCCCACCACCATTGTACCCTCCACTGTCCCACTGTTTCCACCTCATTCCCACTGTCCCCACACCACTGTCCCCACCACCACCGTCCCCACCACTGTCCACTGTCCCCCCTGTGCCCACCATTGTCCCCACCACTGTCCCCACCACTACCGTCCCCACCACTGTCCCACTGTCCCACTGTCCCCACCACTGTCCCGCTGTCCCCTCACCACTGTCCCCACCAACACCGTCCCCACCACTGTCCGCACCCCCACTCGGTTTTCGAGGGGGGGAACACCGTCCCCACCACTGTCCGCACCCCCACTCGGTTTTCGAGGGGGGGGGGGTTCGAACCGGTAGTGACCCCCCCCCTTTTCATGATGAACTGGGGGGGGGGGGAGGGGTTCGAACCGGTAGTGACCCCCCCCGGTTTTCTGGAGGGGGGGGGGGAGGGGTTCGAACCGGTACTGACCCCCCCCGGTTTTCCGCCAGCAGCGGTAGAA
>CAUYUJ010000643.1:77088-94314 GCA_963575745.1 Prorocentrum cordatum
TTCCACACGGGGCCATGGAGGTCCCCACGATCAGGTCGGGTATGTCCTCCTACAGGCGGATTGTTGAGGAAAAACTAAGAATAATAGTCAAAACATATTCCAACATAGTCAAAAATTGTCCAAACATCGTTCCCAGACTATGTTTTGATTGTTTTTGTTTTGAATATTCCTCCTGTAGAGGGACACACCCGACTTGAGCCCAGGGCGGGCATCTCATCCTGAGTCGTTTATGACGGCCCTGGGGCCTGGCACAGCTCCTAGAGACCGAAAACGACAACAGAAAAACTCCGTCTTGTTTTTGTCAAGGCGCTGGGCGTCTGCGTCCCTGGAGATCCGACGTAGCGATAAATTGCAGCATCGTGAAGAATCACGGCCAGATCCCCAGACCTCCTCCTCCTCCTCCTGCGTTACTCTTCGAGCTGGGCCGATTTCTGACGGCCCAGGGGGAGCCGAACCTCGGCGAAGACGCCCGGATCGAAAGAATTGCGACGCCAGGATCTCAGTGCCCGCTTGCGCGCGATTCGCTCTCCCACCCCGGCCTCCGTACCTGCACGACAGGCCGCGGCTGATCTGCCTGCAGAGCTGCGTGCCCGTGAAGTCTGGCCGGGCCACCAGGTCGCGCCGGCCGTGCGCGAAGGTGCACGAGTTGCCGCGGCTGCACTGCCCCTGGGCGTGGAAGGTGCACATCTTCGTCTTGTAGAGGATGGCGGCCGTGAGCGCCCCGTTGCCGCCCTCGCCGGCGCCGCGCTGCGGCATTCCTCGGGGGGGGGGGCGTGCGCCGCCGCCGCTCCCGCGGGGGGCTCCGCAGGGGGGGAGGCGTGGGCTGCGGAGGAGAGGCTGGCTCACGCACGCAGTGGAGTCCAGTCCTTGCTTTGTTTTGGGGGGAGAGGAGGAGGCGGAGGCGGCCACAACATGTCCCACTTCGCGGCAGGCAGCATGGAGCGACGTAAAGGTACGCCAAGCAAACAGGGAACGCCACAATGGACGGCAGTGGAGGCCAGTCCACAAGAAGCCTTCCACGAGAAGCCCAAACCTGAGACCCCGGGACGTCCACTGATCTTCGGTGTGGGAACGGCACGCTCTCCACAACAGAAACAGCGAAGCCCAAGATACCCAGGGCACCCTGGAGGCAAGCAGGGTGTTTCTTGGCATGGGTTTCCACTGGAGCTGCGCCGCGTGCGCCTGCGCGCCCGCGGAGCTCCAGGACGTATGGGGGGGCGGCAGGGGGCAATGCCCGCAACGGCCCCTCCCCACCCCAGTCCCCTGCCCGTTCTCCACGTTTCCCTCCTCTCTTCCCTCCCTTCGCCCCCGCCGCCCGCTCTTGCCCTCCCACCTTTTGTCCCGTTCATCCTCCTCCCCCTCCTCCATCCCTCAAAGAGCTCATCCCTGTCGCACCACCAGACGTGTCGTTAGGGTGGCTGGGCGTGTCACCTGAGACTCACTGACCGTTTATGATATTGCAATTTGAAACCCCCCTGCCCTCTGAGCGTTGTATCCCACTCGGGGAGCTGATCATCGCTGTTGGTTGGTAGACAGCCCCTCCCCACTCAACCAGCCCCGAACCAAGATCAATGTCGACCCCCAACCCACCATCCCTGTCAAAAAACTGCAGAATGCACTTTGCGGCAAAATCTCGGTCATGCTCGCGCGGCCCGCGATCAATACGTATTGATGTTTGGCAGGGACGGAAGCGGCAATATCATATTGCACCGCGTGCACAGCCGCATCCTCCCTCTCAGAAACCATGAAGAGCAAATTGCAGCAAAATCTTGAATCATGCGCGGGCGACCCGCGATCACTTTGTATCGCTATTTGTGCCCATGTGCGCGGCGATAACGAAAGATCCATATTTTGAAAGATGACCTGTGCTCCATCCGTGTCACTCTTGCACTTCTTGAAGACGAGTGTGCGCGGCGCTGAGGCGAGAACCGCATTTCGAAAACAACCTGTGTTCCAGCCGTGTAACTGCTGCAAGTGTTGAAGACGAAAGCGCGCTGCGCTAAGCCGACCACCACATGTTGAAAACAACCTGTGCTCCATCCGTATGATTGCTGCAAGCTTTCAAAACAAACTCGCGCGGCGCTGAGGTGAGAGCCACTGTTTGAAAACTACTCCGCCTTTGTCGGTGCTTCAAATGCCAACCTGTATGATCTCACATGGTGGGGAAGTCTTCAGTGAAGCGCGCGGCCCGCCCGAGGGCCCGACAGGGAGGAATCATCTTTTATTGTATAGGGGACGGGAAAGGAACAAGAAGATGCGGGAGGAGGGAAGAGCACCGAGAGAGGATGCAAGGAAGAGAGCGCGCTTTGGTCTGGCACCAGCGGTGCTCTGCATCAGCATGGAGCAGAGAGCTTGACCTTCACTTGGCTGGGCGATGCAGAAAGTGGCGGAGGGAGGAGGGCAAGGACGAGGGAGGATGGCGGCCGCCATCGCGACGGCGACGAGGGCGGCGACCTTGACCGCGACGGAAACGGCGACCACGACGGCGGCGGCGACCTTTGATTTCCGGCTCATAACTCGGATCTCTGGCGGCCGTTCGAGACGATCCCGGCGCCCCACCCACGCCCTCTGCGAGGCGCAGCTGCTGTAGAGCACCCCGAGGCTGGAAAAGCCCCCTCAAGCCGACGAGAACATTCAAAAACCTCCACATCGAACGGTGCACCCTCGCACTCGCGTGGGCCTTCTGAGCTCGGGAACAAAAATTATTCACTGCGTGGAGCTCCCCATATGTGCACATCATACTCCTGTCGCTTCTCGCTGAAGAACTCTGTCTGTGAACATCTGAAAGAGCGTGTTCTACCGCTGCTGGCGGAAAACCGGGGGGGGTCACTACCGGTTCGAACCCCCCCCCCTCCGGAAAACTGGGGGGGGTCACTTCCGGTTCGAACCCCTCCCCCCCCCCCAGTCCATCATGAACAGGGGGGGGGGTCACTACCGGTTCGAACCCCCCCCCCTCGAAAACCGGGGGGGCGGTCACTACCGGTTCGGACCTTCCACCCCCCACCCCTCCCCCCCCCTCGAAAACCGGGGGAGGGTGCGGACAGTGGTGGGGACGGTGGTGGTGGGGACAGTGGTGAGGGGACAGCGGGACAGTGGTGGGGACAGTGGGAGGACAGTGGTGGGGACGGTAGTGGTGGGACAGTGGTGAGGACAATGGTGGGAACAGTGGGGACAGTGGGACAGTGGTGGGGACGGTGGTGGTGGGGACAGTGGCGTGGGGACAGTGGGAATGTGGTGGAAACAATGGGACAGTGGAGGGTACAGTGGTGGTGGGGACAGTGGTGAAGGCGGTGACGAGGACGGCGGTGGGACAATGGGACAGAGGTACAGTGGGGACAGTGGTGGGGACAGTGGGGACAGTGGTGGGAACAATGGGACAGCTCAGTGGGACAGCGGAGGAGTCAGTGGGACAGTCGGGACAGTGGGGATAGTCGGGCAATGGTTGGGGCCGTGGAGAAAGTGGGGAGAGTGGAACAGTGGTGGGAACAGTGGTGGGGACAGTGGGGACAGTGCGACAGTGGTGGGGGCACTGGTGGGGACAGTAGGACGGTGGTGGAACCGGACGGTGGTGGAACAGTGGTGGAACAGTGGAACAGTGGTGGATGAGGACGAGGTGCTGGAGAAGCAGTGGGGGAATGTTGTGCGGACGGTGTTAGGGACCGTTATCGTTTTGCTAGGCGGTGGAGTGGGGGGGGAGGTGGTTCGAACCGAAGTTGACCCCCCTCCAGATGTTATCGAGAGAGGTGGGGTGGGGTTCTGAACCGGATGTGACTCCCCCCGTTTTTCGCGAGGGGAGGGGGGGGGAGGGGGGGGGGAGAGGGGAGGGGCGGGGGAAGGGGGTATTGCCGGGGGAAGGGGAGGGGGGGAAGGGGGTTCCAGCAGGGGGAGGGATTTTCGGAGGAGGGGGGAACCCCCCGGGTTCCGGAGGAAGAGAGGGGGGAATTTTCCACAGTAAAACGGCGGTGGATCACGCTCTCTCGAACATCTGGGTGTGAGCGCGAGTCGGCGTGGACGACGGGCGCGACAACGACGACCGCGACAGCGACGACTTCAGCGATTTCAGTGGGCATCTTCCAGGAGAGATGAGCGAAACACAAATGGAAGAGCGAGGGGACACTGAACACCAAAGGGGAGAAGACTGAGTGAATCTGAGCATGAGTGATCTGAGTGTAAGTGAATCTGATTGTGAGTGAACCCGGGTATTGTTGAGTGCGAGTGCCAGTGGGTCTTGGTATGGGAGAGTCTGAGTCCGAGAGGGTTTGAGAATGCACAAATCTGAGCGTGAGCGCATCTGAATGAGAGTGAGTCTGAGTGTGGGTAAGTCTGGGTGTGAGTGAGTATGAGTATATATATATATATACATATATATATATAGATATATATATATATATATATACCGAGTACGAGTCTGAGTCTGAATGGGTCTCTGGGTACGAGTGGGTCTGGCTACGAGTGAATCTGAGGATGGATGGGTCTGAGTGTGAGTGATTCTGAATGTGAGTGAGTGAGTCTGAGTGCGAGTGCGTCTGAGTATGGGTATGATGATCCTAGCCGCTACGAAACAAAAGGGATGTTCTGCGGGTCCGATTCACCACCGCTCACTCAAGACTATCCTTCCCGTGGTCTGGTGTGAAGAAGACATCCTCCGAATCTGTTCCGAAAACGGACGATGTTGCGGACGCATCAGGCAAACCGCTCGAGACATCCATGCAATATGGGCGCGAACAGAAGAGTCGCCCGAGACATCTTTAGAATCTGCTCTGACCTCATGGAGCCTGCTGGAGCCTCCTTTGGGATCCTGAAGTGGATCCGTGCCCGCGAGTCTGACCAGCAAAATAAGCAAACCGCTCAAGACATGTTCAACATCTGGCCCTCCTTGGGGCGAAAATGAGCGCCTCGCTCGAGACATCCTCAAAATCAGATCCAAAAGCAAAGGATGTCGGGCACCGAAACAGGCAACCGCTCGAGACATCCCCGCCATCTCGGCGCGAACGGAGGAGTACAATACCCCCTGGCGGCTCCCCCTTGGGGGCGAAAATGAGCGCCTCGCTCGAGACATCCTCAAAATATGCTCCAAAAGCAGAGGATGTCGGGCACCGAAACAGGCGAATCGCTCGAGACATCCCCGCCATCTCGGCGCGAATGGAGGAGTGCAACACCCCCTGGCGGCTCCCCGCTGGGGGTGCTGAAACCTTCGCCTCGCTCGAGACATCCTCAGAATTGGACATACCATACCATAACATGGCATGACATATCATACAATACCAATATACCAGAGCATAGTATACCATATCATGGCATAACATGCCATACCATACATATCATACCATAACGTAACATAACAGGCCATAGCATATGACAACATCACATGGCATGCCATAATATACCAGAACACAGCATAGCACAACATGACATATAACGTCACACAGCACGACACCACATAGCAGATCACAACATAGCATGAGGCGGAGGAGGAGGAAGAGGAGGGAAGGAGCTGGCGCGGTCGGTGTAGCAACAAGAACCCCACCCTTTGGATATGGGAGAGGGAAGAAAAAGGAACCTCGAACGGCGGCGGTGGCGGCGGCGGCGGCGACGGCGAGCCTCCTGTACTGCGCGCGCACGGGCCGCGGGGCCCGCGCGACAGCGTCCGCGGTGGGCGGCGGTGCGCCCCCCTGCTCCCCCGCGCAAAGGCGGGTGCGCCCTCGTCCGGCAGGCCAACGCTGGGGGCGTCTTGGGCCGCGGCGGCCGAGGCCGTCGTCGGCGCCGCCGCCGTTGTCGTCGTCCATCCGTCTGCTGCTGCTGCTGCTGCTGCTGCTGCTGCTGCTGCTGCTGCTGCTTTGCGACTCGCCATCCTCCTCCTCCTCCTCCTCCTCCTCCTCCTCCTCCTCCTCCTCCTTCTCCTCCTCCTCCTTCTCCTCGTCATCCATCAGCAGCAGCATCATCATCATCATCCTCATCATCATCAGCATCATCAGCATCATCAGCAGCATCAGCATCAGCATCAGAATCAGCATCAGCATCAGAATCATCAGCAGCATCATCAGCATCATCATGAACAGCAGCAGCAGCATTCGCATCAGCATCAGCATCAGCATCAGAATCAGCATGGTCATCATCAGCAGCAGCATCATCAGAATCACCATCATCAGCATCGTCATCATCACACTCCATCAATCATCATCACCACCATCACCACCATCACCATCATCATCATCATGATCACCGTCCTCATCCTCACCATCATCATCATCTTCATGATCATCATGAGCAGCATCGCCAATATCATCATCAGCATCATCATCATCAGCATCATCATCATCATCATAATCATCATCATCGTCATCTGCATCATCAACCTCATCATCATCACAACCCATCCATCATCATCACCACCATCACCACATCATCATCAGCATTGCAATAATCGTCTTCTTCATCATCAGAACTGGCATCATCAATATAAGCATCAGCATCAGCATCATCACCATCAGCATCGTCTTCATTATCAGCATCCTCCTCCCCCTCGTCCTCCTCCCCCATTCCTGTTGTTGCAAACATCTCCGCCCTGTCGCACCCGGAGGCCTGAGCCGCCTCGCGTTTCGCCTGAGAGCTCCTTACCATTTGTGATCCTGAAGCTGAAGAGTCTGGCAACAGCTTCGCAGACGGTGAGCGGGCCGCTTCCAAAGTGTGGCTCTCGCCGCAGCGCCGCGCACAGCCTTTCAAACAAATCGCAGGAGCTTCACGGATTGAGGGCGGTCTCTCTTAAACATGTGGCTCTGGCCCTAGCGCTGCGCACATTCGTCTTCAAAGCTGGCAAGAGTTTCACGGGTTACCATGGCTCACGTACCAGAAATGGCACTTTAGAGCGATTCCGGATTGTCAGGGCACAACAGTTAAGTTGAGCGGCGGTGTCGAAGTCCCAGGAATGGTGTTCTGGCCCGGTTCAGGATCGTCAAGACGCAACAGGAAGGTTGATTCGTGGCGTGGAAGCCTCGAGAATATGTTGTGACACGCTTCAAGATCTTAAAACAATTGTCTACCAACGGGGCACTTCCCTCAGTGGATATGAATCCGTGTAGGGGCCTATGAGGGAGCTCGGAGGAAGGGTTGATTCCAACATCGTTGATGAGTCTTGGTTTTACACTGGTCCCCCTCCTCCTCCTCCTCCTCCTCCTCCTCCTCCTCCTCCTCCTCCTCCTCCTCCTCCTCCTCCTCCTCCTCCTCCTCCTCCTCCTGTAGCCATTTTGGCTCAAAATGGGCTCAAGATGCCTCGTGCCTCCGACGGAACCCGCGGATAACCCTGATCCGAGGCCAACTTCCAAAAGGCCTCCTGAACTCATCGCGACCATGTCTTTGCCCTCACCTCCTTCGGCGGTGGACAAACCTCCCCGTAGTAAACCACCCTTTAATGAAAACGGCCCAGGACCGAAACCGACGGACCCGGACCCGCAAAAATGACAGCCGCCACGCCCTCTTGCGAACCGAAAACGGCCAATTCGCTAATCGACGTGTCAGGGTACAGTCGGGCCGTTGACCTAAGGAACCCTAAACAAGGAACGAGGCCCCTTTTGCCCGTTGGTTAAACTTGACTTCCCATCGAAAGCCTCAGGGAAGCCTGAGGCAAGCTGTGGAACAATGAAGGAACACGGAGCCCCTCCCCAACGAGAAGGGCTCCTTCTTCAGCGCCCCGACTGTAGGAGGTCTGCCAACCTCCGACTCCTTCTGCAAGCTCTCCGCCATGGTCCGTGCGCCGTGGGCCAGGCTCCGGCCCTGGGTGCCGGGCGCGGAGCCGTCGGCGGACCCGGACCCGCAAAAAGGACAGCCGCGACGCCCTCTCGCGAACCGAAAACGGCCGATTCGCGAACCGACGTGTCGGGGTAGGAGGTCCACCAACCTCCGACTCCTTCTGCAAGCTCTCCGCCATGGGCCCGTGCGCCGAGGGCCAGGCCCCGGCCCCGGGGTGCCGGGCGCGGAGCCGTCGGCGGCCTCAGGGCCTGGCGGGCCCCCCGTCGGACCGCAGGGGAGGCGCAGCGGCGCTGCACTGCGTCGTGGCGACGACGACGACGACGACGACGACGACGACGACGACGACGACGACGACGACGAGATCGACGACGACGACGAGATCGACGACGACGACGACGACGACGACGACGACGACGACGACGACGACGACGACGACGACGACGACGACGACGGCCGCCACTGCAGGTCCCTGGGCCATTGGACTCACGATCGCCCCCCTGCTCGCCGTGGTCGCTGCATCGGCGGTGGGTGGGGGGGGGCAGCGCTCGGCGGCTGCAGCGACGTCTCGCCCCCCCCCTCGTCCGACCAGCGGGGGCGGCAGCGCGGGCGCAGGTGCTCGCGGCGAGCTCGGCAGGCCGGCCCCGGCGGGGGCTCGGCCCGCGGCCCTCCAGGGGGCCGCGGCCGAGCTGCTGCCTGCTGCCGCCGCTGCGGCCCTCATGGAGCAGCTCCTCCGCCGAGGAGGCGCTGCCGCCCCGGGCGCGGGTCGGGCCAGAGGCGGAGTGGTCGGCGGCTGAGGGCCGCAGGCGTTCAGCCTCCGACGAGCTGGCGCAAGCACTCGGGCACCAGGTGCGAATCGAGAACCACTTCGCGGAGGCCAGAAGGAGGCTGATGCGGTCTTGCGAGACGGGCAGGCCGGCAGAAGGAGGTGGAGGCAACTGCCCGTCGCATGGTTCAGCGCCTGTTTCCGCGTGGGGAACCTCTGGACGAGAAATCGGTCGCCCACATCGAAGCGCATCTGGCTGATCCTTCGTCCCTTTCGCTCGTTCTTGGCGACGACTTGGGCCGAGACCAGTACCCACAGATGTTGGGAGTGCCCTTGCAACTCCTTGCCGCAAGAGTGGGCGGAGTCTATGGAAGTGGACACTCCGAGAGCCCTTGCGCTCGTGCCTGTCTTGGTGACCGCTCCCGCTGTGGGAAGTTGGAGAATGCTGACCTCTGGCGCGAGTGTTAGTCCACTGCGAACTCCCGAACGGCCCCTCTCTCGCTTCTCCACGTCCCTTCCAAGTCGGCAGAGGATGAAGTCGGTCTGCCAGATTCTGAGCCTCCGTCCAAGCTGGAGCCATCTGTGCCAACACGGTGGTGGACGGCCTCGCCGACGAACGAGCCTCGCGGGTCCAGGTATCCACGGCGTTGATCGCGCCCTCTAGGTCCTCAGGCAGGCCGAGTCTACTCTGCTGCGCCATGTTTCTCTCCCGATTGCCGCAGACAGCTCTCCTGAGGATCCCTATCGTTAGGTTTAGCCTGCAAAGGCTCCGGGGATCCAGAGAATGGCGGCGGTGGTACAGAATGCTGTGAGCGTCTCCACCCGTTCTTGGAGGACTGTCCCTCGGGAGTGGATATCGTTTGCGGGATTCACTGAAAAATCGTGGCTCGGCTTAAATCGAGTGGTGCTGCTCATATGCCCCTTGCCCCCCTGTCCGCTGCCCCCGCTCGGGTGTGTGTGTGTGTGCGCGTGTGTGTGTGTGTGCGTGTGTGTGTGTGTGTGCGTAAATGTGTGTAGGTGTGTGTGTGTGTTGGTGTGTGGGTGTGTGGGTGTGTGGGTGTGCGGATGTGTGTGTGTGTGTGAATGTGTGTGTGTGTGTCTGTGTGTGTGTCTGTGTGTGTCTGTATGTGTGTCTGTGTGTGTCTGTGTGTGTCTGTGTGTCTTCGTGTGCCTGAGTACCTGTGTATGTCTGTGTGTGTCTGTGTGTGTCTGTGTATATCTGTGCGTCTGTGTGTGTGTGTCTGTGTGTGTGTGTCTGTGTATGTCTGTGTGAGCCTGTGTGTCTGTGTGTCAGTGTGTGTGTGTGTCTGTATGTGTCTGTGTGTGTCTTTGTGTGTCCGTTTGTATGTGTGTGTGTCTGTGTGTATGTGTCTGTGTGTACCTGTGAGTGTGTGTGTGTGTGTGTCTGTGCGTGCGTCTGTGTGTTCGTCTTCCTCGAGTAGTTGAACCTTTTCCCACCCTTCGATGAGCAGTTGCTCGTTTCAGGGAGTGGCCCGTTCCCCCTGTGTGCCTCGGGGGCTAGGGCTGGCGTGGTAACATCTTCCATTCCTCCCATGTCTGTGAATCCTCGGCTTGTCTTGGAGGCTTGCTGGCAGTGGCCTCCGGCAAAAACTCCCCCTCCTCCTCCTCCTCCTCCTCCTCCTCCTCCTCCTCCTCCCTTTTCCCTCTTCCTCTCCTCCTCCCCCTCCTCCTCCTCATCCTCATCCTCCTCCTGCTCCTCCTGCTCCTCCTCCTCCTCCTCTCCTCCTCCTCCTGCCCCTGTTCCTGCTCCTGCTCCTGCTCCTGTTCCTGCTCCTGCACTGCAACTGCAACTGCAACTGCTCCTCCTCATATTCCTCCTCTTCTTCCTCCTCCTCCTCCTCCTCCTCCTCCTTCCTTCTCCTCCTCCTCCTCCTCCTCCTCCTCCTCTTCCTCCTCCTCCTCATCATCATCATCATCATCATCCTCATCATCATCATCCTCCTCATCCTCCTCCTCCGCCCCCATCCCCCTCAAGAGAGGCCAGAAGCTAAGGGGGGTCGAAGGGGGGAGGCACCGATCTGGGCATCGTGAATCTTAGATCGGGACGAGGTTAAGACATCAAAGACAGGCCAAGCGCGCCCGCGCCACATCCGACATCCCACCCCTCCCACCCATCCCCTTCCCGTGCAGTAAATCTGAGACTGGGGACGAGGCCGAGGCGAGAGAGGTCGAAGGCAGGCTAAGCGCGCTCGCGCGCGCCAAACTCGTTTCTGTCCGCGGGCTGGGGTGTCCCAGATGACCTCGATCGCAGAAATGGCCTCGTCGCGTCATGCGGCAATCAAGAAGGGGCAAGGGGGGAGGGCTTGTACATTTGACGAGGAGGAGGGGGGGAGGTTGAGGGAAGGAAAAGCGGAGAGTGCACTGGACTGGGGCGTGCCACGAGGGGAATGGCGCGGGGGATCTGGCGGAGTGCGGGAAGCCGATCTGGGAGGGGAATGGGCGAGCATGGGCGACATGTCCACGCACGTGGCACTCAATCCGAGGAGAAAGCGGCAGCGGGGGGGGGGCCGTCAAGGCTGGGTAGGGGGAGGGAGGGGGAGGTTGCGGAAGAGGGCCTGGGGGGGGAGGTAAGAGGCCCAGGAGACGGAGTCCCGAACACCCTCGGCGGCCGGAAGCCCCCCAAAGCTCCTCTCGAGCTCCTCGACGGAAGGCCGCGATGGACACTGGCCCGCACATGTCAGCATGCCTGCACGAGCAGGCTGCGCATGACTGTTGCGCGTGCTTCCACTGAAGATGAGGCGGCGAGTAATCGGCAAGGACTTCGAAGACCCACCTCGGGACATCCAACGCACGCCGCAAGCATCGAGGGCAGCGCCGAGCGAGCTTGAAGGAGAGGTGCGGAGGAAGGAGGGGGGGCGCATGGCGCGGCAGCGAGCAAGCGAAATCCCAACAGATATAGGAGGGCTGGGAGATGCGCCCAGAAAAGGTTGTCGAGTAGGTGTGCCCCTCCCTGGGCCCTCTCGAGGCTGTCTTGTGGCCTGTCGAGGCCGTCTTGGGATCCCCTTGGAGCGCCCTGGGACACCTTGGGCTCACTGGCAATCGCTTGGGGACCCTGTGAAAGATTCCTGGGAGGCACTTGGACCGAGTTGGCGGGCTCTGGGCCTGCCAACTCGGTCCAAGTGCCCCCCGCGGCTCGCGGCGCGCCGCGCGTCGGGGAGAGTGGGAGGAGGAGGAGGAGGAGGAGAGTGAGGAGGAAGGAGGAGTGAGGAGGGGAGGGTGGAGGAGGGAGGGGAGGGGGAGGGGGAGTTGGCGGGCTTGGGGACCCTGTGAAAGATTCCGAGAGGGCCTGCGCGAATATCTCGCCGGCGTTCGCCGTGGCGCTGGTCCGCTGCGCCATCTCCTGCGGCGGGCGCTCTCACTCCCGCCACCGCCCGTGGGCGCTGGGCTGCGTACCCCTGCGGCCCTCCGCCTGTCCCCCAAAGGACACACCCATCGCAGGGAGAAGGGACGAGGAAGGAGGAGGGAGAAGAGGGATTGAGAAGTGGAGAATGAAGGAGCATAAGAGGATGGCATGGAAAGAGAGGGAGCAGATGAGGAGAGATGAAGGAGAGGCGAGGGAGGACAGAAGAGGGAGGAGAGAGGAGGAGAGACAGGAGGAACAGGAGGAGGAGGAGGAGGAGCAGGAAGAGGGAGGCGGAGAAGCAGGAAGATGTCGGTCGGTCGCCCGTGAGGCCCCTCCTTCTGCCCCCCCTCTTTGTTAATTCAATCTGTGCGCGGCCCGCTTAATTAGCTTCGACCGGAAGAGGTGCGCTCTCGACCCGCGAATCAAAAATGTTCGGAGGTCACCTGCTCGGCTCCACCTCTCGCCTGCGCCCCCCCCCGCGGGCCCCCAGCACCCGACGCCCCGCCGCTCTGCACGGATGCGCGGGCCCCTGGATCTCTCGACCGCCCTCCCAGGGGCCGACGTGCGCGTCCCTCCTCCTCCTCCTCCTCCTTCCTCCTCCTCTCCTCCTCCTCCTCCTCCTCTCCTCCCTCCTCCTCCCCCCCTCCTCCCCCTCCTCCTGCCACCTCCTCCCCCCTCCTCCTCCTCCTCCTCCTCCGTCCTCCTCCTCCTCCTCCCCTCCGCCTCCCAGGGAGCCGACGTGCGAACGGACCCCTCCATGGCCGCAAAAAGATCACATAGGAAGGGCACACCACAGGACTGGAGACCTCCAGCACGGCATGGCCAGGGCCCCGAGATGCCCTGGGCGGTGCGGCGCGGCACGGCAGCAGGCCTGCGAGCCGGCTCACACGAGGAGGAGGAGAAGGAGGAGGAGGAGGAGGAGGAGGAGGAGGAGGAGGAGGAGGAGGGGGAGGAGGAGAAGGAGGAGGAGGAGGAGGCAAGGGCTATACAGCAGGAGCTCGACCACGAGAGGCCGTCCACATGAAACCACCACGCCGGAGCCCAACCTGGAGTCGGGGGGAGGGGGAGGGAAAACATGGTATTCTTTACAAGAGGAGACGATGAGGGGGGATGGGCCTCCATTTAGCGTGTCCCCTGGCGTGTGCGTGGGGAAGGGGCCAGTCCGAGAGGGAGGCGGGCGGCCCCGAGGCATCTCGCAGAGACGAATTTATCGCTCGTCCGACCGGGCGGAGGCCTCCTCGGCGGTTCTTTTTTTTGACGCCACGCCTGGACTCGCCTCCACCCTGAGACCCCAGGACGTCCCTTGGTTCTCGGTGCGGGAACGCCACGCCCTCCATAGCAGAGCCATCGAACCCCCCAAGAAACCCAGGGCACCCTGGAGGCAAGCAGGGTGTCTCTTGGCGTGGGATTCCACTGTAGCGAAACGCGCCCGGGTGGAAGCTACAGCGCGGGTCGCCCACATCTGGTAGAAGACGACACGTAGACGCCCTGAGCGGAGGCCTCCCGAGTGAGCGGCGAAGAGGCACGGGTCTTGCGCGAGATGGCATGGCGACCGTACGCGTCGGATTGCGCGGGCCGCCAGCGCGGCACGCCGCACTGGAGACGGGGGCGCTCACTCGCGACATTGCGCGGGCAGCTTTCGCGCGAATGTCGGCGCAGTCAACCCCCTTTCTTGTACGGAGCTCAAGTGGGATCCGAGTACTGGGCGGGGTCGGGGGTCGCAACGCATCGCCGATGCATCCGCACTGTATCGGCGTCGTCGGCGATGCGAAGGAGAAGGAGGAGGAGAAGGAGCAGTAGGAGGAGAGGCAGAAGGAGGACGAAAAGGAGAAGGATGAGGGAGAAGGAGAAGGAGACGGAGAAGGAGAAGGAGGAGAGGAGAAGGAGGAGAGGAGAAGGAGAGGACAGTGGTACTCAGGGAGAGGAGAGGAGAGGACAGGAGAGGAGAGGAGAGGAGAAGGAGGTGGAGGAGGGAGAAAGCGGGCTGCCCGACCGCAGCAGCAGGCGCAGCGGCAGGAGCGGGAGGACGACCCCAAGCAAATGAACCCCCATCCAGGCAAGGTCTGCGAGCGCGAGCACTGAGAGCACCTGACGGTGTAATGCCCTGGCCCCTGGCAAGCCGCCTCCCTCTCTCCGCCAATCTTCACCCATCCTCCTCTCCCTCCCGGAAGGAGGAGGGCGACGAGCTGAAGGAAGAGGAGGACTCCCCTCCGAGCACCTCCTCCCTCCTCTCCACCTCCCCTATCCTTCTCACCCTGCCCTTGCCTCCCCTTCGTTTCCCACCCCCCTTTCCCCCATTGCCCCCCCCCATTCCTTCGCTTCCCCCAAGGTCGGACGACGACGACGACGACGACGACGACGACGACGACGACGACGACCACGACGACGACGACGACGACGACGACGACGACGACGACGACGACGACGACGACGGCGGCGGCCCTCCGAGCGACCAGCGGCAAGCGGCAGGCCGCCGCCGCTGCTGGAGGCGGCCGGTCGGCCAATCGGTCACCTTCGTCGCCGCCGCTGCCGCCGCCGCCCGCTGGTCACCGCAGCCCGCCAACCGCCAACCGCCAGCCAGCCAGCCGGCCGGCCAGCCGGCCGTCCTCATCCCCTCACGTCCTGAGGTATATGGCGGGTTCCCGTTTGTGCGGTTACGGGCCTCTTGGTCCCGGTCCCCAGGGTTCTGTCACGGGCCTCTCGGTCCCCCGGTTTCCCGGGGCCCGCTGACAGCCTCGAGCGCAGGGCGTTGCCCCTCCGAGGCCCCAGATCTGAGGTCTCGGCCTCTTCCCCTGGGGGGGGGGGGGGGGCGCGGGCCTCCGCCACAGATCCGGGCTCGGTGGTCCTGAGGCCCCGTGACGGCCCCTGAGCGCCGAGATCGAAGAAAAACAACGGGGCCGAACGGAAAGCCCACCGCCGGAGACCTGGGGCCGTCCTCGCGGGTCCAATGTCCCGGGCAGCCGCCTCGGCCCGTCGCCCGATGACGAAGATGACGACGACGATGACGAACGACGACGACGACGACGACGACGACGACGACGACGACGACGACGACGACGACGACGACGACGACGGCTACGACGACGACGACGATGACGACGATAACGACGACGATGACGACGATAAACGACGACAATGAGCGGACGGCGACGTTGACGATGTCGCCTGCCCTTTTCCCGGCGCAGCCACCCTCGGCCCCGTCGGGCCCTCGTTGATGGTCCAACTTCCCACCACACTACCCTGGGCAGGCTGGTGGGAGGATGGGAGGTCCTGCCTCCTCCTTCCCCCGTCCTCCCCCTCTTCCTCCTCCTCCTCCTCCTAGACATCTCCTCCTGCGCTCCTCCTCCTCCTCCTCCTCCTCCTCCTCCTCCTCCTCCTCCTCCTCCTACTACCTATGGTAGGGGCGGAGCCCGACGCGCCCAGCCCGAGGCGCGCGGCGAGCTGCCGCGCGGCCGCCGGCGGCAGCGCCGCGAGCAGGCGCAGCGCCGGCGCGCCCCAGAGCGAAGCGCCGCCGCGGCCAGCGGCGGCACCGCCGCGGGCGGCGGCGGCGCGGGCCGCCCTCTCGAGGCCTTCGCGCGTTCGTTGGGCGTCGGGCGTCACGCGTCGGGCGTCGGGCGTCGGGCGTCGGGCGTCGTCGTCATCGTCGTCGTCGTGGTCGTCGTCGTCGTCGACGTCATCGTCGTCGTCGTCGCCGTCGTCGTCGTCGGGCGTCGTCGTCGTCGGGCGTCGTCGTCTTCGTTGTCGAAGTCATCGTCGTCGTCGTCGTCGTCGTCGGGCCTCGGGCGTCGGGCGTCGGGCGTCGTCGTCATCGTCGTCGTCGTCGTCGGGCGTCGGGCGTCGTCGTCGGGCTCCGTCGCAATCGTCGGGCATCGTCATCGTCGTCGGGCGTCGTCGTCGTCGGGCGTCGTCGTCGTCGTCGGGCGTCGTCGTCGGGCGTCGTCGTCGTCGTCGTCGTCCGTCGAGCGTCGTCCGTCGAGCGTCGTCCGTCGTCCTCGTCGTCATTCGTCGTGGTCGTCGTCGTCATCGTCGGGCGTCGTCCGTCGTCGTCGTCGTCGACGTCGTCGTCGGTCGTCGTCCGTAGTCGTCGTCGTCGTCCGTCGTCGTCCGTCGCAACCGCCGCCGCCGCCGTCGTCGTCATCGTCGGGCGTCGTCCGTCGTCGTCGTCGTCGTCGTCGTCGTCGTCGCCGTCGTCGTCGTCGTCGTCGACGTCGTCGTCCGTCGTCGTCCGTAGTCGTCGTCGTCGTCGTCGTCGTCGTCGTCGTCGTCGTCGTCGTCGTCGTCGTCGTCGTCGTCGTCGTCGGCGGCGGCGGCGGCGGCGGCGGCGTCGTCGTCGTCGGCGGCGGCGTCGTCGTCGTCGTCATCGTCGGGCGTTGTCGTCCGACGTAGCCGGAAAATTGCAACCTCGCGACAAATCACGCACGGAGCCCTGCACACCACCTTCCTGCGCCATTCTCCGAGCTGGACCGATCTGTGCGGGCCCCAGGGCCCGAAGACAGGCGAAAAAACGCCCGGCTCGAGAAGAAATAGGAACGCCAGGCCCTCAGGGCCACCACCCGCCCGAGACGCGGGAGAGACGCCGCGGTCGGCGCTCTGGGAGGCCGGCGCCGTGCTCGGCCAGGCCTGTCGGGCCCAGGGGTCGCCGGCGAGCGAGGGGGGGAAGTGAGGAGGAGAAGGCCTTCTCACAGGGATTGGCCGCACCTCGGCCGCGCGCGGAGGGGGGCAGCTGACTGCCACACGTCCGTGACCTGCAAAAGCTGGCATGGCGAGATGCCCATAGCCAGGTCGCCATGCCGCATGTGTTTGATGGTGTTGCTGGTCAGCATCAGAAGATCGCAACTTCGATTCGCAACGTTCCCCCGCGATCAGAAAGTTCGGCCGTGCCGCCCCTCTCCCCCGACCAAATCTGTGCTGGCCGGGGATAATCTGCTCTCAATCGCTAAGGAGGGGGAGCCCTTTATTGTCCGGGGGGGTATCAGAGATTGGCCACATCGTCGTTGCCAACGTCCTGTCCGCCATCGCTCGCCCCCGAGATCCGACGTCGCGAAAAAGGTGCAGCATCGCTAAAAGGCACGACCGGAGCCCTGGACTCCATCTTCCTGCCTCACTTTTCGAGCCGGATCGATCAGTGAGGGTCCCGGCGCCCGACGCTGGGCGAAAACGCCTGGCTCGAAAAATCGGGTCGCCAGGATCTGCGGTCGTTGCCGCGCCCATCGCGACCATGCCGTCGCCATGGCCAGGCCGTCGCCAGGCAGGGAGCCCTCGAGGGGGCCTTGGGGCCGGACGGGGCACGCAGGAGGGCCTCGAGGTGGCGCGGGCGGGGCGCTGCTCCTCCTCCTCCTCCTCCTCCTCCTCC